>CM053026.1:576554382-576635679 GCA_028564925.1 Lithobates sylvaticus | reverse complement strand
TAAATAGCAATGGATAAATGAAGGACAGATATGCCTGGAGAGAGCCCATTCCTCTTAAAAAGGCACATGTACAAATCAGAAGCCCAGGAGAGCACAATAGCAGCTAAAGGCATCTGATGCATCTCAGTGTAATATCTAGCAAGCTAAACAAATATCAACCTGCCCAATTTATAATTAGCTTTTAGAGCGAGTTCACATGGAAATGCTTACATTGTCCAACAATTTAGATTAACCTGTAGCTGACCGCCCACTGTCAAATGACGGCGGGACGGTGCAGCTCTTGTGGCGGGCCGCCGTCATATGACGGCGCTCGCTTTTTGGCCACTAGGGGGCGCTCGCGCGCCGCGGGAGGCGCGTGCCCGCCGCGTAGCTGGGGACCCGATGCGCGTGCCCGGCGGTCGCGATGACCACCAGGCACCCGCGATTGCCCGGTAATCGAGCAGGACGTGGATCTGTGTGTGTAAACACACAGATCCACGTCCTGTCAGAGGAGAGGAGACCGATGGTATGTCCCTTGTACATAGGGACACCGATCGGTCCCCTCCCCCAGTCAGTCCCCTCCCCCCACAGTTAGAATCACTAAGATAGGGTACATATTAACCCCTGCAGCGCCCCCTAGTGTTAAGCCCTTCCCTGCCAGTCACATTTATACAGTAATCAATGCATTTTTATAGCACGGATCGCTGTATAAATGTGAATGGTCCCAAAAATGTGTCAAAAGTGTCCGAAGTGTCCGCCACAATGTCGCAGTCACGATAAAAATCGCAAATCGCTGCCATTACTAGTAAAAAAAAAATAATAATAAAAATGCTATAAATCTATCCCCTATTTTGTAGACGCTATAACTTTTGCGCAAACCAATCAATATACGCTTATTGCAATTTTTTTTACCAAAAATATGTAAAAGAATACGTATCAGCCTAAACTGAGGAAAAAATTTGTTAAAAAAAAAAAAAAAAAAAAATTGGATATTTATTATAATAAAAAGTAAAAAATATTATGTTTTTTCAAACTTGTCGCTCTTCTTTTGTTTATAGCGCAAGAAATAAAAAACGCAGAGGTGATCAAATACCACCAAAATAAAGCTCTATCTGTGGGGGAAAAATGATAAAAATCTTATTTGGGTACAGCGTTGCATGACCGCGCAATTGTCATTCAAAATGCGACAGCGCTGAAAGCTGAAAAATGGCCTGGTCAGGAAGGAGGTGTTCGTGCCTGGTAGGCAAGTAGTTAAAAACTGATTTTAGTTGCACAAAATTTGCAAATAGCCAGGTAAATGCTAACAATTATTTTTGGGGAACAGAACAGACTTTTTTTTTGTCATCAGATGTGCCAACATGTTTCAGGGGCTACAGGAATCCACCTTCATTAGGGAGAAAATAAAAGATGATTCTTGTCTGCTCTGGGCAGAGGGATTAGTAAAATAAACACTGTATTTATCGGCGTATAACATGCACTTTTTTTCCCCTTAAAATCAGAGGAAAATTGTGGGTGCGTGTTATGCGCCAATCCCCGCTGATCTCCGCTGATTGTGCGTGGAGCGCAGCGAGCGGAGCCGATATTCACATAGCTGAGTATACTCGGCTAGGCTCGGCTCAGCTCACAGTCCTGCCCAGTCCCTCCCTATGATAGACATAACACAGGGACTGGGCGTGACTGTGAGCGGAGCCGTGAGGAGACGAGCCTAGCCGAGTACACTCGGCTATGTGTATCTCGGTCGCGCTCGGCTCCTCTCGGCTCTGCTCACAGTCACGCCCAGTCCCGCCATTGGACCTGTGTTATGTCCATCATAGGGTGGGACTGCGAGAGAAGCCGAGAGGAGCCGAGCGCCGCCGAAAATACATAGGACATCCGGCTCTGTGTATCTCGGCAGCACTGTATTTAAACTGGAAGGCTGCAATGACGAGGCTGCAATGACACTGGGGCAAGGCTGCAATGACAAGGCTGCAATGAAAAGGCTGCAATGACACTGGGGCAAGGCTGAAAATGACACTGACAAGGCTACACATGACACTGACAAGGCTGTAGATGGACACTGATAAGGCTGCATCAATGGGCTTTTAAATGTAAGTTTGTTTTCCTTAAACTTCCCTCCTAAAAGTATTTTTCCTTAAAATTCCCTCCTAAACTTGGGGTGCGTGTTATACGCCGATAAATACAGTCGTTTCTGCAGACTGTGTATGTCATCTGTTCCAGCTTGAGTTAGGCAGACACTTTCTCCACTATAATTAAAGAAAAACCTGGAGTCCAATCATGATCTTTGATAATACCTTATTGTTAGAAACTCAAGCAGTCTAGATCATACATACAATCCATATAATCAGCTTTGGAGGTCCTCAGGAACCTGGGCTGTTTGAGACCAACATCCCTGGAGTGTACTGTAGAAGTAGAGCCACTTTTTGTGATACTTTCCTCACTATACAAGTTATCATATTTTTCACCACTTTACAAGTTTTCATAATTTCTCCACTATGCAAGTGTTTCGTTGTTCAATAATGTTTTTTTGAAATTTTAGATCAAAGATGGTATAACAACACAGCCGTTGCAATTGTGCAAATGGTCACAATATCAAATCGAAATCCTGCAGCAGAAAGTGGGAGACCCATGTGTCTCAAATTTTATGGAACTTTGCCATTGAGTTTGTAAGCCTTGCCACCAGTTTCTCATTAGAAAAAGTGCACTGCAGTGTAACATAGTTTGCACTAGTTTGTTTCTAAAGAGATAAGGCTTTAAAGAAGAATTGTAATATTCTGTGCTACCTATTATAGCCTGTATATAAGATCAAATATGATGGATGGCTGCACGCAACCAAACTGTTAAAATAAACAAATAACTAATAAATAATTATTTAATGGTGGTGGGAGTCACTGAAGGATTGGCGCATACTGTGGAGAACATTTTATTCACTTTTTGAACTGCATCACAACTTGGATTAACTTTGAAGGACACTTGAAAAGTTGCAATTTAATTTATCGTATATTCACTGTGTTCAATAGCTGTATATTTTCTTTACTGATGTTTATACACACTATATAATTAAAAGCGCCGTACAGATTATTACACCTATTGGGATATGTAGAGGAGTTTAATTATATATGTTCATGATTGATGGGGATTTTTTTTATTGATTTGATGTACTTATTGTTATAAAACTTAAAAGGGATAGGCACAGCAACAGTTACTCATTTATTTTATTTTCCTAAAGAGAGGGAGTCAGTTAACCAAGCCTTAGCAATGCTATATCCGTGACGGCAACATCAATTTAAATTGACATTTAGTTAGTCCATCTGGTTTGAGGTTAAAGGAGAAGTCCAGCCTGAGCTTGACAACTGTCTAAGGTGACAACTGTCTGAGGTGACAACTGTCTAAGAGGAGATAATCTTGCTTTTGGGAGATCTCATCTTACTTCCTGTGGTGTCTCTGGGACAGAAAGTGAGGGGTAATGTCCTCAATGAGATACAGAAAGAAAAAAAAAACTGCAAGTGCTCCTGTTTGTCCCTACGTTATCCACAACTAAAAAAAAGTTTTGGCCTTAGACATACCATTGTCAGAGCTGGGCTCAGCCCGTCCTTCTCTGAGCTGGCCGCTCAGCTGTCAACTAATTGCCAGCTCCTATCTCTCCACAGTTACTCAGCTGTTGATGATATCCTGCTCATCAGTCCTGCCTACTTAAGCGGTCCAGTCCAGAGGTTCTCTGCCTTCGCCTTGGTCAACATCACAGAAACTAAATAAAAGTGGTAAAGGGATGATGGCGCTCCCTAATGCAAAAATGTGTATGTGACCACACTACCTAACACACTTAATATGCTATAAATGATATTGGGAATAGATAAATATGTGAAAGAAATGTGAATATAAAAACCAATAATAAAGTGATTAAGAGATTAGCACTCCATACCAATCATAGCCATCCAGCCTGGGGACACTCAAAATTGGGTGTGGTACCAGAGGAGAAGCTAATGGGGCTGATCACTTAAATTGATGCAAAAAACAGAGGCAAATCTATAATGTGATAAATTGGAATAAGATGTGTCCACCGACTGCCATCTCACATCACCCTAAATAAAATCAATACATGTGTCACACATATAGTGAAAGATAAATGTATCTAACTGCAAGTGATTCCGGCAATAAGCATAAGATATAATATTTGAAGTGAAAAAGTACATAACATGGGCCACATAGAAAAAGTGTGTGAACCCCGTGAAAAAGTATATATGTATATATATACACGTAGAAAGTCCTCCCCGGGTTGGGTGCTCCAAAGGGTATACAAAAATGAAAAAAAAGGAAAAGAAGGTATACAAATGTTCAATAATCAGTGACTGTAGTGACTTCGCTGTTGTAGGTAAGGTGACTTCGTGCTGCCCATATGGTCCCACACTCACCGGAAAATACCACCCCTGCAGGGGTAAAAGGTATAGATGGAAATCCGTCAGGGGTCCCTCTGCCAGCGATGGATCGATATCCAGCTCCTACATATCCACAGGAACAGTCAAAGGATCTAGGTGCTGTTATCCAGCATCAGCACTCCATTAAATTCAGAAAAAATGTCCCTCCATGGCAAAAGATAAAAAGAAAAATAGGGGACTCATAGCGCAAAATGTAAAAGCAATTACACTTTAATAAAAGCAAAAATTAGAGTTAAAAAGTATATAACAAAGTCCCGGCGGGCTTGCGTAGGGCTTTAAAGCCTAATTGCCCTCTATTACAAATAATGCACAGTGGCCGCTCCGCAGCTTGCGTCCCAGCAGCGTTCCAAGCCTCCTGCGCTAACCGGAAGTGAGGTAAGTACGCCTTACGCACGTTTCGTCATGTGACTTTCTCAAAAGCGCTTTATACTTTATACATATATACTTTTTCACGGGGTTCACACACTTTTTCTATGTGGCCCATGTTATGTACTTTTTCACTTCAAATATTATATCTTATGCTTATTGCCTGAATCACTTGCAGTTAGATACATTTATCTTTCACTATATGTGTGACACATGTATTGATTTTATTTAGGGTGATGTGAGATGGCAGTCGGTGGACACATCTTATTCCAATTTATCACATTATAGATTTGCCTCTGTTTTTTGCATCAATTTAAGTGATCAGCCCCATTAGCTTCTCCTCTGGTACCACACCCAATTTTGAGTGTCCCCAGGCTGGATGGCTATGATTGGTATGGAGTGCTAATCTCTTAATCACTTTATTATTGGTTTTTATATTCACATTTCTTTCACATATTTATCTATTCCCAATATCATTTATAGCATATTAAGTGTGTTAGGTAGTGTGGTCACATACACATTTTTGCATTAGGGAGCGCCATCATCCCTTTACCACTTTTATTTAATTATTGGCTCCCTAGGGAGTCCATTCAGGGGAGGCTGCATACCTTTATCTTTATCCTAAGCGCGGACTATTTATCCTAAATTTATCACAGAAACTAGCTCCTGCAATCCTGTTCAAAACTTGCTTTGCTGAAATCCCTTTCTGGCTCCAGATTATGCTTGCTGTTCCACTACATTGATCCCTGACTTCTGGCTTGGCTGACTATCTGTTCCGGTTACTGAACTTTGGCTATGTTTTGACTATGTTTGTTCTTTTTACTTTTATTATTAAACAAGTGTGATTTAACTGTACTTCTGTCTCGGCCTGATTTCATGGTTTCTGACAACCATAGCACTTAGAAGCAATGGCCAAACTTATTAAGCTTTTATGAGCTAATTTTCCAGTCTGCTATAGTTCATCAAATAATAATAATATTATTTTGTTACCTCTTTGGCATTAACAGTAACCCTGCCATCAGTTAAAGTGACATCAGTGCTGCCATACTTCTGAGACAAAGCTTAGACTCCCCCTTTTTAGAATTAAACACCGCCCAAAAGTAAATGGAAAAATTGACAAAAAAGAGGAAATGTGCATGCAACAAATGATCATGCATCTTTTATGCAGTAGCAACAGATAAAACAGTCATTTTTGTTTAAATATATCCTTTGTAGTTTAAAGCCCTTCTCCATAAAACATAATAAGAAAAGATATAGAGAGTAAGGATGGCCATAGACAGTTTGAATTTTGGCCGGTTCAGTAGGAACCGGCCGAGATTCAAACCATGTGTGGGAAGGCTGAATGTACCAAGTTGATCGATCAATCACCTTGGTATAAGTAGTCTGCCGGATTCACACATAAAAGACAATAAAAACATAAACCTCAGCAGCTTCCAGAAATAGCCACATCCCCTCCACTTCCTGTCATCACCCAGCCTAGAGAGGTGCATTCGAAGCCGCAGCCATCTTTCCACTTCTGAAAGCTGCAGCTGCTTATGTTCCAGCCTGAAGCCTGACAGCTGTACTTCCTCAAGGACTCAGCTTCAGCTAGCCACATGCCGGCTGAGCTCTGTAGCCTCACAGTGATCCTTTGGAGGTCTTTATGGGTCTATGACAAGCCTTGATCCACTTTTATATAGTAAGTGCGTTTTCATTGTCTTTTATACTTTTTTTAAATTAATTACTACACCTAGATGGAGGCACCCTCTTGTGTTTGTTTATTATTATATCTGGCTGCTGCTATAGCTGCTAGCAATAATCAGTCTTCTATTGGTGGGGACAGGAACAGACAATTGCTCGGCAGGAGGGATTGCCCTGTCAGTACCGTCTGTGTTGATGGGGGAAACCCATGGTTGCAGGATAGAAATTTACACCATCTATGGCCTGCCTAAGAGAGAGCAAGATATATAGAGGATTAGTAAAACTAGGTTCCCATTAGCCAATAGGCTGAAAAACTATTTATGGTGAAATGCGTAGGTGTGCGCAGCCTTTTGCATTGGGGTGTGCACCCCAAAGCTCAAGCAAACACCTTTCTCTGCAGCCTGAGCTGCACGGGGCAGTGAATGAATGGGAAGTGCGCTGTGCTGAGTGGTTTCCTGTTTCAAAACTGGAACATAGTACACACCGTTTATTATGCTTCAGTTATGAATGGACACAGTGAGCAAGTGTGTTAATTTAGAAAAGGAAGGGGCAGGTAAATTACATATTTACTAGCCCCTTCCCCTGCTCTCCATCCTGAAACATCCCCTGCAGCAGCCTAGAGGAGAGCACGGAAGCCAGCAGCACTGCAGGGCAGGTGGCCAACATGAATAAGGAGCCTGGGCTGTAGGGGGAATCAGCAGTGCACATAGCGGTTAGGGTGTGCCCAGGCACACCTGGCACACCCGCTGTGAACACCTATAGTGAAATGCTTTTTGGAGTACAGCTATTCAGCCGCTGTCAGGCATTAAGCCTTTTTTTTTGTTTGTGTGCTTGATTTTTTGTCAAATGGTCATTTACAATGGGATTAATGTGCCACAACCAAAGTACTTCAACTTTAATGGTCAAAATTGGCAGGTGATACTGCCTGTCAGCTCGACATGCCACATTACATTTCCCGTGGCTGTGACACAAAAAGTTGCCTATTTTTACCACACCTTAAACATGTGAAAGAGTCCTAAGAGAGAAAGAAAATCAGTAAGACCAATTTACTAAGAAAATAGAGTTCACTGTTCAATGCCCAATAGAGTTCAGATTTTTCTTCTCTTTTGATAATCCTAGGGAGCTATTACAACATTAAAGAGTAACTCCACTTTTATGGGGGAAAAAAATAGCAAATAAAGAAAAAAATACTATAGTGTATACAATTGTGACACAAGTCATTTTGTAATTGAATGTTATGAAAAATGTCCTTTCCTTTTCAATCTGCAAGCCACTGTAATTTTCTGAAAATGCAATGCAATATGGCTACCTGTAGGTGTTCTGTAAACAGAATGTGTACAGAACACCCCCCAGAAACATCATTTCCTGCTTGTGTGATTGGCTCACTGATTTTCCCAGAAGTCTTCACTAAGATACAAGATTTCAGGCATCCCCTGCAACAAAAATAGAATTTTTGGTGAGATACTCCTAATAGGAACACGTCTAAAGGGATGCAGGCCCAGCAGCTTTCCTCATTAGTGCCCTGCAGCTGATTGATAATTGTAACTCCACTCCCATTAGACTCACTTTCCCACATGGGCACAGAGACATATACAGGGGTTTCTTCAGAATAATAAAAGGTAGGAATCTGCAACAAAGTTTGTTAAAGTCCTTGCCATGTACAGAGATCACCCAGGGGGAATGTTTTTTTTTTTTTTTTTTCTCAACAAAAGTGGAGTTACGCTTTTAATAAACATGCCAGATTTTTGCTTTGCCAGGATGTGTTACCAGATCGCCATAATGTTTCAACTTAAATCCCAGAGTAACCATAGCTATCACAGGAAACTGGCAGTATGAAAATCAGTGGCATTCAAGAAAAAATATGTCTTTTGAGATCAATTTTTTTCCTCCTATTTACCACCCTTATTGGTATACAAATTATGTTTTTAGTATTCAAAACATTTTACAGCACAGAGCATATCTGACAAATAGCGATAATAGGGAAGAAGCAAAAATTCACAGAATTAGTAAATGTTTTTTTTTTTTAAACTGGTGATCCCTAACATGCCGTATATCCATGCATTCATTTATTTCATTTATTTCTGTATTCATTAAAGCTGCCAATTGTTGTCACTTTTCTAAAGCAGAGCACCATCTGCTGCTTTCACTTGTAGCGTGCGCTTATTTGGACTGTAAAACACACACCATCCCACTAAAAGGCTTTTAATGCCGTCAATCTATGATAACTGACAGCAACGTAATACAGGGGAGAAAAACAACAGACAACTGTGACAAAATTTGGCCAGGTTGCAAGACTAAAAGTTCTTCTAGGGCGATAAGTACTAACGTTAATTGCTCACATAAGAGGGATAAAGTGTTGAGCAGTAATTGAATTTTTATGGAAATAAACAGACAACAGATTTACTGTGGCTGACAAGTTAGCAGGGGGTAAAGCACTAGAGTGACATTAACTATTTCATTAACTGTACACTGCCCACGACACATAGGAAAAAAATGTATGTCTGTTAATTCTACCAGTTGGACACCAAATCAAAATAGAACTTTTATGCCCAAATGCAGGATGTGAAAGGGCATCTTGCCAACCTCCTGTTGTCTGTCATGCTTCTTAATTAACCCATAGAGTGAAGAAGTTTAGGCCTCGGAAAGAAATTACGATGTGCGGGCAGACCAAAGACATAAAATATGAGGGAGAACAACAGATAGAGACATCATGCACCAATGCTTTAATTAATAATCTTCTCTGCAGTACATCTTTACATGCAGACATTACAGACAGCTCATGTTAGAAAAAAAAAAACCTTGGGATGCATGAATAGTTTTGGCTTTGGACTGTGCTACCCCTAGTGGCCAACAATGAGAAGTGTAATTTCCTCTGTTAGCTGGATCTTTCAGTTTAATTTCTGCTGTGAAAATTTAGGTATAACACAGATGTAACATACATAAATACATGTATTTATTATTTTTTAACAAAAAAAGTCATGTATTTACTTACGGCTTTCAGGAATTAAATATAGCAATTTATTTTGTATAAAAATAACATTTTAGAATTGTCTTTTTTTTTCACAACTCTTAAAGGGTAACTCCACTTTCGTGGGGAAAAAATTGCAAATTAAAAAAAAAATAATAAAGCACATATAATTGTGACACTAATCATATTGTAATTGAATGTTTTTAAAATTGACTCTTCCTTTTCAATCTGCAGCCACTGTAATTTTCTAAGATTGCATTGCAATATGGCTACCTGGATTTGTTCTGTACACAGATTGTGTACTAACCACTCCCCAGAAACATAATTTCCTGCTTGTGTGATTGGCTCACCAATTTTCCCAGAAGTCTGCCTAAGATACAAGTCAGATTTCAGGCATTCCCTGCAACAAAAATGTCATTTTTGGAGAGATACTTTCAATAGGAGCATGTCTAAAGGGATGCAGGACTAGCAGATTCCCTGCCCTGCAGCTGCACACCTGACAGTTAATTATGAAACCACTCCCATTAGACCCACTCAGTACAGAGGCACAGACAAACACACATGGATTTCTTCAGAATAACAAAAGGTAGAAATGTTGTTATGATCCTTGCAATGTACATAGATCACCTAGGGGAGAATGTTTTTTTTTTGTTCTCAACAAAAGTGGAGTTACGCTTTAAAGTTATTGTGTATGTATAGTGAGTATGATGTAATACAGTGGTGTGAAAAAGTGTTTGCCCCCTTCCTCATTTCCTGTTCCTTTGCATGTTTGTCACACTTAAGTGTTTCGGAACATCAAACCAATTTAAACAATAGTCAAGGACAACACAAGTAAACACAAAATGCAATTTGTAAATGAAGGTGTTCATTATTAAAGGTGAAAAAAAATCCAAACCATCATGGCCCTGTGTGAAAAAGTGATTGCCCCCCTTGTTAAAACATACTATAACTGTGGTTGTCCACACCTGAGTTCAATTTCTCTAGCCACACCCAGGCCTGATTATTGCCACACCTGTTCACAATCAAGCCATCACTTAAATAGGAGCTGCTTGACACAGTAAGGTCCACCAGAAGATCCTTAAAAGCTACACATCATGCCGAGACCCAAAGAAATTCAGGAACAATTGAGAAAGAAAGTAATTGAGATCTATCAGTCTGGAAAGGGTTATAAAGCCATTTCCAAAGCTTTGGGAATCCAGCGAACCACAGTGAGAGCCATTATCCACAAATGGCAAAGACATGGAACAGTGGTGAACCTTCCCAGGAGTGGCCGGCCGCCCAAAATTACCCCAAGAGCACAGCGACGACTCATCCAAGAGGTCACAAAGGACCGCATAACAACGTCCAAGGAACTGCAGGCCTCACTTGCCTCAGTTAAGGTCAGCGTTCATGCCTCCACCATCAGTAAAAGACTGGGCAAAAATGGCCTGCATGGCAGAGTTCCAAGGAGAAAACCACTGCTGAGCAAAAAGAACATCAAAGCTCGTCTCAATTTCTCCACAACACATCTTGATGATCCCCAAGACTTTTGGGACAACATTCTGTGGACCGATGAGACAAAAGTGGAACTCTTTGGAAGGTGTGTGTCCAAGTATATCTGGCGTAGAAGGAACACTGCATTTCAGAAAAAGAACATTATACCAACAGTAAAATATGATGGTGGTAGTGTGATGGTCTGGGGCTGTTTTGCTGCTTCAGGACCTGGAAGACTTGCCGTGATAAAAGGAACTATGAATTCTGCTGTCTACCAAGAGATCCTGAAGGAGAATGTCCGACCATCTGTTCGTGTACTCAAGCTGAAACGAACTTGGGTTCTGCAGCAGGACAATGATCCTAAACACACCAGCAAGTCCACCACCGAATGGCTGAAGAAAAACAAAATGAAGAATTTGGAGTGGCCTAGCCAAAGTCCTGACCTGAATCCTATTGAGATGCTGTGGTATGACCTTAAAAAGGCCGTTCATGCTCGAAAACCCTCTAATGTAACTGAATTAGGACAATTCTGCAAAGATGAGTGGGCCAAAATTCCTCCAGGACGCTGTAAAAGCCTCATTGCATGTTATCGCAAACGCTTGGTTGCAGTTGTTGCTGCTAAGGGTGGCCCAACCAGTTATTAGGTTTAGGGGGCAATCACTTTTTCACACAGGGCCATGATGGTTTGGATTTTTTTTCACCTTTAATATTAAACACCTTCATTTACAAATTGCATTTTGTGTTTACTTGTGTTGTCCTTGACTATTGTTTAAATTGGTTTGATGTTCCGAAACACTTAAGTGTGACAAACATGCAAAGGAACAGGAAATGAGGAAGGGGGCAAACACTTTTTCACACCACTGTATATATGCGGTACAATGATTTTAAAGAGAACTAGTTGCAGCTGAGCTTATAGAAAAACAATTTAATTTTAAATTATTAGAACTATCAGGCATCATTAACCCCTTTGCGCCTGCGCTATAGTCGAAGGACGGCTACAGCACGGGCGCTATCTGCCGGGAGGGCGTCCCTGGACGTCCTCATGTTTACTTCCGCAATGCGCGCTCCTGCACGCTCCCTTGGACACAGCCAGTCACAGATCACTGTAAACGACCAATCACAGCAGCCGTTTACAGCGTCATCGGCGTGTCCAATGAGAGATGATCTCATATGTAAACATATGAGATCATCTCTCATCGCCGCTCTCCCTCCTCACACAGAGACAGCATGTGAGGAGGGAGAGATGAACCGCTGCAGCGGTTAGTACAAAAAAAAAAAAAGTAAAGTGCCAATCTGTCCCCACTGCCATCTGTCCCCACTGCCACCTGTCCCCACTGACACCTGTCCCCAGAGCCATCTGTCCCCAGTGCCATTTGTACCCAGTGCCACCTGTCAGTGCCATCTGTCCCCAGTGCCATGTATAAGTGCCATCTGTCATCAGTGTCACGTATAGGTGCCATCTGTCATCAGTGCCACATAGTGACACCTGTCATCAGTGCCACCTGTCAGTGTCACGTGCCATCTGTTATCAGTGTCACGTGTCATCAATGCCGCGTATCAGTGCCATCTGCCATTAGTGTCACGTGTCATCAGTGCCACGTATTAGTGCCACGTATAAGTGCTATCTGTCATCAGTGTCACGTGTCATCAGTGCCCCGTATTAGTGCCATCTGTCATCAGTGCCACATCAGTGTCACGTGTCATCAATGCCACGTAACAGTGCCATCTGTCATCAGTGTCACGTGTCATTGTCCTGGTGCTCCAGGGCCTTCAAAAGTGTAATAGGTAGTCAACAAGTTAGATGTGTAATTTATGCTCCTAGAACACGTGATGGCGCTCCCTGCATGTTGGGCCTCTCTAAGTGGCTAGGCGGTGCAAAAGTCCCACAAATGTGGTATCGTAATACTCAGGAGGAGTAGCAGAATGTATTTTGGGGTGTCATTTGTGGTATACACATGCCATGTGAGAGAAATAACCTATTACATTTACAATTTTGTGGAAAAAAAGAAAAAAAAATCTTAATTTTGCAAAGAATTGTGGGAAAAAATGACAACATCAAAAACCTCACCATGCCTCTTACTAAATACCTTGGAATGTCTACTTTCAAAAAAGGGGTAATTTGGGGGGTATTTGTACTTTCCTGGCTTGTTCGGGTCGCAAGAAATTAGATATGCCACCAGTACATCAGGTGTGATCAGTTTTGTATGATTTGCACCACAGATTGTAGACTCTTTAACTTTCACAAAGACCAAATAATATCCACTAATTTGGGTTATTTTTTACCAAAGATATGTAGCAGAATAAATTGTGGCCAAAATTTATGAAGAAAAAAATAATAATTTGCTAAATTTTATCACAAAAACAAAGAAAAATTAGTTTTTTTTCCAAATTCTCTGTCTTTTTTCATTTATAGTGCAAAAAATTAAAAACCCCAGAGGTGATCAAATACCACCAAAAGAAATCTCTATTTGTGGGAAAAAAAATACAAAAAATTAATTTGGGTACAGTGTTGCATGACTGAGTAATTGTCATTCAAAGTGTGAGAGCACCGAAAGCTGAAAATTGGTCTGGGCAGGAGGGGGGTTTAAGTGCCCAGTAAGCAAGTGGTTAATATGTGTTCCCTAATTCAGCTTTATTTATGTTGTTGAAGGTGAACCTCCTCTTGCCTGCCATCCCCAGCCCTTTAATTGGACATTAAGGTGGGGTTGAAGGGGCATAAGCTGGACCTTCTGATCATGTCTCAACTGTGATTGGCTGTCACAGTGAACACATGATCAGAAGCTTATGACAGCTCAATTACTGTGCTGAGAGCGTGCAGCAAGTGTGCTCTCAGAACAGAAACTGTAGCCGCCATAGGTGCATATGTGTATTACATGTGATTGTTAAGGCCCACCCTCCTTGCTGCTGCATATGTGCATTAAGTTATAAGCAACAGGCTGAAGACCAACCCAGGTGAAAAAAAAAAATGTACAAAAAAATGAAATAACTTAAAAATAAAAAATAACATTGGCCAGCACTAGTAAAAATAAAAAAAAAGCAGATCTTGCTGCGACACTCAACTTCTCCCAACACTATCTCAAACACACTCATTATTCTGAAGTCCAGCACTGCTCCCCCTCTAGGCTGAATTATGCCCTGCTTCATTTAGCTCCTATCGATGCCCACCCTGGGCAAACAAGTGAATGCTTTAGAGAATGGCACTCAATTTACTAGTTGGGAGGCAGTCTTTGCAGCATTCAGGACCACCAACCACCATCTCTGGGAGAAAAAGAATATGACCTATGATCTTTGTGAACAGACAGAAGACCCCCAGATAAAAAGGTATGTATGCACAATTAAAAAAAAGACGGCAGAAGGTGGCTTCAAAGGGATAGGGAGTCCCCCCCAGAGAACGTGAATGGGCTTTAACATTTCAGCTTGAGTGTCAAAGGGGCCACCTGAATTTAACAAACAGTCTCCCAAACTTCTGAAAGCTCCTTACAATGTAATGTAACTTAAAATTCAAAGAAATGTGTGCCGCGTTATCTACATATTATACTGCTATAACAGCAGTGATTGAATAAAGTTTCAATAGTGCTATATGATACTATACTTTTGTTTTCTATCTATATCATCCATCCATCCGGTCGTTATACTGCCAGTGACGCACGAGGATTTTCGGCGAACAGCCGCCATTCGTGAGGAGATCCGTTGCCGTCGGATATCGACTCGGACGTGGGATATCCCCAACAGCACCAAGGCTGTTCATCTTAAGCTCAGTTTGACCCCCCTGAATAAGGGCGGTCGCTGGCTTTCTGGTAAGCCTCCCCCCCCCCCCCCCCCTTCTGCTTTATCTCTGTGGTGATGGGCTGCACTACTACCAACAGCTACACTTTGGATTGATTTCACAGGAACTTTTATGAATTCATTTGTTCATTTCCTTTAATCACTTTGGACTTTTCGAATTTTTTCACATATGAACTTTGTTTGAGTTTTTATTTATTCACTTCCTCCATCTGGGGGTTTTTTTCATTTATTGAGTATGAACTTTGTTTGAACATTTATTTGACTAATCATTTTGGGTTATTCATATTAACTGATTATGCATTTTGTTTGAATTATTATTATTTTCACCAATCAATTTGGGTCACGTTAACTGGTAATTTATAATTTTCCATTATCCAGCGCTGCATTTTCTGTTTACATATATCTCGTTTGTGCCCTATACCGGGGTTATTAATGTCCAGCTGCAGGATCTACCTTCACGGTTCTTTTTGGTTCAATTTCCTCATTAACACAATTTTTGTCAATAAGTTTTCTTTTCTCACCTAGCGCAAATTCTTTCTTTATATCTATTTCTTGTTTTTGGTACACAGTTTTCTTGCTGCTGGTGTATCCGTAATGGATATTTTTGATTATAGATCACAGGTTGTTACTAATACAGCGGGGGTCTTCGATGGCAATGATGACCCCAGAGATGATCTAGCGGGTTGTTTCTTAAGATTGAAAAACCTCACCATTACTGAGGTTCACACAAGGTGGGACATCGCATACTTGGAGGAGTATGTGAAAGGCAATATGGTCCCCAGGAGCCTCAGATGGGACGTTAATCCCCAGAAAGAGGACACCGAATTATTAGAATGGTTCAAATACTTCAATGAGGCAGGGGTGTCATTTTTACAATTTTTAATAGCTAAGAAAAAGCGTAAGCTCACGATGTTGGATTTGGAGATCAATGCCTTGAAAAGTAAATTGGTCCCTTTCAAATCTGAACAAGATTACACTAACAGATCGGAAGCCCTAAAAACCCTATTGATCAAAGAGGAATCTGAACAAAAAATTAAGAAAAAAAGAAAGTACAATAGAGATGTGAAGGACTACAGGGATCAGGTAGTGTTCAAATGGCAGATTGTGGCCCCCCCTGACCCCCCGCCTGCCACATCAAACATCTCTCACCGTGGATTGGGTGCCCAGGGTAACCAGGGCAACAACTCAACGGCGTCTGAAATCAATCATATGCGGCTTCCAGTCCCGAATCAATTCAGCGATAGGGACTTTCAACATCCCACAAGTTTTAAAAGAGGAAGGGGCAATAGAAGGGGCTCTATCTCTCGCCCTTCTAACCCTTCACCTCCACCTTGGCGAAATAATGATGCACGCCAGACCCCTCACAATCATGGAGAGGGGTCATATCCTTCAAATAGCAACTATAACTATTTCCCTGCCAGCATTGGGAACAGATACCTTCCCCTTGATGATAATACCGGGGGTAGCTCCTCTGGACCTAATGAGGGTCGTCTCTATTCTCAACCCCCCTATGGCCAACAAGGGGAAAACCGACTTGGTCGGGATTTTCAGTTGGCCAGCAGGGGGAGACACAAGAGAAACGGAGACGCAAGAGAGGGAGCAGAGGGGGGAGGAACCTTCACCCCAAAAAGAAGGAGGACATAGATACAAACGGCATCATAAACCTTAGTACCAAGGAACTCTCCAGGGAGGAACTAATTACTTTAAATAAAGGCCTTAAGTTTGCCCCACCCCGAAACTTGAATAAATTCCAGACCTTCATAGATCTGCAGAAATATACCCGAAAACTCAATATCAAAAGGTATATTTTATCAAACCCCACTAGACAATCCATCAGGGAAGAAAGTGTCATTGCACATTCAGGCATGTCTAATGCCTCACTGTTTAATCCTCCGGGCAATTCTGCACCAAACATCAGTGTATTCCGTGACCTGGTGATTAAAGATCTAAACAATCTAAGAACCAAATTGGTACAACCCCAATTAGATATTAAGGTGGGAATGGAAACACTTTGCCAAAGAAAGGATATAGTGGTACGACCGGCCGACAAGGGGGGAGCCATTGTTATTCAAGACAAGGACTCCTACTCGGGAGAGATGTTGAGAATCCTTTCAGATACCAACACCTATTCCCCTTTAAATGGTGACCCCACAGTCCCATACAAGCGAGATCTAAAACTCTTGGTTGAAAAGGGCCATAACCTAGGTATTCTAAACAAAAAAGAAAAAGAACATCTAGTTCCCCTTGCCCCCAGGCTGCCGGTTATGTATATTCTGCCTAAAATTCACAAAACTTTGGACAACCCACCTGGCAGACCCATCATCAGTGGTATCGATTCTATTACTTCGCGTATTGGCAAGTACATAGACCACTACTTGCAACCACTGGTGGTGGGTACTCCGTCATATCTTAGGGACACCAAACATGTCCTTAACTTGTTGGATGGGATAGAGTGGAAGCCGACATATATGCTAATCACTGCCGATGTCGCTTCGCTCTATACGGCTATATCCCATAAATTGGGTCATGAAGCCGTAAGACACTTCCTCTATCGGGACTCGAGTATCTCCATCACGCAGTCTAACTTCGTGATGGAGCTACTCGACTTCTCGATGGGGCATAATCATTTTTGGTATGGTGGCAAGCATTACTTGCAGATTAAGGGAGTGGCCATGGGGGCGAAGTTCGCCCCTAGTATGGCCAATCTCTTCATGGCCAAATGGGAAGAGGAGGTGGTTTTGCAGGATAGGTCCCCCCATTTGGTTCTATGGAGGCGTTTCATCGACGACATTTTGTGCATCTGGGATGGTGATGCTGAGTCGGTAACCACTTTCTTGTCTCTTCTTAATAATAATGACAGGGGTATTGTACTCAGTCATGAAAGCAGTCCCACTCAGATACACTTCCTAGACCTAAACATCAACATCGTAGACGGAAGGATTACCACCTCTACCTTCTTTAAATCTACTGACAGAAATGGGTATATCCCTTTAGACTCATGTCATCACAAATCCTGGCTCTCAGCGGTCCCTAAGGGACAATTCCTACGTTTGAGACGGAATTGTTCAAACATTGAGGAGTTTCATAAAGAGGCTTTGGTTCTAAAATCCAGGTTCTTAAATAAGGGCTACAATGGTGAAGTCATAGATCGTTTGATTACTGAGGTGGGACTGAGAGACCGTCAAGATCTCTTGCAAGATAGACCCCCACAGGTTGAAAATCGTGAGGATTTTGGCTTAGCCTTCCTTACGACATATTCCAGCCAGCACTGGGCCATCAAGCGAATTATAAAGAGGCACTGGCCGGTGCTAAAAAATGACCGTCTTCTAGGGCCCCTATTGTCGGAGAACCCACGGGTATTATTCAGAGGTTCATCTAACCTTAGACACTCCATCGCCCCTAATGTACCTGACCCCCCGACCCGCCCCATATTCTTTGGGGACCTCAGGGGTTTCTTCCCTTGTCGGAAATGCAGGGTATGTGGGATTAATACCTTAAGGGATAGGCGACTCACGGAGTTTACTTCTACAGGAACTGGAGTCACATACCCCATTAAGTCCTTCATTACCTGCACCACAAAATGTGTGATATACCTTCTGAGGTGTCCTTGTGGGTTGGAATATGTGGGCCGAACGACTCGAAAGTTACACATCAGATTGGGAGAACATATTGCCAATATATGTAGGGGTTTTGATAAACACAATGTTTCTAAACATTATGACCTTGTGCATAACCGAGACCCTAAAGGGACAACCTTCATTGCTTTGGAAAAGTATGTCCCCCATTGGCGAGGGAGCAATGGCAAGAGGGTGATCTCCCGCTCCGAGACCAATTGGATATACAGGTTGGGGTGTCATATTCCGAATGGCCTCAATGTTGAGTGGGACATCAACTGTTTTATCAATAACAGTTGATGTCCCCCTCATCATTTCTCCCTTATCTTATCTACTGTGAGTTTTATTCTTTTTCACATGGACCTCAGGGAACATGTTTTAATTCCCATTTGTGGTGACAATATATTGTTCATTTTAAACATGCCAATACCCCACCAGTTCATCTCTCTCAAAAGGATAGGTGACGAGATGATAGTGTGTTGATATATATTCCTAATATCATACTCCCTATCCACCTAACAGCTTTTCATTTTACTGATTTGAACACTGTAAGGGATTGAGCATCTACTGCTTAACATTAAAGCTATTAAAATGCCCAAGAGGCCGTATGGGCAGCAGTAATGTGCAGATGTTTTTTTCTGCTCATCTCTGAAGGGTATTTTTTAATTTTTAATTTTTAATTTTTAAATTTACTGTACTTAAGTTTACAAACTTAATTCTCTTTTTTTAAACAAAACATTTATGAAAATGTTGCTTCAATTGGAATGCATGTAACTTCTCAATTGTTATATTTTTATATTTATTTTTATTGTATACATATGTTTAGCCTATGCATGTTATATTCAGTAGCCTTTAATAAACATTGAGGTACTGTTATTGTTTCACCACAAGATGGCTCTAATCTAACCAGATAAATCTGGAGGCCGTCTAGTGGTCTACATATGTGTCAATCTCTACCGCTGGGGGAGTATCAGGCCCCCGCCGGCGAGTACTTCCTGTTATTGTTTGCTCCCTTGTGTCTATGGTGACCGCCAATAGCGCAGCGTTTTGACGAACGCTGACTGCTATATAAGGCGCGTGCGCTTGCGTTCGTGCGTACCCCTGATGACGTCAGTTGTGACGAAACGCCGTAGGGTTCGTTACGCACGATCGTACTGCGCATGCGCGAGTATTGTCCCATAGACCGAACGGAGCCGCCATTACCTTGCAAGGTTTTTTCGATTTTTTTTGTTATGCTATTGTGGCTAATTCAATAAACCCACTGGAAACGTCTACACTATTCGAGTCCCCTTTTGTTTTCTATCTATATCATCCATCCATCCGGTCGTTATACTGCCAGTGACGCACGAGGATTTTCGGCGAACAGCCGCCATTCGTGAGGAGATCCGTTGCCGTCGGATATCGACTCGGACGTGGGATATCCCCAACAGCACCAAGGCTGTTCATCTTAAGCTCAGTTTGACCCCCCTGAATAAGGGCGGTCGCTGGCTTTCTGGTAAGCCTCCCCCCCCCCCCCCCCCCCCCTTCTGCTTTATCTCTGTGGTGATGGGCTGCACTACTACCAACAGCTACACTTTGGATTGATTTCACAGGAACTTTTATGAATTCATTTGTTCATTTCCTTTAATCACTTTGGACTTTTCGAATTTTTTCACATATGAACTTTGTTTGAGTTTTTATTTATTCACTTCCTCCATCTGGGGGTTTTTTTCATTTATTGAGTATGAACTTTGTTTGAACATTTATTTGACTAATCATTTTGGGTTATTCATATTAACTGATTATGCATTTTGTTTGAATTATTATTATTTTCACCAATCAATTTGGGTCACGTTAACTGGTAATTTATAATTTTCCATTATCCAGCGCTGCATTTTCTGTTTACATATATCTCGTTTGTGCCCTATACCGGGGTTATTAATGTCCAGCTGCAGGATCTACCTTCACGGTTCTTTTTGGTTCAATTTCCTCATTAACACAATTTTTGTCAATAAGTTTTCTTTTCTCACCTAGCGCAAATTCTTTCTTTATATCTATATGATACTATAATGTGCAAAATCACATACATTAAATTCATAACACTGCTTGAAATAATATAGTGATATATTCTTGTGATATGTGCATTAATTCCCTTCAAGATCTCACAAGTCAAACTGACATGATAGATATAGACAAAACCAAGTTCATTAAAGTAAATGCTAAAAAGTGAAAAAGGGTGAAAAATAAAGTGCTATAGTGCAACAAACTGTGATGCATTGACCATATATCACATGGATCAGTGCAACATAAATGTTATAAAGTCCTTATCAGACATAAATAAGTAAATCCATTGATTGGAGTGATCAAAACGTGTTGCTGTGTCCACGCTCTGGTGCTCCCCCACTTAGGTAATAGCCGCTCACCTCTGAGCATGTGACCTCACATTTAGGCAAACATACATATGAATCACCTCTGGATTCTATGATAATAATAATAGTGAGCTAAATTTTAAATATAAACCTAATAATGAACTCCAGTGAATAAGTGACAAAACCGTGATCTAATATATATATATATATATATATATATATATATATATATATATATATGCAAAAGTCCATATGCACAATGAAATAAATAAAAACCCTTGATTGCTAAAGAAACATGAATAAACTCAAGCAATGCTCTGTGACAGTCTCTGCAGAAATAAGTGCTGATAGATAATAACCACCACCTCCGTGTGCAATGCCTGCTCACCTGCTCAGCTGATGTGCCGTTACCAGCGGCTCCCATGCGCATTTGCGGGAGTGACATCATTACAGGACTGGCCAATCACAGCTTAGGAGCCCGCAATACCCGGAAATAACTCTGGGTAACTCGGGGCAGAGCAGTGTCCTGGAACTGCTGTGGGGGCTTTGATCTAAGGTGAGTATTTCATAATGAGCTAGTATGCTATGGAAGTGCAGTCGCTCTAAAACTAAGGGGTAGATCTGAAATGAGGGGAAGCTCTGCTGATTTTATCATCCAATCATGTGCAAGCTAAAATGCTGTTTTTTTATTTTCCTTGCATGTCCCCCTCGGAACTACAACGACTTTACTCCTTAAGTGCATATGCAGTGCAAAGTGGATTTTCCTTTCGTAAATAACCCCCAATGTTTTCAAAATGCTTGTCAGGCAAAATTAATACCTATTAATTGGATATAAACTATAAGACAGCAAATCTTTACTTTTTGTGTTCAGGTTAACTTTAACTAAAGAGTAATTTATTCCAGTTCCCCACTTCCTTATTGTTCCATGTTGGTTTCTTGGATTCTCCATACAAATAAATAACTAAATTTAGAATTAAAATTGAGGGAGCTACCAACCCTAAGTTAACATGATATAAAACCAGAAGCGAAGGTCCATACTTACATTGGATGATTGTTCTTCTTCTTTTTATTTTCATTGTCCTTCACTGGTCCCTAATCCTCTCATATTTGCAGGTGTCTCTTTTAGATAGCTAGCTGCAAAGAAGACACCCATGCATGCATGCTTATATTCAGGACCTCAGCTGAGCTGTGAAATGCACAGCGCCTGGTAAGCCACGACCTTGCTTCCACCTCCTTCCGACAATTTGACTCACAGCAACGAGAGCCTATCACTTACTGCCCCTAGTACCCCTCTCTAAAATTTAGAAGCTTGTAGAATGGTATGGATGCCCCATGTATGCCCCAGGCCCAGTAGTGGCAACAAGGGATTGCAGGTAAGTGTTTGAAGACAAGGGGCATCAAAAGGTACCAGAGATTTTTTTTATACTTTAATGCAGAAAATGCATTAAGGTAAAAAAAAAAACAGCTAGCAGTTGAACCACTTTTTGCAATAGCACATACTCATTAATACAAGTGATTCATACAGTTATACAAGAAGGGGACACCCCACCCCCACCCGCCAATGTTTCCACGTTCCCTTTCCCCACTGGGGAGCCCAATGCCACTGTGAGGGGTCAGGCCAACTTAAAAAATGCACATGTACAGTATGTTAGCAATGTCTAAAATGCCCTGGGTAGCAAGTGGTTACCTTGATTATAAAGAAGTTCATTACAGTAGGATCATTTTCTGTAATAGTCCCAAAATCCATTTCCACAGTGTCATTCTTAATTAGTTAATTTGATAGGAAACTTTCGTAGTACAATCTCTGGGAACCTAAACTCTGAATGTGGTTGATGTTAATATATTTTGTGGCAAATTGAGACGATGGTTATGTTCTATTTAAACACTTGCCTCCTGGACACTTTTACCACCTTCCTGTCCAGGCCAATTTTCAGCTTTCAGCGCTGTCACACTTTGAATGACAATGTCATGCAACACTGTACCCATATGACATTTTTAGAATTTTCACTGATGGGCACTGATGGGCACTGGTAGGCTGCACTGATAGGTGGCACTGATGGGCACTGATCGACAGCATTGGATGGCACTAATTGGCAGCACTGGTGGGCACTGTTGGGATTGCACTTATAATCAAGATACTGCTAATCGGTGCTCTGATTATCAGTGTCAATGTCCCTTTAACAAAAGCCGGTTATTGTCTCTCTTCTCCTTTGCTCAGCATGAGGAAAGAAAAGCCGATAACTGGCTTGTGTTTACATCCGCGATCAGCTGTCATTGGACACAGCTGATCATGTGGTAAAGGGCCACTGTGATTGGCCCTTTACCCTGATCTGTTATAAGCTGAGTTCGAAGGACGATCACGGAGGGCATCCATGTACGCCCTAAGCCTGAACTGTAGCAGTCTTTCAGCTATAGTGTTTAAAGAATAAAGGGACCAGGTAAATTGAACTAAACCCAGCATTCTTACCCCACAATTTTTGAGGCCCCACATTTTTTTATGCACAATACTTTGGTGTTCTTTTAACTCGGCCCCTCCTCCATTTGGAGCAGTTGACTAAGGATAAAGGGTGTTCAGGCATGATTGCTAACTGTATCAATATGTGACAGTTTTTGGAGAAAAAAAGAATTATTTTCTGTATTTATGACATTCAAGATACTAAATGAACATGTTAGAGAAGATATGACTATATATAAAGGTTAGCATTAGGAAAAGGTAGTATGATCTCGTTTTAATATGCTGACTTGTATTTGTGTAACTGATTCAGTAAATTGATTCTATACACTTTAGCAATCAGATATGTTTGATATATTATATGTATGCTAGTATAGATTTTCATTAGTAAGTTGTTATGCTGATAACAAATGTTTGCTGTATAAAGTGCTGACTCTAATAAATTCATCTAAATTCACCTATATATGTGATGCCTCAGCATTTAAATCCTAATTTAACTAAGAAAAAGTGTGAAACCTTAACGCTGATTAAGGGAAAAATAACAAAGATGAATATTTGGTTAATACATAATTACAATGTAGGTCATTACATACTTATTAGTAAGCAACACTTAATTTTGTCCTGCATAACAGTAAAAGACACTGGTATGAATTATGCAATGATTTATCTCAGAAACAACAGACTATTGTTTAAAATGACACTGTTATGACACTGTTATTTTGCACCTGCTCCATCCTCCATCCATTGATGCCCCACTGCTTCTTCTGCTACCTTGGACAGTGGTTCTAGGTGTGTAGAAGCATGTGATCTCCTTCCATGACACAGTGCTTGGGTCTATCGGGGAATAGCTAGACCCAAACACTGTCCTATGACAGAGTAGGTGATGCCCACTCTGGGCTCTCATACTGAGTCTTCAAATTAGCCTCCTGTAATCATATACAGGCTGGTTGTGTGAGGGACACGAGGAGGCAATTAAGTTTGGTTGTATGCATGGGGAACATGGTGACAGAAGATAATAGCAGAGTAAAGAGTGCAAAGATGACGTTATCAGTCTTCTGTTGCTGCTTTGTTGTTCAGTGAATAAGCTGGCAAATGTTTTTGACCAATCTGTGCTTCTTCTGCAGTGGGGAATCCAACTATGCTGTCTGTCAAGGTTGCCTGGATTACACAGCTTACTGAACAGAATTACAAATTATTTTCCAATAATACATTTTCATTGTGTGTTTGTAGGCCACTTGTAATCTTCACTGGAAGCACATGTAATGGGGTGACAACATAGGAACACAATTGAAAGACAGAGTGTTGTAGACCTATGACAGTCACTGCCTGAGCAAGGACCTTCATGGCAGGATCATTAGGTGTTATTTTAATAAAAGGTGTAGACCTAAGATGGCCACAGATGGGTAGAATTTTGAATAAAAACTCGTAAGACAAGTATGTTCTAAGAAAGTTAATTTGTTTTTCTAATCATTAGTGGGTCAAACTGAATTTCTAACAGTGCATGTGGTCCATTCAAGTCCATTCAATCAAATGTTAAAAGCTAATGAAATATTTCAAATTATATATGAATGCTCTAAGAATTTTTGTATACATTTTCCTAAAGCCCGGTACATACTGCAGGTTTTTTTTTCTGTTCAACCCCTGAACTGAATGAAAAAAAAAGACAGATCACCATACCAACACAAGTAATGTTGGTGTGGCGATTTCCCCTGTTGTGTTATTGTATTTAAACAGGGGGACTCCCCTCCCCCACTAGAATACAATGATCAGCCTTTTCATCCATTGGCTGTGAGCGCTGATTGGATACTGGTTTTCCAGCATGTTCATTCCACAAACACCGGTAGTTAGAGCGGCTTCTGTCGTGCGGACTTATGTGCACACGGACCAAAAGTTGGCTGGTTTTCTGCCGAACCAGATGATTTTCAGACAGTGTGTACCCAGCTTAAGAAAAACTTTCCTGAGAATTTTCATTCACAGTTCTATCTATCTATGGCCAACTTTAGGACTGAAAAATATAAAGCTTCGATGAGATTTTAATGACTGGGGATTTAGGAAATCTGTTGTGCACATAAAAAGATACATGTCATGAAGTAGAAATAGAAATCTTAAAATATGTGTGATAGTACGATCACATATACAGTGGTCATTAGACTTTCTATGTAAACCTAAGTTTGATGCTTATTTAATGCTTTGAGTAGACAGAATATTTGAAAATCTGACAAAGGTAACGTTTATTCCCTTAGTAGAACTTACACAAAAAGCTATTTTCAAATTGCCACAGCTAATTCTGCTAACAGGAATGCTGCTTTTGTAACCACACAGTTTTCCATTATCTTATGTTGTCCTTTGTTCCATGATGTTGTTGTCTTTTAATAAGACATGTAAAAGGTGTAGGATATGTAGGATCTGCACATTTATAGCCCACTATGCTGAAAACAAATAAGAAGGTAGCCAAACTTACATCTTTATAGCCTGTAGCTTTATTGAACTAAACTGTGCAGAGAGACATCACCAATCTTCTAAGTTTTATGCACTATTTGTGGCTTATTTTATGAAAAGGGTTGGAGACTTATTTGATTTTTGTGCCTTTTTTGCAATATTTATTAAAAAAATCTACTGGAAACTACTATTTGACACATTCTTACTTGTCAATATGAATGATTATTTACTATGGTTTAATTCATATGTTTCTGCTACATTTATTATAAGATATAATAATTACAATTATGAACTAGGGGACCCATCTAGAAAAGACAGGTACAGACAGACATGCGCATGGCGATAACATTTTTTTTTTTCGATTCATTAATCTAGTTACTTTGTTTCGTTAAATTTGGTTGATTTGTTCAATTCCTATTCGGAATTCGTATTCGGAATATGTATTCAGATTTTTTAAAATTTTCTTCAAATTTACCTATTTTTTTCAAATCGATCATTTTTGATTCGGATGAATCAAAAATTGAAGATTTTTTTTTGATTAAAATATGGCAAACTGAGCCAACAAAAGAAAAATCTTCTTTGAATGATTACAATGACTCTTTAAATCACCTTTGGCTTAACTAAAACAGCATTAGTTTGAAATGGTACTCTAATAACACACACAGTATTGTCTTCTAAATAGTGCAGTGCTGTGACTCATTAAACAATGTGCATACAAAATGTATATCAAACAGTTCATGATCAAAACATATTTTAAATAAAAAAAATTATAAAAATGTCAAAAAATTTGAATTAAAAAAAAAAAACTGTTCATCTGTGTCAATACTTCCAAAGCAATCACCACTGTGTGTGTTTGTCCTCAAAAGGACCAATATCCAGTGCACACCTCCACTAGCTAAAGTGCCTGCTCACCTCAAAGATGAATGTAAAAGCATAAAAAAATCACTCCTCATGTCCACCACAATTGATCAACTTTCACTCTCCAATGGTAATGCTACAGTCTCCCGACTGCTCCTCAGTGTGGGTAATCAGCGTTTGTATTGCCGCCCGAGAAACCTTCCTTCACTTTTTTATAAGTGCTCATTCATGCTATTAAGTTTACTAGTAACCATGGGCTGGTGTTATGTCTCCAGAGGCCTTACAGAGGCCTCTGGAGACATAAAACCAGTGAACTTAATAGCATGAATGAGCACTTATGAGAAAGTGAAGGAAGGTTTGTCTGGCGGCAACACAGACGCTGATTATCCACACTGAGGAGCAGTCTGGAGACTGTAGGATTACCATTGGAGAGTGAAAGTTGATCCATTGTGGTGGACACGAGGAGTGATTTATTTATGCTTTTACATTCATCTTTGAGGTGAGCAGGCACTTTAGCTGGTGGAGGTGTGCACTAGATATTGGTCCTTTTGAGGACGAACACACACAGCGGTGATTGCTTTGGAAGCATTGATACAGATGAACTGTTTTTTTCTAAATTCAAATTTTTTTACATTTTTATTATTTTTTTATTTAAAATATGTTTTGATCATGAACTGTTTAAAATACATTTTGTATGCACATTGTTTAATGAGACACAATGCTGCACTATTTAGAAAACAATATTGAATTTGGTGTGGTGTGTTCAGCAGCTGTGCAGTCACATATATTGGTGATTTTACATAATTACTCTGTTACAGGAGGAAGTCATTTATTTTGGCGCTAATTGTTTTTTTTTTCACAATTAATAACACACACAGTCTTTGATTTCAGAAATATATGTACAGTTAGAATTTGACTGGAGTTTGATGTAAAATTAGATTTGAATTTCAGTACGAATTTCCAAAATTCAGACGAATTTTGTTTTGTTATTCGGAGCATTCGGTAACATTTGTTTACATTGTAATTTGAATATTTGGATATAGTCGAATCTCCGAATAACGAAATGTGTCTGGATATTAATTCAGAACGAAACACACCACACATGTCTAGTTACAGAATATATAATGAAGTCATTGAGGGAGGATGGTATTACTGATAACCCTGATAAGCATTTGCATTGGCTCACCAAAGAAAAACTGCCTTGGTTATATTGGACTATAGTGGGACAATGGGGTTGATTTACTTAAGGCAAATAGACTGTTCACTTGGCAGGGGAAGTTGCACTTTGCATTGGCATTATCTTCAGAGCTTAGTAAATGAGGTGAAGTTTTGCTGACTTCCATCATCCAATGTTATGCAAGTTAAAATGTTGGTCTTTTTTTTCATTTTCCTTGCATATGATTGAGTATTCTTTGCAAAGTGAAATTTCACCACATTCACCAAGCTATTATAAGACCCCTTTCACACTGGGGCCGTAGCCGCATCAGCGTTAAAGCACTGCTCCTTTAAGCGGTGCTTTAGCGCTGTTTAGGTGATGCTTTTGGCCCGCTAGTGGGGCCCTTTTAACCCCAAAGAAGGGGTTAAAAGCATCCATGTTGCAGCGCTTCCAAAGTGCTTTTCAGGAGCTTTGAAAGTACTGCCCATTCATTTCAATGGGCAGGGTGTTTCTGGGAACGCTAGATACAATGCTCCCAAACCGCCCCAAAGATGCTGCTTGCAGGACTTTTCCTAACGTCTCGCAAGCGCACCGTCCCAGTGTGAAAATTTACACTGCAATGAATGGGAGGTGCTTTTCAGACACTTTACAGGTACAATTTCTAGCACTAAAATGCCTGAAAACACCCTCCGTGTGAAAGCACTTCACCACATTCACTAAGCTCTGGGCATAAGTCCCATGCAAAGAGCAACTTCCCTTGCACAGTGAACAGTCTATTAGCCCTTAGTTAATTAACCCCACTCAATCAGTAGATTAAATAAAATAAAAACTGTTGAAAACGGTTCTCCCACGCTTTGCATGAAAAGTTTGCAAGATCTGCTACTCAAATAATAGATCAATCACTGAATAAAATGCACATTGAAGTGATTAAAATGGACTAAAATTACATTCATGTATTTCCAAAGACCCTTGTCATCACTCTGTTCTTGACTTCCCTGGCGTATTTTAACATTTATTTCTTGCAGGCAGACGAATGGCTGAGATATGGAAGAGTCCTGCAGCATTTTTGGATGCATCAAATAAATAAATAAATAAATAAATAAATAGATAAATATAAAAGCTGATGCATTTTTTTTAAAGGGGCTGCCATCTAGTTCCTAGCTAAAATATAGTAAACATACTATATATTATTATTATCATTATTATTATAATACAGGTTTTATATAGTGCCAACAGTTTGTGCAACGCTTTACAACATGGGGCAAACAGTACAGTGATCAGAGAGCCCTGCTTGTTAGAGCTTATAGTCTAGAATATTATATATATATATATATATATATATATATATATATATATATATATATATATATATATATATATATATAGGTATGTAATACTTTTATTCTGTACTGAGTATCCTACTTCATAGCAGTTTTCCTGCACTGCTGTGCGGTTTATAAAACACAGTATAAATGGTCAGATCCTAATCTACTGCACTGAATTTACTGAAAGCAAGCAATCTTTGAACTCAGACAGTCATTCATCTCTCCTCACACATCTCTCCTTCAGATCTTTACCTACTGGAGGCATCTCACACTGAAGAGAGATTGTACTATATTTCATAAATATTCTGTGGTAGCGCTGAGGGACAGTCCCATCTGTTATTTGTTTTCAGCTTTGCTTACTGATAAAACAGGAAGGACAGCTTGCTGATGGGCTCTTTGAAGCAAAAGGCTTCTGTCTTTCCTCCAATTAATGTCTATAAATTATTTGTATAGGAGACAATATTGGTCCTTGCTGAGGTCCAGAATTACCTGAGCTAAATTAAATTCATTCATCATGCCTCATTTTCACTCTGAATAATTCTGGCAGAAGGAACCAAGCAGGTATGTCTTCATTTTTATGTGAGCATTATCCTGAACACCTTGCTTTTCTTTGTGTCACTTTTGGGGTATGGTAAAGTTTTCAAAGAGATTTGCTCTGACACTATAAACTACTTTACAATATTGTGTTTTTCCTAAACGTTACAACTTCTTTGGGAAATAGCATTTACATCTTTAGCCTTGTGTGTGTGTGTGCAGAAGGAAATGATCATTTCTAATTTGCAAGAATTTGGGGTTTGTGTCTTGTAAGTGTATAGTACTTCGCAGTTCCAAGATGATGTCTTCTATCTTCTGTCTATGGATCGTGTCATCACACCTTCAATGAAGCAACATTTACACACTTTGTATCCAGCCATAATTATTATGATGTATTTATTCTGCCAAGAACTGGTGAGGAGAGATATTCTAAAGCCTGAGTTTAAACAGGATTCCTATGAACACATAATTGCATATAAATTAGGAATAACCAAAATGGAAACTCAGGGGGTTATTGTTGAATGATATGTGACGTGGATATGTTTCTGCTTTATTTTCACAAAATGGCAAGTCATTGAAATCTATATTCATTGTGTCTTACATAACGAATATAAACTTTTGACAATCTTGTCCAGTGGCAGTCCATCCAATATATTCCCATGACTCTGTTCTCCAAGCTTGGATATGCCACTCTACTATAAATCTAGCAAATTCAAACTTGTAATTTGCATACCTTGTTTGAATATATGATTTTATAACTAGGTATAAGCTTGATCTCCTGGAAATCAATCATTACTTCTCAAGAACTTTTTTTCCACCTTTTATGCATTAGTCAGTACATTATGTTATTTATAGTATATATGTCAATGACAATGACATGTATTTTGCCTTTTGGGACATCATTTTTAAAGTGTTTTGCATTTTTAGGGCCAAGACACAGTGAGGTTGATTTATTAAAACTGGAGAGTGCAAAAGCTGGTGCAGCTGTGGCTAATCATTCTCTAACTTCAGCTTGTTCAATTATGCTTTGACAAAAAAAAACTGCAAGCTGACTGGTTTCTATGCAGAGCTGCACCAGACTTCTTTATACATCATGTGACACAGAGTCAGGCTAATATTCATTACCTACTGGTTATACTCTATCTCCAGGTGAATGGACACTGGTAGACAAAAGGTTTTCAGACAGGAAGTGATCCCCTCTATAACCCCTCCCACACAGGAAGCACTTCAGTTTTTTACCAGCGTCTGCAAGGTGGATGGCACGGTTTGTTTGAGCTCTCTGAGCTCCAGGTCTCTAGTCTCACAAGAAGAACCCCATTCCTATGTTTTGCAGTAGAGGAACGTCATTTTCAGTTTGTGGCTCTACCCTTCGGGCTGGCTACAGCTCCCTGGGTGTTCACAAAGGTCCTAGCACCAGGACTGGGTCTTTTAAGAGTCCAAGGGATCCTGGTGCTTGGGTATCTGGATGACCTCCTACTCAGAGATCACTCATTACAGGCTCTAGAACAAAGCATAATATGCACAGTGCGGTATTTGAAAAGCTTAGACTGCATCATAGATAGCAAAAAGTTAGCCTTGAAAACAGCTCAAAGTCTAAAGTATTTAGGTATGATCCTAAATATGGTTCAAGCAAGAATATTCTTGCCACCCGTAAGGATCTGTGCCCTGAAGGTTCAGGTGCATCAGATAAGGGGCACCAGACAACCCTCCATTGGGCTCTGTATAAGTCTTCTAAGGAGGATGGTATCCTCCTTCGAGGCAGTGCCCTATGCCCAGTTCCATTCCAGGCCTTTACAACAAGACATCTTGTTGGCCTGGACCAGAAGAGGAAAAGCCCTGGATTATCCAACGTGCTTATCTCCTCGGGCATGCTTAAGCCTAAACTGGTGGTTGCAGAATCAGAACCTGCGAAAGGGAAAATCCTTTCTCCGGTAACCTGACTACAGATGCCAGTTTCTCAGGCTGGGGAACGACCCTAGAAGGGCTCACAGCTCAGGGGAAATGGTCAGGGACAGAACAGATCCTGCCCATCAACATCCTGGAATTACGGGCAGTATGTCTGGCCCTGCAGTCCAGGACGGTGGAGCTTCAGGATTGCCCTATGAGGGTTCAGTCCGACAATGCCACTGCAGTGGCCTATATCAACCACCAAGGCGGTACCAGGAGTCGTTCAGCTCTGAGGGAGGTGAACCACATACTAGCCTGGGCAGAGGGACATGTGCCGATTATTAGACATGTGCGATTAGTTTCGTGCAATCAAAAACTCGCACGAATTTCCAGAAATTCGTACATTCGTACGAATCCGAAATACAAACTTTTTTTGCATACGAATTTTGTACGAAATACGAAATTTCGTTTACGAATTTCGGATCCAAATTACCAGAAACGTGGGGAAATGTATCAATGCAAATTTTTTTTTTTTAAAACTGACGTTTTTTTCGGGACCAGTGATTTTAATAATTCTTAAAGTGAAACAATAAAAGTGCAATATTCCTTTAAATTTCGTACCTGGGGGGTGTGTATAGTATGCCTGTAAAGGGGCACATGTTTCCCGTGCTTAGAACTGTCCCTGCACAACGTGTAATTTCTGCAGGAAAAAAAGGCATTTAAAAGCACTCTATAATGAATTGTCGGCTCCCCGTAATACAGAGAACAGTCATTGAAAGTCATTGATAAAAAAAAAAAGCATGAGGTTCCCCCCAAATTCAATTACCAGGCCCTTCAGGTCTGGTATGGATATTAAAGGGAACCCTGCGTAAAAAAAAAAAAAAAAAAAATGACGTATCTCCCCGTTCTGCCTAGTGACAGTGTCACTGATCTCTGCTCCCTGTGATCAGGAGCAGAGATCAGTGACGTGCCACACACAGCCACGCCATCCCACAGTTGGAATCACTCCCCAGGACATACTTAACCCCTACACTGCCCCCTAGTGGTTAACCCCTTCACTGCCAGTGTCATTTACACAGCAATCAGTGCATTTGTATAGCACTGATTGCTGTATAAATGACAATGGTCCCAAAAATGTGTCAAAAATGTCTGATGTGTCCACCATGATGTCGCAGTCATGATAAAAATCGATGATCGCCGCCATTACTAGTAAAAAAAATATTAATAAAAATGCCATAAAACTATCCCCTATTTTGTAAACGCTATAACTTTTGCGCAAACCAATCAATAAATGCCTATTGCGAATTTTTTTTACCAAAAATATGTAGAAGAATACATATCGGCCTGAACTGAGGAAAAAAATTTTTTTATATATATTTGTGGGATATTTATTATAGCAAAATGTAAAGAATAATGTGTTTTTTTTTTTTAAATTGTTGCTCTTTTTTTGTTTATAGCGCAAAAAATAAAAACCGCAGGGGTAAACAAATACCACCAAAAGAAAGCTCTATTTGTGGGAAAAAAAAGGGCATCAATTTTGTTCGGGAGCCACGTCTCATGACCGCGCAATTGTCAGTTAAAGCGAGGCAGTGCCGAACCGCAAAAAGTGCTCTGGTCAGGAAGGGGGTAAATCCTTCCGGGGCTGAAGTGGTTAAATATAATAATAAATGCAATTACAAACCCTCCCACCCCCTTCCCTGAACCCTTCCTCCCTCTACTTCCCATCCCTCTCCCCTTTTCCTTCCTCTTACTTTAACCTTTATCTTTTTTATTCTGTTTTACCCGGTTCCCCCTTACTTAGCAACTTATCGCCTTAACATATCTCCTCGTCTTCTTAAACATCTTCCAATCTTTTTATTAATTTACCAATCCCTCCATTTCTTCCTCCCCGCTATATCTCAGGTATTCCATGTTATATGTCTCTTCTACTCACTTATTCAGTCCCTTATTTTGGGACTTTTTATTTCTTGCCATTTTTGGGGTATCAATCTCTTAGCAGCATTCATCATGCAGTATGAGGTATCATTGATTCTCTATATTACTTTGTTGGACTTTCCACCCCATGAAACAAACACGTCCCCCGTTCTTCAGGTATTACCATGTTGGTAATCTCTTTTATGAGTTGTAAGATCTCCTTCCAATATTTCTTTATTTTTGGACAGTCCCATCAGGAATGTACCTTGCAATTTTGCCAACACTCTGGGGATTTCCCTGGTTGGTATTAACATGCTTTATCTGGTGTTATATACCACCTTGTCAGGCATTTGTAATTCATTTCGGCTGTGTTTGTGTCTACCATGAAACTATGTACCAGTTTCAAAATCTTTCCTATATTTTGCTTGTTCCCTCGTGTCCCCAAATCTTTCTCCGATTTTTTAATATATGGTGGAACCTCCAGCCCCTCTACTGCCATTAGGATTTTACAGATCCAGGAAATGCTGTTTCTTGTATTTGCTGCTGTGCATAACCGTTCCAGTGGGGTTAAATCACCCCCTGATCTTATTGGTTGGGGCAAAGTCGCTACAAAATGCTTCAGCTGGCGATACCGCCATTCCCTAACCACCATCAAATCTGTTTTGTGTTTTAATTCTTAAAATGTGCATATTTCCCCCTTTTTTATTATATCTCTGATTTGTGCATTTTCATTTTTTATCCAATTCCCACCTACTATCCCTTTCCTTATCACCCCTGATGTAAACCCCTTCCCTGCCAGTGTTATGTATATAGTGACAGTGCATTTTTTTTAGCACTGATCACTGTATTGTTGTCACTCGTCCCCAAAAAGTGTCAGATTTGTCTACCGCAAAGTCGCAGTCCCACTAAAAATCGCTGATTGCTGCCATTACTAGTCAAAACAATTAAAAAAAAAAAAAAAAGTCCATAAATCTATCCCTTAGTTTGTAGATGCTATATTTTTTGCGCAAACCAATTAATATACGCTTATTGAGATTTTTTTTTATCAAAAACATGTAGCAGAATACATATTGGCCTAAATTGATGAAGAAATTAGATTTTATTTTTAAATGTATTGGATGTGTTTTATAGCAGAAAGTAAAAAATATATATATTTTATTCAAAAGTGTTGGCCTTTTTTTTTGTTTATAGCGCAAAAAATAAAAACCACAGAGGTGATCAAATACCACCAAAAGAAAGCTCTATTTGTGGGAAAAAAAGTCATCCATTTTATTTGGGTACAACATCACATAGCTGTTAGTTAAAGCAATGCAGTGCTGTATCACAAAAAATGCCCTGGTCAGGAAGGGGATAAAATCTTCCAGAGCAGAAGTGGTTAAAGTTACACTTTTACTGATACATTTCAGGTACTAAGCTTTTTTCTTATATCATTTGTATCAGCAAAAATCCTCCCTGATCCCTTCAAAGGAGTTGCAGGATGTTTACCCCTTGATGCATTTAATTTTTCTCCTTGGATTACTGCCTTGCTCTTCTTCTTATGTACATGGAATATTTTTCCCCCAAGTATGGACTTTATATGTTTTTTTTTTTTTACTGATTTTCTGACCCTTATTTTTAATTGCTCTTATCTTCTTTTTTCATTGAATAGGAAGCGGCTTCTTTCTTATTAGGAGCACCATTTGTATATATCTATTTTCTTGAAAAAATTGGTCTGTCTTGTTTACTATTTGCTTTTTTTTGTGAATGAGTAAGGGTATCGTGTACTCTGCTCATTTACATTGGAGGAGCAGTACCTGGGGACCATCTTCTTATTTTATTTTTTTTACCAACAAACCATCTTCTTATTAAATGGGCTACAAGATTACGATAAGCCTCCTGCCCACAGAATCCCATAACCATCAAGCCACAGTTTAAGGAAGAGGCCTTGTCTTCACTAACATGGGGACATTGTGCTTTGCCAGAGGGGGTCACCTCTGGCAAGCTACACCCCATATTGAAAACTTGTGTTCATGAGACCTTTGAGAGGGGGACCACACACTCTCCCCTCTTCCCTGCCCTTCCAGGCTGCATGCTTGCATAAGGGTCCAGTATGGATTTTTGAGGGGATCCTACACTTTTTGTGGGGACCCCAAATATTTTTGTAAATGTTTTTTTATTGCGTGAGAATCCTCTTAAACTCTAAACCAACCCTGAAGGGTCTAGTATGAATAATAGAGGAAATCTCATGCCATTTTTGAATACGCTACCCCCATTCCTTTTGCTTAAGTTCCTTTGTTTGCCAGGTATCCTCAAATGATTGCTGAATGTGCCGGGTGGGGATGGGTCATAGGTGATAGGACACTGCGCAGCTGTTGGCTTCCTAACAACCAGCCAGAGGGAACCTGTCAGATTTAGCATCTATAGCAATAGCAACTCAGCCGCTCACCAGTTTAGTTTGGCTGTTTGCTGAACATCCTAACATGCACAATTCAGTCCAAACCTAAGTTCAGAAAGAATTGGCAGCTCATCCCTACTGTACATTCCAGCATATCAAACACTACCACTACAAATATGAAGAATAACTTCAGTGTATCATTTTATGGACTAAATACACTCCTACTTTCTTTTAGTCATGGACATTTTTGTTACCTTGCATGGTATTGCTTTCCCTTATCGCTATTACTTTTCCACCATTTTTATTTGTATCCCACCTTTCTTTAACATATGCTGTCTCCTTTTGCATTAAACATACTTTGCATGATTCATTGTTATCTGTACTTTACTTAAAACATCATAGAAATGGCCTACGGTCATTATTAGAAGAACAGCATGCAATACAATAATAAGTTAAAGGTTATTTGCAGACTCAAGTAACCTGTGCCTGTATATAAATAGCTCTATATTTAAGCACTTTCTTCTATAGCACCTGGGAGCAAAAACATTTTCTGTGAAATATAAGTTAATTGGTTTGCTTTTGCTATCTGCCATCAACAAATGTAGAGGGTTAATTCAGTGTGAGATAATCTAGATGTACCATCTAAATTTTTACCTGCTCAATTGCCTCATAATTCATCTTTACAGCTACTGAGAACCAGAGTAGCCTGGAGATCAAAGGCTACCACGGTACTCATTTTTTAGATGCAGTGTACATTTATCTAGCTGGTGAACATTAAATCACACCTTTTAATGATGTTAGGAAACCTATAGCACTAGACGTATAGAATAAATTTAGGTTGAGTACAAAACAATAGCAATCTAGTGACTGTGACTGTATAGGCTTACAAACGATTAACTTGCATTTATTTGTTGAATAATAAATATTGACATTAGGCAATGCTTCTATTGTTTAGCTCATAACAGGGAGTTAAAGCCTAATTTTAGCAATTGTTTTCAGTTTTGGATAGAAGTGAACCCAGTGACACATTTATAAGGGGGCAAAAAGCACACTTGCCCTCCGGCAAAAATTTTTTTTTATAATTATAAAATTTGTTTTATTATTTAAAAAAATGAATAAATAAATAACAAAGTGTATGTGTGGGTGTCAGTAAGGATCCGGAACAGCCTGATTTCAGGGGCAAAGAAAGGGATGAGGTTTCATGGCAGATAATTTACATTTCAACTTCTCATATTATTTTACTATTTTGGATGTTTGTTTTAACATGACTGTGCCATACGTAATTTATTGCCTTGTTTATAAAAGACAAGTGGGTGGGACAAGGGAAAAGTTAGAAACATGTTGAAAAGTGCCAGGCAACAGCCCCGACTCCATCATGTGGGAGTGAAATGAATGACCAGCATTGATTTATCGCAGTGAGAAAATGAGAAAGAAGCACACTGCCACACTTGACCCTAATTGGGTCAAGGAGTAAATCCAACACTCAGCAATTCAAATCTTGAATTGCTAACAAAGTTTTACCCGGAAATATGAGACTGGTCAAATTCGGGACAAGCGCGGTCCTGGATTATAATTCAACCAAAATTACATATCAGATTGTTGGACAAAATCAGCAAAGAGTAGGGGACCTTCCTTCCTCACATGTCTGGCATTGAGTGTAGTAGTTATGTCGACTCCTAATCAGTGTTTTTTTTTCTGTATCTTCTTCACAACTTAACTTATATTTTTTAGAACAAATGTGGTTTATCATTCATTTCAGTAATTTTTTTTTTATTGTCATATAATTAAATTTCTATGTTGAGGGACCCCCAATCTTAAAGTGCTCTTGACCCCCCAAGGTCTAAATCTGGCAATGAATGAACCATTCTGTCAGGTGAAATCTATGCTTTCCATCACCCAGCACTGAAACAAATCTGGTACTGTCAGGCAAAGTGTTCTTCAGCCAACACTAAAGTTATAATCCCAGCCACATGGGGAGAGAGAGAGTTGCACCGGAGCATGTAATCAGGAAATAACCACTGATCACCAATATTGGGGGATTAGATTATACAGGAAGAAAAGAAAAAAAGTGCCACTAAGTGTAGTAGTTAGGTACATTTTATTATGGCCCCCATAATGGGCTACTCACAAGATTTAAGTTGTAAACAGGCTCTTCAATATAGGTAATCTCTGGGGGGTCTGTGTGTCTAGTCCTCATGCGCTGGGTAGCTGTATGTCTCATGTTGTGGTGAAGCGAAGCTATACCAGATGGTAGCCACAGAGAACCCTTGAGCGGTTCCGGGATCCGGAGTGGAGCGCAGCGTTGCGCGAGTGGTGAAGGGGGTGTTGACGTCACAGGTCCCAGGATGCTGTGCGACATGTTTCGGAGCATGCGCCATGCTGAGTTCAAGCATGCACACTCCTTTTTCAGGCTACAGATAGGTAGGAGAGCCTAGCATTTATAGCAGACCAGCTGTCAGCTCAGCATCATATCCAGAGGTTGTCTTTGGAAAATAGACATATGAGTGCTGCCAGCCTTGCTGCAGAAGTTGAAGAGGTTGGGAGGTGGGGGGTCAGCCTGTCAGTGCTCAGACCATACACTGCACACTGCATCAAATTGGTCTGCATGGCTTTCGTCCCAGAAGAAAGCCTCTTCTAAAGATGATGCACAAGAAAGCCCACAAACAGTTTGCTGAACACAAGCAGACTAAGGACATGGATTACTGGAATCGTGTCCTGTGGTCTGATGAGACCAATATAAACTTATAAACATATTTGGTTCAGATGGTGTCAAGCCAGCAACCAGGTGAGGAGTACAAGGACAAGTGTGTCTTGCCTACAGTCAAGCATGGTGGTGAGAGTGTTATCGTCTGGGGCTGTATGAGTGCTGCCGGCACTGGGGAGCTACAGTTGATTGAGGGAACCATGAATGCCAACGTGTACTGTGACATACTGAAGCAGAGCATGATCCCCTCCCTTCGGAGACTGGGCCGCAGTGCAGTATTCCAACATGATAACGACCCCAAACACAATTCCAAGATGACCACCTACCTTGCTAAAGAAGCTGAGGGTAAAGCTGATGGACTGGCCCAGCATGTCTCCAGACCTAAACCCTATTGAGCATCTGTGGGGCATCCTTATATGGAGGGTGGAGGAGCGCAAGGTCTCTAACATCCACCAGCTCCACAACGTCGTCATGGAGGAATGGAAGAGGACACCAGTGGCAACCTGTGAAGCTCTGGTGAACTCCATGCCCAAGAGGGTTAAGGCAGTGCTGGAAAAATAATGGTGGCCACACAAAATATTGACACTTTAGACCCAATTTGGACATTTTCACTTAGGGGTGTACTCACTTTTGTTGCCAGCAGTTTAGACAATAATGGCTGTGTGTTGAGTTATTTTGAGGGGACATCAAATTTACACTGTTATACAAGCTGTACACTCACTACTTTACATTGTAGCAAAGTGTAATTTCTTCAGTGTTGTCACATGAAAAGATATAATAAAATATTTACAAAAATGTGAGGGGTGTACTCACTTTTGTGAGATACTGTATGTTGGGATAAAGTTATCAATAAAAAATCATCAGTTATAAAATTGATTGACTCATAGCACTATGCATTAATTATTACTGAATCATTTTAGGATACATCTTTAGGTTATACGGCCACTGACCATTAATGCAAGGGTAGGGGGTAGTTAAGGCAGTATTAAACCCAAAATAAAACATTTAATATATTGCAGCTTACCCATTCTTAGATGTGATGGCTGGATTCGTTTTGGATTTTAGAACTTCTTTCTTCTATTTTCATCTGGTCATCCAGCCAGCAAGTCTGTTGTTCTTCAAAAGCACACACTTTCCAGTAGAATGTATCAGTTTACATGGATCAAGGGACACACCATCGGTCTCCTCTCCTCTGACAGGACGTGGATCTGTGTGTTTCACACACAGATTCACGGTCCTGCTCAGTTACTGGGCAATCGCGGGTGCCCGGCGGACATAGACCCCCTAGTGGCCCAGAACGAGAGCTGCTTCATCCCACCGCCATATGACAGTGGGCGGGCAGCTAGTGGTTAAAGAACATCTTCCCATCCTATATGCTGATAAGGATCTGTACAGTGCCATCCAGGGGGGTTGTCATTTTTCTAGTAGAAGGGCCCCCAGTCTGGGTAACATGTTGTCACCCAGTTTGTTTTGTTCTCAGAAGGCAAACAAACCACAGACCTGGCTCTCCGCTGTAGGTTCTTACATGTGTGGCCATAATACCTGCAGGCAGTGTCATAGACATAAAAAAAGCACTTCAGTTTTTTCCTTTCCTACTAAGAAAACATATACCATCAAACAGTATATTAACTGCAATTCTAAATCAGTGGTTTATGTTATTCAATGTAGTACCTGCAGCCTGCAATACATTGGGTGTAGGGTTGAGCGAACCCGAACTGTAAAGTTCGGGTCCGTACCGGACTTTTGGGTGTCCGGGGCCCGGACCCGAACCCGAACTATTGGGTGTAAGTTCGGGTTCGGGTCCAGCGTTCGGCGATGTATTGGCACCTTTTTAACAGCTGCAGGGCAGCCAATCGACGCTAGTTTCACTAGTGTGCCCTTAGAAGCCATCACAGCCATGCCTACTAATGGCATGGCTGTGATTGGGCAGTGCAGCATGTGACCCAGCATCTATATATAGTCCAGACACACAGCACACAGCGTCATTCTGCTATAGACAGGTTCCTGTGCTGCTAAGAGAGAGGATTTTAGGAGTTAGTGTGATAAAGTCAGTCAGTCAGTCAGTCCACATTCCTTTAATTTTCTTCAAATTAGTTAGATCAGTGAGAGATCTAGATAGCTAGAGTAGAGTAGGGAGTTTCTTTATTAACCGCTTCCCCACGCCTCATGTAAATATACGTCTACAGAATGGCCCGGACAGGCCAAACCACGTACCTGTACGTCCCCTTTAATTTGCCTGCCCGTGGGTCGCGCGCGCTTCGCCAGCGGCACGCTTGCGACCCGGTCGGGAGCTCCGTGACCCCAGCCGTGGGACCAGCGGACCCGATCGCCGATGGTGTCCCGCGATCGGGCTACGGAGCTGAAGAACGGGGAGAGGTTTGTGTAAACAAACCTCTCCCCGCGCTTCCTACTCTGCCTGTCATTGATTGGCTGTTCCCGGTCATCGGGAAAGCCGATCAATGATGTCAGACGTCAGCCCCGCCCACTAATGAAAAAAAAAAACACACACGTCAGAGCCCATAACCCCTCCCCTCCCCCTAGTGGTTAACTCTTTCACTACAACTGTCATTTATACAGAAATCAATGCATTTAAATAGCATTGATTTCTGTATAAATGACAATGGTCCCAAAAATGTGTCAAAAATGTCCGATGTGTCTGCCATAATGTCGCAGTCACAATAAAAATCGCTGATCGCCGCCATTACTAGTAAAAAAAAAATATTAATAAAAATGCTATAAAACTATCCCCTATTTTGTAAACGCTATAACTTTTGCGCAAACCAATCAATAATCGCTAATTGCAATTTTTTTTACCAAAAATATGTAGAAGAATACGTATCGGCCTAAACTGAGGAAAAAAAAGGTTTTTTTATATATTTTTGGGGATATTTATTATAGCAAAAAGCAAAAAATATTGAATATTTTTCAAAATTGTCGCTCTATTTTTGTTTATAGCGCAAAAAAAAAAAAAACGCAGGGGCGATCAAATACCACCAAAAGAAAGCTCTATTTGTGGGAAAAAAAGGACGCCAATTTTGTTTTGGAGCCACGTCGCACGACCACGCAATTGTCAGTTAAAGCGACGCAGTGCCGAATCGCAAAAAGGGGCCTGGTCCTTTGGCTGCCAATTGGTCCGGGGCTGAAGTGGTTAAGGAAATAGCATTTTCTGCGTTTTCATAAACGCTTTAGACACTATCCGTGTATTCTGATATTGGGAAAAACATTGCAAAAAATTTAATTTAGCAGTGTTTTTTTTTTCCACCAATAGCATTTTCTGCGTTTCATAAACGCTTTAGACACTATCCGTGTATTCTGATATTGAAAAAAACATTGCAAAAAAAAATTTAATTTTGCAGTGTTTTTTTTTTCCCAATAGCATTTTCTGCGTTTTCAGAAACGCTTTAGACACTATCCGTGTATTCTGATATTGGAAAAACATTGTAAAAAAATTTAATTTTGCTGTGTTTTTTTTTTTCCAATAGCATTTTCTGCGTGTTCATAAACGCTTTAGACACTATCCGTGTATTCTGATATTGGAAAAACATTGCAAAAAAATTTAATTTTGCAGTGTTTTTTTTCTTCCCAATAGCATTTTCTGCGTTTTCATAAATGCTTTAGACACTATCCGTGTATTCTGATATTGACAAAAACACCCATTTAGGGCGAGATCATAAATTTTGAAAATATGAGGAGATCATCAAAAAGGGGACATGGCCCGGGTCGTGGTGCTGCTGGTGGTGCTCCTGTTGCAGGGAGAGGATGTGGTCGATCTGTGCCAGCTACACGCACTAGTGAAACACCTTCCTCAGGTGCGAGTAGGCGACAGAGCCTGCAGCGGTATTTTGGCGTGCCTAATGAGGCTGTACGAATGTTGAGGCCAGGACAAGTACAGGCGATAGTAGATTGGGTTGCTGACAGTGCCTCCGGTTCCTTCACATTGTCTCCCACCCAGTCTCCTGATGAAAGTTCAGAGTTGGCACCTGCAGCCGATGTCCATCAGTCTTTCACCTCACCCCCTTGCAAATCAGCCAATCAGTCTGAGCCCCAAATCATGCAGCAGTCTCTTCTGCTTTTTGATGACTCTGTTAGCAGGGTTTCCCAGGGCCATCCACCTAGCCCTGCCCCAGAAGTGGAAGAGATTGTGTGCACCGATGCCCAACCACTTATGTTTCATGATGAGTACATGGGAGGACCATCGTAGCACGTCTCGGATGATGACGAAACACAGGTGCCAACTGCTGCTGCTTTCGCCATTGTGCAGACCGACAAGGAGGTCAGGAGTGAAGACTGGGTGGAAGATGATGTGGAGGACGATGAGGTCCTTGACCCCACATGGAATCAACATCATGCAGGTGACCAGTGTAGTTCAGAGGAAGAGGCGGTGGTCGCACAGAGCCACCAGCACAGCAGAAGAGGGAGCAGGGTGCAAAAGCGGAGCGTCCGTCCCCTAGACAGTACGTCTGCTACTGCCCAACGCAGCAAGGGACCAAGCACACCAAAGCCAGGTCCAAGGAGTTCCCTAGCGTGGCAATTCTTCAGACAATGTACTGATGACAAGACACGAGTGGTTTGCACGCTGTGCAATCAGAGCTTGAAGCAAGGCATAAACGTTCTCAACCTGAGCACAACCTGCATGACCAGGCATCTAAGTGCAAAGCACGAGATGCAGTGGAGTAGACACCGCAAAAACCAAGAAAGGTCTCTGGCTCCTCCTGCTTCCTCTTCTGCTGCAGTTTCGGCCTCTTCATCCACCTCTGTAGTGACAGTGACACCTGCCAACCCGCAAACAGAGGATCTGCCAGCAACACTACCACCTGGGTCACCAACCATCTCCACAATGTCCCATGGAAGCGTTCAGCTCTCTATTTCCCAAACACTGGAGCGGAAGAGGAAATCCCCCCCTAGCCACCCACGATCCTTGGCCCTGAATGCCAGCATTTCAAAATTGCTCGCCTTTGAAATGCTGTCATTCCTTCTGGTGGAGATGCAGTTTTAAAAGGCTGATGTCATTGGCTGTCCCACAGTACGTCGTGCCCAGCCGCCACTACTTTTCCAGACGAGCTATCCCTTCCCTGCACAACCAAGTGGGGGACAAAATCAGGTGTGCACTGCGCAACGCCATCTGTGGCTAGGTCCACCTAACTACGGATGCGTGGACCAGTAAGCACGGTCAGGGACGTTATATCTCCCTAACAGCACACTGGGTAAATGTAGTGGCGGCTGGGCCTGAGGCGGATAGCACTTTGGCGCATGTCCTTCCACCACCGAGGATTGCAGGGCACTTCAGTTTGCCTCCTGTTGCTAACTCCTCCTACTCCGCCTCCTCATCCTCTACCGCCTCCTCATCCGGTCAGCGTAACACCTTCACCACCAACTTCAGCACAGCCAGGGCTAAACGACAGCAGGCAGTTTTAAAACTTTCCTGTTTGGGGGAAAAACCCCACACCACGCAGGAGTTGTGGAGGGACATGGAACAACAGACCGATGAGTGGTTGGTGGCAGTGAGCCTCAAGCCTGGCCTGGTGGTGTGCGATAATGGACGAAATCTCGTAGCAGCTCTGGGCCTTGCCGGTTTGACGCTCATCCCTTGTCTGGCGCATGTGCTGAACTTGGTGGTACAGAGGTTCCTTAAGAATTACCCCGATATGCCAGAGCTGCTGCAGAAAGTGCGGGCTGTCTGCGCACTTTTGGCGTTCTCACCCTGCTGCTGCTCGCCTGTCAGCGCTGCAGCTGCAGCGTAACTTCGGCCTTCCCGCTCACCGTCTCATATGTGACGTGCCCACAAGGTGGAACTCCACCTTGCACATGCTTGCCAGACTGTGCGAGCAGCAGCAGGCGATAGTGGAGTTTCAGCTGCAGCACGCACGCGTGAGTCGCTCTGCGGAACAGCACCACTTCACCGCCAATAACTGGGCCTCCATGCGAGACCTGTGTGCCTTGTTGCGCTGTGTCGAGTATTCCACCAACATGGCCAGTGCCGATGACGCCGTTCTCAGCGTTACTATCCCAGTTCTATGCCTCTTTGAAAAAACGCTTCAGGCGATGATGGAAGAGGATGTGGCACAGGAGGAGGAGGAGGAGGAGGAAGAGGGTTAATTTCCAAGGCTTTCAGGGCAGTCATTTACAAGTGGCTACGAGGGTGGGTTCCTGCACCAACAAGCGCCAGGTACACAATTGTCTGGCAGCAAGGGCACAGTTCTGGAGGATGACGAGGTGGAGGATGAGGAGGAGATGGAGGAGGAGGAACCATGTTCACAGCAGGGTGGCACCCAGACCAGCTCATGTCCATCACTGGTGCGTGGCTGGGGGGATACAGAGGACACAGACGATACACCTCCCACAGAGGACAGCTTTTCCTTGCCTCTGGGCAGCCTGGCACACATGAGCGATTTCATGCTGCAGTGTCTCCGCAACGACCGCCGAGCTGCCCACATTTTAACTGGTGCTGATTATTGGGTGGCCACCCTGCTGGATCCCCGTTACAAGGACAACGTGCCATCCTTAATTACCTCACTGGAGCGTGATCGTAAGATGCGCGAGTACAAGCACGCGCTGGTAGACGCGCTGCTGGTGGCATTCCCACTTGGCAGCGGGGGTACGGTGGAAGCACAAGGCGAAGGCAGAGGAGGAGGAAGAGGTCGCCAACGCAGCCGGGGCACCGCCAGCACCTCGCAAGGCAGGGTTAGCATGGCCGAATGTGCAAAAGCTTTGTCAGCACGCCACAACAACCAGCACCACCAGCTGAGATGGAACGTCTTAGCAGGAGGCAGCATTTCACCAACATGGTGGAGCAGTATGTGTGCACCCGCCTACACGTACTGCATGACGGGTCTGCCCCCTTCAACTTCTGGGTCTCCAAATTGGGCACATGGCCTGAGCTTGCCCTTTACGCCTTGGATGTCCTTGCCTGCCCTGCCGCCAGTGTATTATCTGAACGTGTATTTAGCACGTGCAGGTTCAAGCCCGACCATCCAAGTGGACATACGGTAGCACATAGTAACAGGGCCCCTCACGGGCTCGCATTACTAATGTTTGATTCTTTTTATTCTATACAATAATGTTTTGCATTTGAGACATTAATATTATGGTACCAATCATGCTCATGTGCCATTGGTTATTGGTTAGAGATGAGCCGAACACCCCCCCAGTTCGGTTTGCACTAGAACTTGCGAACAGGCCAAAACTTTGTGCAAACACTGTTAAAGTCTATGAGACACTAACATAAAAAATCAAAAGTGCTAATTTTAAAAGCTTATATGCAAGTTATTGTCATATAAAATGTTTGGGGACCCGGGTCCTACCCCAGGGGACATGTATCAATGCAAAAAAAATTATTAAAAACTGAAGTTTTTTCAGGAGCAGTGATTTTTTTAATACTTAAAGTGAAACAATAAAAATTAAATATTGCTTTAAATATCGTGCCTGGGGGGTGTCTATAGTATGCCTGTAAAGTGGAAAAGTGGAAAAATTGTCATTTAAAACTGATCACGGCTGTAATGAATTGTCGGGTCTCGGCAATATAGATAAAACTTATTGAAAAAAAGATCAAGGGATCCCACCCCAGTCCATTACCAGGCCCTTTGGGGCCAACCCGGCTGTTGCTGAGCAAAATAAAGGCAGCTTGCAGGGAAAATTTCATTTTTTTTTTTGCTTTATAAATGCAATTATTGCTGCAGCAGATTCTAGATATGATACAGATCTGCCACTTTACATGTAGACTAAGGGGACCCCCAGGTACTATATTGGAAGACATTTTAAATTTTTAGGCTTTCACTTTAAAAGAAAAAAAATCACTGCTCATTTAAAAATTTAGTTTTTTACAAACTTTTTTTTTATTCATACATGTCCCCCAGGACCGAGACCCCTGTAACCATTGTATGCCCAATTACATGCATATAAGCCTTCAAAATGGTCACTTTTGATTTTTGATGTTCAGGTCCCATTGACTTTAATGGGGTCTGTTATTCGAACTTTTGCGGTGTTAGAAAGTTCTGGTGCAAACCGAACAGGGGTCCATTTGGCCCATCCCTACTAGACAGAATTGCTACCCACTTAGCCAGCAGACAGCCTCACACATATTGTCTGCATCTCTATGGTGTGAACCAGCCCTAAGTCCATAGCCATGCTCAGTGTCACAAGCAATATACAATATATTGGCCTAAGTATTGGGACGCCTGCCTTTAAACGCACATGAACTGTAATGGTATCCGAGTCTTAGTCCGTAGGGTTCAAAATTTATATAACAGCTTCAACTCTTCTGGGAAGGCTGTCCACAAGGTTTAGGAGTGTGTCTATGGGAATGTTTGACCATTCTTCCAAGTGCATTTATGAGGTCAGGCACTGATGTTGAACGAGAAGGCCTGGCTTACAGTCTCCGCTCGAATGCATCCCCAAGGTGTTCTGTTGTGTTGAGGTCAGGACTCTGTGCAGGCCAGTCAAGTTCCTCCACCCCAAACTCACTCATCAATGTCTTTATAGACCTTGCTTTGTGCACTGGTCCTAATCCTTTGGTGGAGGAGGAATTATGATGTAGGGTTGTTTTTAAGGGGTTGGGCTTGGCCTCTTACAAATACATTTTGGGCAATTTCATGCTCCTGAATTTGTGGGAACAGTTTGGGGATGTCCCCTTCCTGTTACAACATGACTGCACACCAATGCATAAAGCAAGGCTATAAAGACACGGATGAGCGAGTTTGGGGTGGAGGAAATTGACTGGCCTGCACAGAGTCCTGACCTCAACCCGATAAAACACATTTTGGCTGAATTAGAGCGGAGACTCTGAGCCAGGCATTCTCCTCCAACATCAGTGCCTGGCCTCACAAATGCACTTCTGGAAGAATGGTCAAACATTCCCATAAACACAATAAACCTTGTGGACAGCCTTCTCAGAAGCTGTTCTAGCTGCAAAGGGTGGGCCAAATCAAATTATAACCCTACAGACTAAGACTGGGCTGCCATTAAAGTTCACGTGTGTAGGCAGGTGTCCCAATACTTTTGGCTAGATAGTGTATCTAGCAAGATTTACAATGGTGGTGGAACCCTCCTACACATAAATACTACATTTAGACATAGTTTTAGGACCTGGGAGATGAAACTACTTCTCTACATGAAGCAGCATGTTTGAAATTTGAACCCAGATGCTCAGGGATGGTTCCGGATGGATATTTGCTGGTTCTTTGTGGGTGAGTGTAGAATAGTGATATTACCCTCAAATTATTGGGAATTATATTTTGATTTCTGATGTTGGTACACATATCACATTTTTTGGGCTCAAATTATGATTATTTGGAAATAATAAAAACCACAAAAAATTGTGACTCATTTAAAATTTGCATCAGCAATGATATTGTTTGTGGATTGTAAAGACACCTGTGTCAGTTTGGGTAAATATTGTTGTGAGATGGAGAGTAACAAGTGAAAGTGACAGAGAAAAATATATTTTACCAAAACATCAAAACCTTCCACATTCTAGCATTCTTAAAGGGGAGGGCCAGCCGGGAAAAAAAATTAAAAGTCAGCAGCTACAAACACTGTAGCTGCTGACTTTTAATAAGCAGATTTACCTGTCCTGGGTGCCTGCGATGTCGGCCGCCCGAGACCGATTGTCCCTCGGGTCTCGGTTCCTGGCGCCGCCATTCCACCTAAGGGAAACAGGCAGCATAGCCTTGCTGGCTTCGCTGCCCGTTTCCTACTGCGCATGCGCGAGTCGCGCAGCGCTTTGTGAATGGGGGACGCAATGTGTTGTGGGACACACAGTTCCCATAACACCGCGCCCCATTCACTAGAAGACGGCGCTAGGAGCAGAAGACAGAACAGCTCCGCGGAACAGGAAGAGGCAGATTAGGAACATCTGCCTAGCAACAGCCATTTCTGATAAGTAAATTTTAAATTTTTATTAACATTTTTTATCAATTTTTTTTTTCAGGGTGGCCCTCCACTTTAAATACAAAATAGATTAAGTAGAAGCAACAATGTTGCAAAGGAAAATTTATTTCAGAGAAAGATACATTTCATCTCAATATTAGAAGGATTTATTTGGGGAAGTTAAAATTGTACCATTACAATCAATGACTAAAACTTGCATTGGATTATAATAGTGCCAATTTTCACTCCCAAAAAATGCTCTTTAACACAGTGCTCACTCTGGTATTTACTATAGCGCTCTGTAAAAAAGACACTGGAGCTAAAATGAGAGCTATTTGCAGGTCTGAGCATGCTCAGTTGTACAAAATGGGAGATTTATCTCTTCTCAGACTTTTAAAGGTATTTCAGTGTAGAAATCACTTTTTCACACAGTTTAAAAGCAGATAATCTTTAAATAATATACTGCATATTTCAGTACTATTTAGGCAATTATATGATGCTCTAAACATTATGTCCATGTGCACTACTCCAGGTTTTAGCAGAGTAAGGGTTTGGGCACTATTTGGTTTCAGGGAACTATAGTAAATTCGATTTTTGGAGTATTATTTTACCAGCACTATAATAAATACTGTTTTAATGCTAATTTGAGGAAATTAGCGCTAATTAGCGCTACATCGCTATAGTAAATTACCCCCTATACTTGCATATCTCTGTACATGTACATGTCTATTAGCATTAAAGATATTTTTGAGTCAAATTCTTCAGGTCAGACCTGAAGAAGGAGGCCACGCCCTCTGAAATGAGTCATAACAACCACAAAGCATTTTTCACCAGCTGGCTTTCAAAGATTACGTGTTTGTATCACCCTTTGGAGTTTTCCTGTCTTTCCACAATTCTCACTGAGAGTGGACGGCTTTTGTGCAGCTAGTCAGCGGCTGCCTGTGGACGTACCAGAAGAGGCTGTCCGTTTGCTTACAATACAGCTTGGGTTTCTGGATTCAGGAGAGCTACCACAGCTTATTAAGACACGCTTTTTATATCTACACATTGTGAGTGTACAACGATATTGTGTTCATTTTTATTTCATTTATTAAACAGTGATACACTAGGGGCCGGTGTGCTCCTTCTTTCGGTGTACAAATCTGCCCTGCATTCCAGTTTTTTTTTTGTCAAAGCTTAATTGAACAGGCTGAAGTTAAAAGCTGATGGCTACCATGCACAACTACACCAGATTTTGCACCCTCCAGTTTTAGTAAATCAAAAGGTCTAATATTTAAACATCCATTTCTGATTTTAATAAACCATCATACATGTTGAAGAATAATAACACAACTGAATAATAGCCTGCAGGATTTATCACAATTGTCATTCTAAAATATGAACTTTGTTTATACTGTTAAAGTTTGTGGTACGGTAAAGAAGTATTTTCCTATGTGAGAAAATTAAGGTTTTATTTTTGTACAATATGTGTATATACTGTATAGTAAATAAATAGTAGCATAGAATAAGGAAAAAGTACATTAAGATGCAACAGTCCTTACCTACCTAGTTTCACTGCATGGCTCTAAAAAGTTGAATTATTCCTGAAGGTCAAAAGACGGAACCATAGTTGAACTAGAAGTAAACCAAGTTGTTTTATTTCAAGTGCTTATTTGTATCGCCTTTGTCACAGTTTAGCTACTTCTAAAACTTTGAACTCTATTCCAAGGAGAAAAAGCCACCACATTCACTCAATGTAGGTCCTCTGAATAAACAAATTGCTTGTCAATCTTGCATTCAATCTTAGTCTAAAAGAAAATTAGTTTGAATGACAGCCCCAATCAATTTCTTTAATATAGTATCGCAGATTAGCATCCATGACGAGGAGCTCTACTCTCAATTCTCAGAAGAAATAAAAGTCTGTATGTCTATGCGCTCTGAATCTACAAATAAAATGAACCAAACTACATTATTGATTTTGTAGTTCATGGAAAGTCTAAAATAAAAGCCATTCAAGGTTGGGTTCCAGAGTATATTATGTTTGCTTGTTCAGTCCTTTCTTTAGACTACCCATTGAAATTATCCTATACATTATCGAACACATTATTAAATGGTTCTCAGACAATGCAGCAACATTATGTGGAATAAAATTAGACCATTTAATATATTTTTTAACTGTCCTAGTTATTTAAATAGTTTCATTTCTTTCTTTCTGTATATTTCATTTATATATACTGTATTTTTTATTGCAGAATATTTTCAAGATTGAATCATTGTCTTTTCTTGTTCAAAAATATTTAGTAAGCATAAGTAAGGAAAGAAAAACAAGATGAAAACCATTACAACCTCCATGCAGGAAGGGCATGTAGGGAGTACATTAGCAGAATAAAGAATTACTCTGAATTATTACAGTGCCAGCAATACAAAGAACATTGTCTATGTTATAAAGCAAAGAGAAGTAGAAATATTGTGCTCAAATAACAGTACAAGAACTTGGAGCTAAGAAGGTGAACAGAGTAAAACAATACCCCAGCTAGGGGTTCAGAATGGAGGTAGAGAACATGAGAACATAAGAAGGCAACAGAAAAGAGGGGTGCAGGAGTGGGGAAAATCCCAGGGGCCAACAGGGCTATGGTTCCTTTTCCATGATATGCCACCAAGACGTCAAGGCTCCAAAAAAGGTACATCAAAATTAGGAGGGAGAAAGTGATCCACCCTGGGTCACCAGATTTTCGTGTATATATGGATCCTATCTTCAAGGGTTGCCTCAACCTTTGAGCGCATCATTGCCTGGGTAACCTTAAGTTTAGTCACAGGGAGGCATAGCATTGTCATTTCCCATGCTCTAGTCTGCTTTGAGGATGTAATGTTTGGAGCAGAAGTTGAAATTGAGCCTTGGTCAACCCCAGTGGGCATACGTTTAATAACGTGGCCTGAGGGTCCAAATTTTTAGTAACACCAAACAGCTTAGACAGGGTTTGAAAGATTTTAGTCCAACAGGACATCGCCAATGGGCAAGTTCACCAAGTATGGAGATGAGTTCCAGGACCTCCACAACCACAAAAGCAGGTTGAGGGGTAGGGCAGGACATATTTAGCCATCAAAACATCATCTGCAAACATACAGAGCTTATAGTGTGAATGCCTGCAACCTCAAACCTCCCCGTCCCCAACACTTGGGTTATTGTGAATAAGGTGCGCCAGGGGTTCAATCGTCCGCCTGAAGAGCAGTGGGAAGAGAGGACACCCCTGTATAGTCCCTCAAGCTATGAAAGAGTCTGACTTGTAGCCCACCTACCATACATACAGTATGCTCTTGTGTTCTCACACATGGAACAAATGCACAGCAGAAAATGTGCTCCAAAACCATAGCAACCCATGATGTACTACATAGTCTATCAAAGGCTTTGTGAATAGGAGATATGCAGGGACACTGTACGAATGTATAGCATGCAATAACAATGAAGCTATATGAATATTGTCTTGAGCCTGTCATTAGGGGATGAAGCCAAACTGATCATGATGTACTAAAGACCTTATAGCACATGTATCTTTGTGAGTAGCTTGAGATTGTGGTTAAGTAATAAAATGGGACAATAGTTGGATATCACGTTTCGGATCATGGATATAATGACTGTTAGGGTCTCTGGCCAAAAAGGGTGTCCCTCAAGCAAGAATTAAAGGCGTTAACAAGAAGGAGTGCCAGGAACTCTTCAAAGTGTTTTGCGGTAGGTAGTTGGCAGGCCAGCAGAACTGGAATGCTTGTTGGGACTCATTGGCTTGATTGTCTGAAGGACCTCATCAACCATTATAAGGCTCTCTAGGAGTGCTTTTCCCAGTAGGTAGAGCCACTTCAGCACATTATCGGCTTGTGTTGAAGAGAAGACACCCTCAGACACGTAAAGAGTAGACAAATGTTGTTTGATCCCATGTAACACTTCAAAAGGGTTACTAGAGTAAACATCCTTCATCAGCTTAAAGTGGTTCTAAAGGTACAAGGTTTTTTAGCTTAATCCATTCTGTGTATTAAGGTAAAAAAACCTTCGCCATGCAGCCTTTCCCCCTAAATACTTACCTGAGCCTGATCTCGATCCAGCAATGTGCAAAAGAGCAGCAGCTCTATCCCCCCTCGTTGGACAGAGAGGCAGCAGCAGAACCCATTTGCTCCTGCTGCTGTCAATCAAAGCCAGTGAGGAGAGACATATCTGGTTTATTACTTTTAATATAAAACATTTACCAAGATCTATGTATTGCCTTTTTTTTACCAGGCAATTAGCTATTGTCAGGTTGCTCTGAAAGTGGTAAGTCTGAAATTACTTTTACAGCTGCTGAAAGACAACATGTTTATCACGCTTAAGCTGGGTGGCTACACTGTGTTATATACACCGGACTACACTGTGTTATTCACACCCCACTACACTGTGTTATATAAACAGCACTGAACTGTATTATACACACGGTGCTACACTGTATTATACACACTGCACTACACTATATTATACACACTGCGTTACACTGTATTATACACACCGCACTAAACTGTGTTATTCACACCACACTACACTGTGTTATATACACTGCACTACACTATATTATACACACTGTGCTACACTGTATTATACACACCGCACTACACTGTGTTATATACACTGCACTACACTATATTATACACACTACACTGTATTATACACACCCCACAACACTGTTTTTTTTCACACCACACTGTGTTATATGCACTATACTATATTATACACACCACACTACACTGTGTTATTCACACTGCACTACACTGTGTTATTCACACCCCACTACACTGTGTTATACACACCGCACTAAACTGTGTTATTCACACCACACTACACTGTGTTATATACACTGCACTACACTATATTATACACACTGTGCTACACTGTATTATACACACCGCACTACACTGTGTTATATACACTGCACTACACTATATTATACACACTACACTGTATTATACACACCCCACAACACTGTTTTTTTTCACACCACACTGTGTTATATGCACTATACTATATTATACACACCACACTACACTGTGTTATTCACACTGCACTACACTGTGTTATTCACACCCCACTACACTGTGTTATATACACCGCACTACACTGTATTATATACTCTGCACTACACTGTATTATGGGGGTCAGCAACCGGTGGATTGCGATATCAGTAGATTACGGACAGATGACTGGTAGATTGCCATCTGGGCTTGCTGAGCCACCATACCAGAGCATCAAACAGAGTACAATGCAGAGGGACTACTTGTAAAGTTGGAGCTGTAGTAGGACGCAAGAGTCGCATAAGCCGATGCCTTCTCTGTAGTGCTAGCTCCTGTCCCATGCGAAGTGATACCAACTGCATTCCACCTCTTATCCCAGCTAGTGATCTCCAGAGTGGTGCCAGCAGCAGGAAAGAAGAGTTTTTAAGGTTAGTGTGAAGCAATACACTGGGCATAATAGCATAGGGCTGCTTTCACACTGATGTGCTGCAGTTTACCCACATTGCGGGTGCAGTGCGGTGTACATCCAGCTTTAGGCCATCCACCCCTGTTTCAAGATCTGATGTGCGCTGTCTCTTTAATTTTGCGGGTCAATAGGTCTGCTTAAATGTGTCTTTTAGTGCCTTCCTGAAAACTGTCTCAATTTGCTGAAAGAGGTCTCTTTGTGAAAGGTCTGAGGCGGGAATGATCAGGGAGCCACTAGGGTTAAACTCTGCCCCATCTTTATCCCCACTGTAGTGGATGCCTGATGGCTAGGAACACTGTGGTGTAGTAGTGTCTTCTGGTGTCTCCAACATCTTGGAGGAGGCCCAGGCTAGCCCCTCCAGGATGGATTTTGACCTTTGGTTACTACTGAAACTGGTGAGAAGGGTTTAGGAAATAAAACTAGTGAGTGCAAAACCTGGTGCAGCTGTATATGGTAGCCAATCAAATTCTAACTTCATTTTTTTCAATTAAGCTTTGACAAAATAAAAACTGGAAGCCTATTGGTTTCTATACAGAGCTTCACCAGATCTTGCACACTCTAGTTTTAGCATATCTGTATATCTGTGACTGCACTGCCAATCTGGGGGGGGGGGGGGGCAGGCATTTTGTCCATATGCTTCAGCACTTTGTAACTACAGTAATTCATGCATTGATTACCAATGTAGTCAGTGGTAGTGCTTTTTTTTTTTTGTATCTGAGCTCATAATGTAAAAATGTTCACTCCCTATAACTTTGTATGGGTTGTTTTCGTTCTGCAGCAATGCATCCATATTGAGGGAGATGTAAAGCGGTATTATACCCCCAAATCAAATATGTAATATATTGCAGTTTACTAATCATTAGATTTAAAGGCTGCATTTAATACATTTAAATACACAAACAAATTGAAGCCAAAATACTTTATATGCAGTAACAGTGAACAGTTATTTTCTTTTGGAAAAAAGGATTACATAAATAAATAAAAGCTGATCACTGAAAGCACCCCTGTCGGAGGTAAATGGTTTGTCTCATCCCTGTAACTGAAAATGATCTGGAAGAGAGCTTGTTCTTTTGAAAACAAGAGACTTACTAGCAGGATCATCAGGTGAAAATATAAGAAAGCCCAAAAAAATAAAACTAATGCAACTATCACATTTAATAATTAATAAGCTGCAATATACACTATTCATTATTATTTAATATAGCTTTAAAATGCCCATAACGTGGATCTTTTTAAGTCAGTTCTGTTAGATCTTCTGTTAGACCCACTTTGATGATGATGATAATAATAATAATAATAATAATAATAATAATAATAATAATAATATGGACTGCTCCAAATTTCCCTGACCAAATTTTATTGGTGTGGTTTATTTTAAACCTAAGTTGAAATAATTACATAACTGTATACAATAGTTAGTCAGGATGAAATAAGACACACACCCATCCAGTTCAACCAACAGAGAGAAAAAAAGGAAGAGAAAACCTCCATATACACTATACCTTAGTTGATCCAGAGGAAGGCTAAAAAAAAAACATTGAAGCATGATCCAATTAGCTCCCGCAAGGAAAAAGCAAAAAGCCAGGAAGCTAACAGATATTCCCTGGATCAACTACCTCATGGTTTACCTATAAATGTTAGTATCCAGTTATATGTTGTGTATAAGGATGGGCTCCGGCGTGTTTGCACAGCCCACGTGCAGAGCCGGCCAGGAAGTCGGCACTTCACTGCGCTAATCACAGGCTGTGAGACATTGTCCAGATTTCTGCAGCCCCGCATCGGGACAGTGTCTCACTGCCTGTGATTAGTGCAGCGCAGTGCCAACTTTCTGGCGGGCTCTGCACGTGGGCTGTGCGAACGCGCCGGAGCCCATCCTTAGTTATGTATTAAGGAATGAATCAAGCTTCTTTTTAAAACAATCTACTGAGCCATTTTTACAGCTCTTACTGTGAAGAAGGTTTTCCATATGTGGAGGTTAAATCTTTTTTCCTCTAGGTGTAAAGAGCTGTAAAGAGGTGCTCTGTTGTCCCTTGTAATGACCTGAGAGTGAATAACTAAACACCAAGTTAAGACCATTTTTTTTATTTACATGTGTTGATCATTCCCTCTTTAATCACCTCTTCTCAAGAGAGAATAAATTCAGTTCCTCTAATATGTCCTTATAGCTGAGTTCCTCCATGCCTCTCATCAGTTTGGTTGCCTTTCTCTGCAGCTTATCCAGCTCTCCAGTATCCTTTTTGTGAACTGGTGCCCAAAACTGAATTGCATACTGTATTTCAGACTTTCCTAATGATTTGTACAGGGGCAAAATGATATCTCTATCCATACCTCTTTAAATACAAGAATGTATTTTGCCTTAGAAACTGCAGCTAGGCATTGCATGTTATTATTAATGTGGAGTTCTGCTTAAAAAATAAATAAATTAATAAATAAATAAAAGTCAGCAGCTACAAATACTGCAACTGTTGACTTTTCATAATCGAACACTTACCTGTCCCAGGATCCAGTGCTTGTCTCCCCCTCCTCTCGGCAGTGCCATCATTTGTAACTGTGGGCGCTTGGATGTGGCTTCACAGCCGGGCACCCACTGCGCATGCGCGAGTCGCGCTGCCGCGCTGTGACTGGTAGTGCAATCATCTGGGACATTTGACGTGTCCCAGATGATTGCCGAGAGGGAGAGGAGATCTCCCTTCCGGTGCCACAGTGGGAGCTGGGACCCTCTAAAAAGAGGGTACCGCCCCCCCCCCCCCAAAAAAATGTACTCCTTCAGTTGTACTCCCCCTAGTCTATATGATGCATGCATGTTCCTAGCCCCCCAATGCATAACTTTACATTTATCAACATTAAACCTAATTTGTCCCATAGTTGCCCAATAAAAAAGTGCAATGGGGTTGGCTTGTAAGTTGGAGACGTTCTGTATGCTATTCCACTGCATAGCTTGGTGTCATCTTCAAACACTGAAATTGTACTTTTAATTCCAAACTCAATATAAGTTATTAATATGTTAAAAAGTAAGGTTCCCAACACTGAACCTTGGGGTACACCACTGATAACCTTAGACCATTCAGAGTATGAATCATGAATAGGGATGGGCCTGGTGTTCGATTCAAACCCATGTTCGAATCGAACATCGGGCGTTCGCCCGCTCGGCGAGCCCAGAACTATTTGAGCCGCTCGCATCAAATTTGTGTGATGCGAGCGGCCCGCAATGCACTGCGCCAGTCGCAGTGCATTGCTGGCTGATGATTGGCCAATCATGCACTGTGACCCGCATGCTTGGCCAATCAAAGAGCCAGCGGCAAGGAGAGCAATAATTGGCCACAGGCAGGATGCCTGTGGCCAATTATAGCTCAGAGAGTTTAGTACACGCCCCACAGTATAAAAGGCCTTTTATACTATATTGTGTTCCAGCGTGTCAGTGTTATGTGCTGCTGACTGCTGAGCTGACATTATGTGCTGTGATTCTGGGGATTAGTGTGTGCGTGCTGTTAGTACAGCATTGCAGTATTACATCTGGGGGGTGTCTATAGTATGCCTGTGAAGGGGCGCATGTTTCCTGTGCTTAGAACTGTCCCTGCACAAAGTGTCATTTTTGCAGGAAAAAAAGCTATTTAAAATCACCCGTGGCTAATGAATTGACGGCTCCCGTAACACAGAGAACAGTCATTTATTGAAAGTCATTGAAAAAAAAAAGTCATTGATAAAAAAAAAAAAAGTGGGGGTCCCCCCAATTCAATAACCAGGCCCTTCAGGTATGGATATTAAGGGGAACCCCAGCCAAAAAAAATAAAAATGCGTGGGGTCCCCCTCAAAATCCATACCAGACCCTTGAGGTCTGGGATGGATTTTAAGGGGAACCCCGGCCAGAAAAAAAAAGGCGTGGGGTCCCCCTCAAATCCATACCAGACCCTTATCTAAGCACGCAACCTGGCAGGCCGCAGGAAAAGAGGGGGTGGACGAGAGCGCCCCCCCCCTCCAACCATACCAGGCCACATGCCCTCAAAATTGGGAGGATGCTTTGGGGTCCCCCCCAAATCACCTTGCCCCCATGTTGATGAGGACAAGGGCCTCTTCCCCACACCCTGGCCATTGGTTGTGGGGGTCTGCGGGCGGGGGGCTTATGGGAATATGGAAGCCCCCTTTAACAAGGTGACCCCCAGATCCCGCCCCCCCTGTGTGAAATGGTAAGGGGGTACAAAAGTACCCCTACCATTTCACCAAAAAAGTGACAAAAATTGTAAAAATGACAGGAGACGGTCTTTGACAATTCCTTTATTAAAATCTTCTTTCTTCTGGTCTTCCTTCTTCCTTTATTCATCCTTCGGTTTCTTCATCTTCTCCTTTCGGCATCTTCTTCCATCTTCTTCTTCCATCAACTTCTTCCTCCGATCCGCTTCTTCTTGCTCTGGTCTTCTCATCCGGCATCTTCTTCCATGGCGTCGGTGTCTCTTCTGGGCCGCTCCGCGCAATGGGAGGCTCCCGCTGTGTGAGGCTTTGCTGCGTCTGACAGGTCTTTTATAATGCAGGGCGGGGCCACCTGGTAACCCGGCCCCCTCTGACGCACGGGGACGTCATGGGGAATTCCCTATGGCTTTTCCCAAGACGTCAGAGGGGGGCGGGGTCACCAGGTCCATTATAAAAGACCTGTCAGACGCAGCGAAGCCTTACACAGCGGGAGCCTCCCATTGCGCGGAGCAGCCCAGAAGAGACACCGACACCATGGAAGAAGATGCCGGACGAGAAAACCAGGGCAAGAAGAAGCGGATCGGAGGAAGAAGATGATGGAAGAAGAAGATTGAAGAAGATGCCGGAAGGAGAAGATGAAGAAACGAAGGATGAAGAAAGGAAGAAGGAAGACCAGAAGAAAGAAGATTTTAATAAAGGAATTGTCAAAGACCGTCCCCTGTAATTTTTACAATTTTTGACAGTTTTTTGGTGAAATGGTAGGGGTACCCCCTTACCATTTCACACAGAGGGGGGCGGGATCTGGGGGTCCCCTTGTTAAAGGGGGCTTCCAGATTCCGATAAGCCCCCCACCCGCAGACCCCCACAACCAATGGCCAGGGTTGTGGGGAAGCCCTTGTCCTCATCAACACCTCTTTTCCTGCGGCCTGCCAGGTTGCATGCTCGGATAAGCGTCTGGTATGGATCTTGAGGGGGACCCCACGCCATTTTTTTTTGGCCGGGGTTCTCCTTAAAATCCATCCCAGACCTCAAGGGTCTGGTATGGATTTTGAGGGGGACCCCACGCCATTTTTTTTTTTGGCTGGGGTTCCCCTTAATATCCATAGCAGACCTGAAGGGCCTGGTTATTGAATTTGGGGGGACCCCTACGCTTTTTTTTTTTTTTATCAATTACTTTTTTTTTATCAATGACTTTCAATGAATGACTGTTTTCTGTGTTACGGGAGCCGTCAATTCATTAGCCGCAAGTGATTTTAAATAGCTTTTTTTCCTGCAAAAATTTTGTGCAGGGACAGTTATAAGCATAGGAAACATGAGCCCCTTCACAGGCATACTATAGAAACCCCCCAGGTACGAAATTTAAAGGAATATTACACATTTATTGTTTCACTTTAAGCATTATTAAAATCACTGCTCCTGAAAAAACATCCGTTTGCATTGATACATGTTCCCTGGGGCAGGACCCAGGTCCCCAAACACTTTTTATGACAATAACATGCATATTAGCCTTTAAAATTAGCACTTTTGATTTTGAACGTTCGCATCCATTGTAACTAATAGGGTTCTTATGTTCGCACGGACTTTAGGTCCATTCCCGGGTTCTGGTGCGAACCGAACCCTGGGGTGTTCGGCTCATCCCTAATCATGAATCACTACTTTATGAATACAGTCTCTTAGCTAGATTTTTATCTGTTTAAAAAAACGAATTTTCTAAACCTGTAGACTTTAACTAACTCCCCGTGTGTAGGGAGCTGTTTTAAACGCTTCTGAAAAATCCAAGTATATTATATCCACAGTCACTTCTTTGTCTAAGTTTTTGCTTACCTCCTCATAAAAAGAAATTAGGTTTGTTTGACAACTTTGATCATTTGTGAATCCATGCTGACTATTGCTTAAAATGTTATTTTCTAGCAAAAACTCTAATGCCGAATACACGGCCGGGCTTTTCGACAGCAAAGGTCCGATGGAACGAATCCATTGGACAACTCGACCGTGTGTGGGCTTCATCGGACCTTTGCTGTCGAAAAATCAGACTGACTTTAGATTTAGAACATGTTTCAAATCTTTCCGATGGACTCGAGTCCGGTCGAAAAATCAGTTCGTCTGTATGCTAGTCCGACGGATGAAAACCAACGCTAGGGCAGCTATTGGCTACTGGCTATGAACTCTCTTACTCTAGTCCTGTCATACGTCATCATGGTCAAATCCATTGGACTTTGGTGTGATTGTGTGTAGACAAGTCAGATTCGACGGAAGTCCATCGAAAGTCCGTTGAAAAGTCCGATGGAATTCAGTCCGTTGAAAAGTCCGGTCTTGTGTACACGGCATTTGCTCTAACAAACTCTAACTCCATTAGCTGGCTTACGTATCAATAAAATATGGAATGTATTGATAACAGATCCAACAGATTAGAGAGATGTTGGTGGGGATTTACTAAAACTGGCACACTGTGCATGGTAGCCAATCAGATTCTTACTTCAGCTTGTTCAATTAAGCTTTGACAATAAAACCTGGAGTCTGATTAGTTTCTATGCAGAGCTGCACCAGATTTTGAAGTCTCCAGTTTAAGTAAATCTCTACCTATTAACCATTAATGGCAAAATAATTGGACTACGCTGCTTCTATAGATGATTGTCACCATTCTGATTTTAGCTTACTCTTGTCTCTCATTAGAGTGTTTTCTCTACTTCTGGATTTTCTTGACAGCACAGGCTCCTTTCTAACATCTTTTTACTTGTAACTAGTTTAAATTCCCTTTATTCTTTATCTTCACCCTGGTAACATCTGTGTCTCATCTGAACTCTACATGTAGCTACTTAAAGCGGGATTACACCCTAAAGTGGAACTCCCGCTTTTCGGAACCCTCCCCCCCTCCGGGGTCACATTTGGCACCTTTCAGGGGGGAGGGGGGTGCAGATACCTGTCTAAGACAGGTATCTGCACCCACTTCCGGCATAAACTCCCACGGGAGTTTGCGCAAGTTCCTGTCCCGGTGCACTGTCTGCCGGGACACACACGTGTCCCGGCAGACAGCGCTGAAGATTCTCATTGCGCCGTGCGACTTGCGCATGCGCAGTAGGGAATCGGGAAGTGAAGCCACTTCCTGATTCCCTCACCGAGAATGGCACCGGCTACAGCAGAGAGCCGAGCGATCGATCGGACTCTGCTGCCGACACCGCTGGACCCTGGAACAGGTAAGTGTCCATTTTTTAAAAGTCAGCAGCTGCAGTATTTGTAGCTGCTGGCTTTTAAAAAAAAAAATTTCAGTACAGTCCCGCTTTAAAGTTGAACTCCAAGGGAAAAAAATGTTTTGGTGTGGCCTACATCCACCTCTAGTTCTTGGTATGCTACATCTGGAAGTTTTGCTGGAGATGCTAAAAATATTTGTTGTATACCACCATTTAACACTGTTTTCTTTGATCTTCAGGTTCAGCTCTTCTTCTGGAGTTTTGCTGATCCTACAGGGATAATAGTTTGGAAAAAGGTTTGGCCTAACTGTCTAGTATAAGCAAAGCAATTACATGTATATTTGTACCATCATCCGTATGAAATCTAGAGAAAAAGTATTGGAATGAATCTGGTCTCCAATCCAGATTCTCCAAGGGGGGGAGCTGTCGGACTATTGCGGTACATAGAGTATTGGTAATATTGTTTGTTACACCAAGAGAAATACATGGATAAAATATAACAATTTATTATGATGGTTCTTCACACATTGGAAAGGTTAAACAGCTTTCATAAAATCAAACAAATGTACAAAATTTCAACTAGTTTCGCTAAAAAAGCTTCATCAGGAAATATGTAATCTACATCTGTAAAAAAGACAAAGAACAAAAAGGGCATTTGTAAAGGAAGACCATTCAATATTTAATTTCACATGAGCTGGAGAAGGTATTTATAAATGTATAAATTGGGCTAATTCTTACCCCATTGGAAAGCCTCTGTGGAGACGAAGGCGCACCCCCCAGAGTGCCTTACGCAGCGACTGGGGAGGGTATATAAATCCAGCAGGTTGATTGAAAATATCTAGGGGTAATACAATAATTTATGACTACCAAGATGGGCCATAAAGGATAAAGATAATAGATATAAGACCTGGATGTGACCCGGTGCCCAGGTTGAGGTACCGTAGATGTAGTGCCCAATTAGCAGTTGTGAAAAGGGAGTGAATGAGAAAAAATGGGGAAAGGGAGGGAAAAAAGAGGGGGGGGGGAAGTGAAATAGCGTGTTGGGACAGGGGTGTGGAAAGAAGATAAGTACAATGGTTGGGAGGGGGGTAGGGGTAAAGGGAGGGAAAAGGAAGGGGGATAGGGAAAGGGGGAGGGGATGGAAAGAAAATGAAACAGGGAGGAAGAGTGAAGGAAAGGGGGGGAGGTGTTGGGGGTGGGGGGGGGCGGGAGGGGGGGGGGAGGAAAATGGGGTAGGATGTGTGGTCGGGAGTGGGTAGGAGTGAAGGGGGGAAGGGAAAAGAAATGTGTGGGGAGGAAAAAAGGGGGGGGGGAAAGGGGGGAGAAAAAAAAGGGGGGAAGGAAAAAACAGGGGGGAGGAGGGGGGGGGGGAAAGGGGAGAGTGAGGGAAGGAAGGAGGAGGGGGTGTGATCACATGTTAAGGTGAGAAAATAGGAGGCAGGTCAGTGCGGTGTTGTTTGCAAAGGTGGGTATAATATAGGTCCTAAGAAAGACAATTTCAAGGATGAGTGAAAAAAAGTGATAGGACAAAATTAAAATAATTTGTGAGTGAATGTGAGCAAAGGATCTATGAAAAAATGTATCTAAACTGTGACAGTATCAGTGAGGGAATGGGACCGGGTTGGGGTGTGAGAGAATGTGAGAGAGTGATAGGTGCAAAAATAATACATCTGGTCTGACAGTGATGGGAGTGACGGTCTCATGCAAGGGTGGGGGGTGAAAGAAATGGCATGCTGATATTTACCTGGGGGCCAATGGATGTTAGTCTACGGATATGGCCAGGGACTGCTGCTGTTCATTAAGATGGTATAGATGAACAGTAGCTACCGGGATGCAACTGGAAGGCGGCAAGGTGTGATGTTGTGGTAAGGGGATATTAGTTCCCCAAGGGAAGCCGTTAGCCGTTAAAGCCTGGGGAGCAAGATATGGGGATAAATTGAGATCAAAAGGAGTTAAACACGCCGGAGGCAGACGATAGCCATCGTCCGTCAGGTGTTATAAGAGGTATGGTGACTTACCGCAATGCCGATCGTTGCCTCACGTCCCGGGAGGTGGTAGAACCTGCTGGACTGGGCGGCGATGGCCGCCCATATATAGCCCTCCAACCTCTGCGTCGTCACCGACGTGGTGACGGCGTCAAGAGGTCAAGGGTCCCGCAATGCGCGAGCGTCCGGCCGCGCATGCGCATTTCGGTGGTCCGCGCCTGCGCATGCGCAGATACGCAGGACCAGACGAAACCCGGTGATAAGGGGAAATAAGGCAAGAGCGCGCGGATGCGGGCTCGCGCACCACGCTCACGCCCAAAGGCCCAGGGGATCCTAGGCCTAGGCGTGTGCAAGGACGAAGCATGGAGAACACCCGCCCTATTATGTAGGCGGGGTCTCCATGCCGTCCCAGGGGCCCTACCAATCGCCACGGAGGAATGGGGGATTGCGCATCCGCGGCCACAGAGACATTCAGGGAAGGGGAAAAGGGGGGGAGGGGGGGCATAGTCACACTGCCAGGAGGGTCAGTTGGACCTAGCCTATGTAGAATTGCTCAAACCATATTATATAACGTGCACAAAATTTTTATCATATTGAGTTCAACAAAATTACAAGGTGAAAATAAAAATAAAACACAAAAATAAACAATATAATCTAATATACACTATCGCAGCATAGAGGAGGCAACAGATGAAATCTTGACAGGTGATCATGGACATTTCTGGTCATGCCGGGTCGGGTCTTTCAAGGATGATTTTTGTGTATACAGCACTGAAACGGTATAAGACTCAAGACAAACCAATATGAATATCATGTTGCCATTTACAGATTAATCTGTTCATATTACATGTATGTTTAGACATAAAGCTGGGCAAGGCACATAGCATTGGACATATGACATGTTAAACACTGTAGTTTAAACAATTTTGTCAAAATAAAATGTATATAAATCAGGGTCAAGGCATGAGGAGGGCAAGGCGGTGTGGGGTCCGCGACAGGGGGTCGCGTATCTATAAAAATGGTTTAAATGAGTTAACCTCATTTAGGCCCGGCGGTACCATAGCATTTAATCGTTCTATCCAGAGGGCCTCTTTTTGTAATAGGATCTTGTCATGGTTCCCCCCACGGATATCAGGGGGTACCACCTCTAGTGCGGCGAACTTTATTGCCTGGAGGTTGTATTTATGGTATAAGCCGATGTGACGGCCAATGGTGGTTAATTTACCGTTGGTGGTATAATAGATATGATCGCCGACCCTCTGTCTTAGCTCCCGCACCGTCTTGCCCACATAGAAGGCACCACATACACATAGCATAAGGTAAATTACTCCTGTAGTGTCGCATCTGGCTAGGAATTGCGGGGTGTATTTTTCCCCATTGGGTAGTGACAATGTTTTGCTGAATGGTATCCAAGGGCATAGAGGACATTGTCCGCAGGGGGCAGTGCCTCTATGTTGTCGGGTGATTTGCGGTTCTAATTGATAATGACTGTTTGTAAGACTGTCTCGTAAGGAGCGTGCCCTACGGAACACCAATTCTGGGGTATCTCTAATATATTGTACTAAAATGTGGTGGTCCGTTAAAAGGTACCAATGTTTATTTATGAGATTTCGAAGTTGATTGTGGTGGGCTGAATATTGTGTTATTATTTTAACAGTATTAGGATTAGGGTCTCGTGGACGTGTGTAGAGCAAGGAATTGCGTGTACGGTTGTGAGCCTTATTGAAAGATTTTCTCAAATTAGTTTTTGTATAGCCTCTTTGAAGGAGTCGGTCTCTTAGGGCATTGGATTGTTTAAAGAAGTCTTCGTCACGTGTGCAATTCCGGCGCAGCCGTAAAAATTGGGCATATGGTATACTCTGTATGAGTGATTTCGGGTGAGCGCTGGAAGCGTGTAGTAAGGTGTTTCCTGCTGTTTTTTTGCAATATAGATCTGTGCCTAATGTGCCGTTTATGTCAATCCCTATTGTTACGTCTAAAAAGGGTATTTGGCGGGGATCTGAAGAGACTGTAAAACTCAGATTCCTTTGATTGACATTTATGATACTGATAAATTCGTCTAAGACGGATTGCTGACCTGTCCATACAATGAACAGGTCATCGATAAAGCGATACCAGCACATAATAAACTCTAGATACATTGCATAGCGATCATTCGAGAATATTTCTCTTTCCCATGCGCCTAAATATAAGTTCGCATAGGAGGGTGCACAGGACGTGCCCATGGCCACCCCCTGTGATTGTAAATAATATTGGTCTTCAAATAGAAACACGTTCCGAGTCAAAACAAAGTCAAGAAGTTTTAATATAAACTCATTTAGAGTCCATGTGGTATGTGCCTGTTCCATGAGGAACATCCGGGCCGTCTCGACTCCCTCCCTGTGGGGGATGCTGGAGTAAAGGGCCTCAACATCTATCGCCACAAGGAGGGAGTCAGGAGGGACCTGAATGCCCTCAATGTGTCTAAGGAGGTCGGCTGTATCACGAATGTGTGATGGGAGACTGGTTACATGTGGTAGAAGAAAGCTGTCCACAAACTTACTCGCGTTATCCGATAATGACCCAATTCCCGATATTATCGGTCGTCCAGGTGGTTGGACTAGATTTTTGTGGGTTTTGGGTAACGTATAGAACGTGGGTGTACGGGGATGTTTGGGGATGAGGAATTGTAATGTATCTTTATCTATTAAGCCCTGCCAAAACGCTTCCGCACATATTTCTGAGAGTTCTTGGATAAAGCCAGTAAGTAGACTGGGTTGGATGGGTTTGTACCAGGTGGTATTTTTGAGCACGGTATGACACATCATTCGGTATTGAGAATGTGACATAATGACGATGTTTCCGCCCTTGTCAGAGGGCTTAATGATAACATCGTCACGTGTTTGTAGATGTTTCAGTGCGTGCGATTGGGCAGGGCTTAAATTAGGATGAAATTTTTCCCACTTCTTGGTTTTCATATCCTTAATGCATTGGGTTAAAAATGCCCAAATTGCAGGGCAGGTGTTAAGATCAGGAAAGTTTTGGGATTTAATTTTAAATTTGCGTGGCGGGGGTGTTGTAGGTATTAGGTTAGTGCACGTAATATCAGCCCCTGACTCCTCCAGTTCCTCAGCATTGCCCTCATCGTAAAGTAACATAAGGTCACGGAGTGCCCTAAATTCTGCCATAGTAAAATGTCGTGTTTTGTCGGTTAGCTCACGTTCAAGGTTAGTATTACGTCTGTTGGTGTCAAAGATAAATTTGAATGTGAGGTTTCTGGCAAATAAATAAAGGTCTTTGATGGTTTCAGTGACCTGAATGTGACTGAGGGGACAGAAGCCCAAGCCTAATTGTAATAAGGTAATTTCATCTTGTGATAATGGGCAGTTGGCCAGATTAATCACATTCAAATTTGACTGGGATTCGTCGGTAAGGGAGTTAGAGGTGGCTTCCGAACAAACGAGTCCAGTTTGGTTTGTTGTTTGCGCAGGTCGGGTGATATTAGATCTAAAAAATCAATATCTACCAACGATTTTTTGGAGTTACTAGAAATCGTTCCCAAAACTTTAGGTATAACACTATGTAGTGTGGAGGGGCCTGATGCCTCCCCATTCTGTGTAGATGTTAGGGGTGCAGAGTCACTACTGGTGTGAGCAGATTTTTGTTTAACAGATGTCTTTTTACCTTTAGGTGGAGCAGATGGGGGAGTGTTACCACTATAGCGATTTCGTTTACGTGTAATTTTCGTCGAAGGAGTTTTGGGGGGTGCCTGATGGGATACCGAGGAAGATAGTGAGGAGTCAGATTCTGCATATTGTGCGTTGGCACCTTGATGGAGGGTGCCCGGGGGAACCGCCCTTCTACCTTTGATTCTCCCTGTCCAGCGATAGGCGAAGCCTTCTGAAAATGCCAGCTGATCTTTGGCAAATTTCATTTGTTTCGAGGTAATAATCTCTTTATTCATATCGGTGAGGCGTTCCCTAAGGGCCTTCCACTGTCCTTCAAAGGACGGTACAGATATTACGTGTTGATATTGGGTGTTAAGCCTCGTGATTTCGCCATCGAGGGTAATCATGTCTAATGAGTATTGTGAGATCAGTGTATCAATTAAGGACAGACTACATTGGGTGAGAATTTTCTCCCATGCTTGTTTAAAGGATGGTGAGGGATCTTTAATAGTGGGAAATAATTGAATTCGGAGTCCTAGTGGGCAGGTTTCTTCTCTCAGATACAACCTAAAATATTCTATGTGCCGATAAAGGTGTGATTTGCGCTTGAGTAGGTTGAACATCCGATCCAGGAATGTCTTAATTTCTTCATCGGATTTGTTTGTGTTTGTTGTACAGGATATCTGTATTGTATCCATGTAGCCGGACCAAGCCGTGCCCAGGATGTCCATTTTGTCAAGAGTATGTGTGCCTGTAGCTATCAAAAGATTGTATATTTTACTATATTTGTTTAAGAGGTTTTTAGATTATTAACAGAAAGAAATATAGTTAGGACCTCCCCATGTACAGACAACAAATGGCTGAGATGGGGAAAAAGGAGAGCAGCTCAGGGTGTCGCAAGTTGGAGGTTTTCAGCGAGTCGGACGGGCAGGATTGCTCAGTCCGAGTCGCTGCCAACGTACAACCAGGTCTACCCAGGGTGTGTTATCCACCCAATATTGATTTGGAAAAAGGTTTGGCCTAACTGTCTAGTATAAGCAAAGCAATTACATGTATATTTGTACCATCATCCGTATGAAATCTAGAGAAAAAGTATTGGAATGAATCTGGTCTCCAATCCAGATTCTCCAAGGGGGGGAGCTGTCGGACTATTGCGGTACATAGAGTATTGGTAATATTGTTTGTTACACCAAGAGAAATACATGGATAAAATATAACAATTTATTATGATGGTTCTTCACACATTGGAAAGGTTAAACAGCTTTCATAAAATCAAACAAATGTACAAAATTTCAACTAGTTTCGCTAAAAAAGCTTCATCAGGAAATATGTAATCTACATCTGTAAAAAAGACAAAGAACAAAAAGGGCATTTGTAAAGGAAGACCATTCAATATTTAATTTCACATGAGCTGGAGAAGGTATTTATAAATGTATAAATTGGGCTAATTCTTACCCCATTGGAAAGCCTCTGTGGAGACGAAGGCGCACCCCCCAGAGTGCCTTACGCGGCGACTGGGGAGGGTATATAAATCCAGCAGGTTGATTGAAAATATCTAGGGGTAATACAATAATTTATGACTACCAAGATGGGCCATAAAGGATAAAGATAATAGATATAAGACCTGGATGTGACCCGGTGCCCAGGTTGAGGTACCGTAGATGTAGTGCCCAATTAGCAGTTGTGAAAAGGGAGTGAATGAGAAAAAATGGGGAAAGGTAGGTAAAAAAGAGGGGGGGGGAAAGTGAAATAGCGTGTTGGGACAGGGGTGTGGAAAGAAGATAAGTACAATGGTTGGGAGGGGGGTAGGGGTAAAGGGAGGGAAAAGGAAGGGGGATAGGGAAAGGGGGAGGGGATGGAAAGAAAATGAAACAGGGAGGAAGAGTGAAGGAAAGGGGGGGAGGTGTTGGGGGTGGGGGGGGCGGGGGGGGGGGGGGAGGAAAATGGGGTAGGATGTGTGGTCGGGAGTGGGTAGGAGTGAAGGGGGGAAGGGAAAAGAAATGTGTGGGGAGAAAAAAAGGGGGGGGAAAAGGGGGGAGAAAAAAAGGGGGGGAAGGAAAAAACAGGGGGGAGGAGGGGGGGGGGGGAAGGGGAGAGTGAGGGAAGGAAGGAGGAGGGGGTGTGATCACATGTTAAGGTGAGAAAATAGGAGGCAGGTCAGTGCGGTGTTGTTTGCAAAGGTGGGTATAATATAGGTCCTAAGAAAGACAATTTCAAGGATGAGTGAAAAAAAGTGATAGGACAAAATTAAAATAATTTGTGAGTGAATGTGAGCAAAGGATCTATGAAAAAATGTATCTAAACTGTGACAGTATCAGTGAGGGAATGGGACCGGGTTGGGGTGTGAGAGAATGTGAGAGAGTGATAGGTGCAAAAATAATACATCTGGTCTGACAGTGATGGGAGTGACGGTCTCATGCAAGGGTGGGGGGTGAAAGAAATTGCATGCTGATATTTACCTGGGGGCCAATGGATGTTAGTCTACGGATATGGCCAGGGACTGCTGCTGTTCATTAAGATGGTATAGATGAACAGTAGCTACCGGGATGCAACTGGAAGGCGGCAAGGTGTGATGTTGTGGTAAGGGGATATTAGTTCCCCAAGGGAAGCCGTTAGCCGTTAAAGCCTGGGGAGCAAGATATGGGGATAAATTGAGATCAAAAGGAGTTAAACACGCCGGAGGCAGACGATAGCCATCGTCCGTCAGGTGTTATAAGAGGTATGGTGACTTACCGCAATGCCGATCGTTGCCTCACGTCCCGGGAGGTGGTAGAACCTGCTGGACTGGGCGGCGATGGCCGCCCATATATAGCCCTCCAACCTCTGCGTCGTCACCGACGTGGTGACGGCGTCAAGAGGTCAAGGGTCCCGCAATGCGCGAGCGTCCGGCCGCGCATGCGCATTTCGGTGGTCCGTGCCTGCGCATGCGCAGATACGCAGGACCAGACGAAACCCGGTGATAAGGGGAAATAAGGCAAGAGCGCGCGGATGCGGGCTCGCGCACCACGCTCACGCCCAAAGGCCCAGGGGATCCTAGGCCTAGGCGTGTGCAAGGACGAAGCATGGAGAACACCCGCCCTATTATGTAGGCGGGGTCTCCATGCCGTCCCAGGGGCCCTACCAATCGCCACGGAGGAATGGGGGATTGCGCATCCGCGGCCACAGAGACATTCAGGGAAGGGGAAAAGGGGGGAGGGGGGCATAGTCACACTGCCAGGAGGGTCAGTTGGACCTAGCCTATGTAGAATTGCTCAAACCATATTATATAACGTGCACAAAATTTTTATCATATTGAGTTCAACAAAATTACAAGGTGAAAATAAAAATAAAACACAAAAATAAACAATATAATCTAATATACACTATCACAGCATAGAGGAGGCAACAGATGAAATCTTGACAGGTGATCATGGACATTTCTGGTCATGCCGGGTCGGGTCTTTCAAGGATGATTTTTGTGTATACAGCACTGAAACGGTATAAGACTCAAGACAAACCAATATGAATATCATGTTGCCATTTACAGATTAATCTGTTCATATTACATGTATGTTTAGACATAAAGCTGGGCAAGGCACATAGCATTGGACATATGACATGTTAAACACTGTAGTTTAAACAATTTTGTCAAAATAAAATGTATATAAATCAGGGTCAAGGCATGAGGAGGGCAAGGCGGTGTGGGGTCCGCGACAGGGGGTCGCGTATCTATAAAAATGGTTTAAATGAGTTAACCTCATTTAGGCCCGGCGGTACCATAGCATTTAATCGTTCTATCCAGAGGGCCTCTTTTTGTAATAGGATCTTGTCACGGTTCCCCCCACGGATATCAGGGGGTACCACCTCTAGTGCGGCGAACTTTATTGCCTGGAGGTTGTATTTATGGTATAAGCCGATGTGACGGCCAATGGTGGTTAATTTACCGTTGGTGGTATAATAGATATGATCGCCGACCCTCTGTCTTAGCTCCCGCACCGTCTTGCCCACATAGAAGGCACCACATACACATAGCATAAGGTAAATTACTCCTGTAGTGTCGCATCTGGCTAGGAATTGCGGGGTGTATTTTTCCCCATTGGGTAGTGACAATGTTTTGCTGAATGGTATCCAAGGGCATAGAGGACATTGTCCGCAGGGGGCAGTGCCTCTATGTTGTCGGGTGATTTGCGGTTCTAATTGATAATGACTGTTTGTAAGACTGTCTCGTAAGGAGCGTGCCCTACGGAACACCAATTCTGGGGTATCTCTAATATATTGTACTAAAATGTGGTGGTCCGTTAAAAGGTACCAATGTTTATTTATGAGATTTCGAAGTTGATTGTGGTGGGCTGAATATTGTGTTATTATTTTAACAGTATTAGGATTAGGGTCTCGTGGACGTGTGTAGAGCAAGGAATTGCGTGTACGGTTGTGAGCCTTATTGAAAGATTTTCTCAAATTAGTTTTTGTATAGCCTCTTTGAAGGAGTCGGTCTCTTAGGGCATTGGATTGTTTAAAGAAGTCTTCGTCACGTGTGCAATTCCGGCGCAGCCGTAAAAATTGGGCATATGGTATACTCTGTATGAGTGATTTCGGGTGAGCGCTGGAAGCGTGTAGTAAGGTGTTTCCTGCTGTTTTTTTGCGATATAGATCTGTGCCTAATGTGCCGTTTATGTCAATCCCTATTGTTACGTCTAAAAAGGGTATTTGGCGGGGATCTGAAGAGACTGTAAAACTCAGATTTCTTTGATTGACATTTATGATACTGATAAATTCGTCTAAGACGGATTGCTGACCTGTCCATACAATGAACAGGTCATCGATAAAGCGATACCAGCACATAATAAACTCTAGATACATTGCATAGCGATCATTCGAGAATATTTCTCTTTCCCATGCGCCTAAATATAAGTTCGCATAGGAGGGTGCACAGGACGTGCCCATGGCCACCCCCTGTGATTGTAAATAATATTGGTCTTCAAATAGAAACACGTTCCGAGTCAAAACAAAGTCAAGAAGTTTTAATATAAACTCATTTAGAGTCCATGTGGTATGTGCCTGTTCCATGAGGAACATCCGGGCCGTCTCGACTCCCTCCCTGTGGGGGATGCTGGAGTAAAGGGCCTCAACATCTATCGCCACAAGGAGGGAGTCAGGAGGGACCTGAATGCCCTCAATGTGTCTAAGGAGGTCGGCTGTATCACGAATGTGTGATGGGAGACTGGTTACATGTGGTAGAAGAAAGCTGTCCACAAACTTACTCGCGTTATCCGATAATGACCCAATTCCCGATATTATCGGTCGTCCAGGTGGTTGGACTAGATTTTTGTGGGTTTTGGGTAACGTATAGAACGTGGGTGTACGGGGATGTTTGGGGATGAGGAATTGTAATGTATCTTTATCTATTAAGCCCTGCCAAAACGCTTCCGCACATATTTCTGAGAGTTCTTGGATAAAGCCAGTAAGTAGACTGGGTTGGATGGGTTTGTACCAGGTGGTATTTTTGAGCACGGTATGACACATCATTCGGTATTGAGAATGTGACATAATGACGATGTTTCCGCCCTTGTCAGAGGGCTTAATGATAACATCGTCACGTGTTTGTAGATGTTTCAGTGCGTGCGATTGGGCAGGGCTTAAATTAGGATGAAATTTTTCCCACTTCTTGGTTTTCATATCCTTAATGCATTGGGTTAAAAATGCCCAAATTGCAGGGCAGGTGTTAAGATCAGGAAAGTTTTGGGATTTAATTTTAAATTTGCGTGGCGGGGGTGTTGTAGGTATTAGGTTAGTGCACGTAATATCAGCCCCTGACTCCTCCAGTTCCTCAGCATTGCCCTCATCGTAAAGTAACATAAGGTCACGGAGTGCCCTAAATTCTGCCATAGTAAAATGTCGTGTTTTGTCGGTTAGCTCACGTTCAAGGTTAGTATTACGTCTGTTGGTGTCAAAGATAAATTTGAATGTGAGGTTTCTGGCAAATAAATAAAGGTCTTTGATGGTTTCAGTGACCTGAATGTGACTGAGGGGACAGAAGCCCAAGCCTAATTGTAATAAGGTAATTTCATCTTGTGATAATGGGCAGTTGGCCAGATTAATCACATTCAAATTTGACTGGGATTCGTCGGTAAGGGAGTTAGAGGTGGCTTCCGAACAAACGAGTCCAGTTTGGTTTGTTGTTTGCGCAGGTCGGGTGATATTAGATCTAAAAAATCAATATCTACCAACGATTTTTTGGAGTTACTAGAAATCGTTCCCAAAACTTTAGGTATAACACTATGTAGTGTGGAGGGGCCTGATGCCTCCCCATTCTGTGTAGATGTTAGGGGTGCAGAGTCACTACTGGTGTGAGCAGATTTTTGTTTAACAGATGTCTTTTTACCTTTAGGTGGAGCAGATGGGGGAGTGTTACCACTATAGCGATTTCGTTTACGTGTAATTTTCGTCGAAGGAGTTTTGGGGGGTGCCTGATGGGATACCGAGGAAGATAGTGAGGAGTCAGATTCTGCATATTGTGCGTTGGCACCTTGATGGAGGGTGCCCGGGGGAACCGCCCTTCTACCTTTGATTCTCCCTGTCCAGCGATAGGCGAAGCCTTCTGAAAATGCCAGCTGATCTTTGGCAAATTTCATTTGTTTCGAGGTAATAATCTCTTTATTCATATCGGTGAGGCGTTCCCTAAGGGCCTTCCACTGTCCTTCAAAGGACGGTACAGATATTACGTGTTGATATTGGGTGTTGAGCCTCGTGATTTCGCCATCGAGGGTAATCATGTCTAATGAGTATTGTGAGATCAGTGTATCAATTAAGGACAGACTACATTGGGTGAGAATTTTCTCCCATGCTTGTTTAAAGGGATAATAGTTTGTAATTTTTTCTTAAAGTGCTGATTCATCTTTACATACAAAATGCAAAGGTAAACTAACAATGGACACCCTCACACCCCCTGGTCCTGCTTAAATCTGCATTCCAGCCCCTGCTCATTGGAACTGCACTCCAGTCTATACCTATCAGCACTAAACTCTGATGCCAGTCCTTGTGCTGTCTCTCTGCAGACACCTGATCCTTCTATGCCCAAAATATGCAGTGTACTCTTGCTACTTGGATCCTCTGCTCCACGTTTATCTAAATATCTCTGGTAAACTGGTAACATTTGGATTAAACACACATTTAAAAAAAATAACTTTCAGCATATGCAGAATTAGAGAACTTCAACAGTAGTTTGTACACCATATGTTTAATTTATGGAAATAAATAATGTGTTTCTGATGTGAAGGGAATGCTGAAAAAAATAAACCTTCCAATATGGTTTGAAAATTTGAGTAGCTGCGTTTCCTTAATCAACATTTTGGGGACTTTTATCTGAGAAGTGCTTTTGTAAAATCAAAAGTAACCACATCTGCATGATGCCTGCCAAACAGAGTGTCAGATCTGTGAGAGAATCTGTATTATCATTGTTCACTGTCATCTCTCTTCTTACTTGTGCTATGTAGAGAATGGGAGAGTTTAAAACATTTTCAGTTACTAACATGCAACTTAATATCTGAATTTTAATTATATTTGCTGTATAAAGCCATAGCTTAAGCAAACATTCAATATCTTTTTTTTTTTTTAAACACTGGAGGAAGGGGGGTATAAAATGGATAGGGAGTAACAATGCAATAAACAGAGCAGAGTACCAGTAATCAGGTTTCCAGTTGGCTACCCCAGCTGTCAAACCTGTGACTGCTATTAAATTATTTCCGGACTCCTGTTAAAAATGCATCCAAGTCTAATCCAGTAAATTTAGAATTTACATTGGTGTGGCTGTGTCCTAAGCCACTTTACCCCTTCAGCCTCTTAGGCCCCTTTCACACGAGGCGGGCTCCGCTTGCACGGAGCCCGCCTCTGTCCGCCGGCTCAGCGGGAGATCTATCCGTTGATCTCCGCTGAACCGGCGGATGACAAGCCTCTCTCCGCTCACTGAGCGGGGAGGGGCTTGCGAGCGCCGCTGATCTCTATGGAGAGATCGGATGAAAAACTGTGGTTTCCAAAGATAGGAAGCCAAAAAATCTAGTGGGGCTCATTGAAAAGTTGCATGCATCTTATTTCATGATATATAAATAAATATAAATATCAGAGGTTTTATGAAAAAATTCCTTGGTACATTTATTGAAAAAATAAATAAATTAAATTACACCACATATATATAGAAAAATATGATTAAAGCACAACCATAAGGCTAGACATTTATACATATGTTTTCTTGGTTCATTTGTGAACCAAATCAAAACAGACACATACTAGGGGGGACATATACAAACATGGAACATATAAAACAATTGTCGTCCGGACGCCAGGGAAAACTTGCAGTGTATTATCCCAGTGAAACCGTAAGGTTATATCAAAATAGTTTTGACGGTAATGGGAGACAACCTCCCTTAGTACCGAATATTTTTTGGGGTAAACACTGCATGTGCTCCACGGGTGGCTCGAGCCTATTTGGGGGGGGAAGGGGGAAAAGGTAAGTGGAAGGGAAAAGGGGAGGGTGACCGCGGAATATGAAACTGGTAATAGCACTTGTTTCCAGCCAGAGCAATCCTAAATAAATTCAGTTGATGGATTAAGCAAAAAAGTCATCCAATTAAGATTGTATTGGTTTGCGTATGTTTGTACCCAAAGTTGTTTTGTATCGGATGGTTCCCTTAGCGGGGATTGTCCATACTGCTTGTTATCTCACAGAAGCAGAGTGAGGGTATACAAAACAAATAAAGTCAATTCAAATTATATGGAGATTGCATGAGATTGCCAGCATACATTACCGCTTCCGTTACTGGGTGTAGTTCATGGGCTATGGGATGCTTCAGGAACCCATCTCAGTTTGTATAGAGAGCCAAACCTCGCTACTAGTAGAGAAGATCTCTAGTATCACTTCCGTGGTCTGCAGCGCTGCTAAATTTTCGATAGCGGTGTTTGGTGGTTCCGTCTGTGCGGAAAACAGCTATCCGCCCCCAAGATCTTTGGGATGCGGCTTGCTGGTTAGTGTCAGCTGGTTCAGGGTATCAGCCTGGCGCTCTGTTCATTTCAGCGTCCCTTCAACCCAGTGTTGCGGCTCGAGCACACCTTCAACCCAGTGTTGCGGCTCGAGCACACCTGTGGGCAGTTGCGTCCTGGCGTGCGTAGGACAGTGACGTCGACGCGTTTCACAGGGGGGTGTGTAGCTTCTTCTGGACGTTGTGGTGGCGTCAGAGGGCTCCTTCTTATTGGTGTCCGGTCCTCGTTTACGCCCACCACGTTGAGCAGATCGCTCAATCGTGAAGGATTGCCCCGTCTATGTGGATATTTCCGTTACTTTAAATGATTTATTTGTTTTAAACATTAGGGACAGAGTGGTAACCATAAGGGTCATATACATTCGTTTCTAAGAGTTCGTTAGAGTCTGTTTTCCGTCCTGCATCGCGGTGTCCATAATGGTTATATGGGTAATGTCAATTACTTTTAATTTAACCAGTAAAGGACGGGTACTTTGTTTTTTGATCCATATATACATATGGCACTGAAGTACATGGTCATAGCATGCAAAGATTGTCGGTAAATGTGTAGGTCAAACGATGTCACAAAACAGCACCGTGTGACTATAAGGAGAACCTCAAACAATTACTGAGGTCCAATGTGAAACATGATTGATCCACACATAAACCGATCATATAAATGTCATAGCATTTACATGAGGATCAGATGACATCATCTAGTACCTATTAGGGGAGGAGGGAAGGGTAGAGAAAGGGGAAAACAATAAGGGTATAGACAACACAATTCCATTCATTTCAGGAAACATGTTTGAGTAAATGTTTAATTAACTGGAAGAATATAGGTTATGCACCAGATTCCCTAATGCATTTCTATATTCTATCCTACCTTTTTCATTTTTTCATTATTGGTTGACTTGTCTTTATAGGGTTAGGAAGGGTTGGAGGTTAAGGTCTGTATTAAGGCCCATCGGAAAAAGAGTTCCAAGACGGAATATCCATCTCTTTTCCCGCTGTTGGAGGACCTGATCAAAATCACCCCTTCGTGGGGACAAATTTAGGGCATAAATGCCCTTGACCTTCATGCCTGCTAATTTGCCCTGGTGAAATTTTGCGAAGTGTTTCGCTACCGGTTTCTCAGGGTTTTTTTCCCCTATTTCCCTTATATGCTCTCCAATGCGGATCCTTAGTTGACGCTTAGTCTTTCCTATGTATTTCTTATTGCAGGGACAGGTGATCATGTATATTACCTTAGTTGTTGCACAATTGATCAGGCTTTTAATTTTAAAGGTATTTTCATCCCTGGAATCACTGAAAGTGTCCGTTCTGTGTATGAGCGGACATATTTGACAGTGTCCACAGGAGAACATACCCTTTGTTCTAGGGAATTGTGACAGCCAGGATGTGTTTGGATTTCTCGTGTATTCAGATTGGATGAGTTCATCACCTAGGTTGCGTGCACGTTTGGCCACTAGTTTTGGTTCGGGGCCTACTATTTTCGCTACACCCGGGGTGTTAAGGAGAATCTCCCAGTGTTTGTTTAATGTTTTCCTCACTAATTCCCACTGTATTCCAAATTGGGTGATAATTCGTACCGGACCCATATCCTGTTGAGATACAATGGATGTTTTTTGTTTGTGCTTGGGTCTATGTAGAAGTGACGTTCTATCGCGACCTGCCGCTTTTTGTTTCGCTCTCCTTAATTGTTTGTGCGAGTAACCTCGCTCTCTGAATCTGGCGTATAGATCAGAGCTCTCTCGTCTGTAGCTTTCCGCACTGGAACAATTTCGTTTGATGCGAAGAAATTGTCCTATGGGTATACTATTTTTCTGCCATTGTGGATGATAGCTATCTGCCCGTAGTAGTGTATTTGCAGATGTTTCCTTACGGAAAGTGTGTGTCACGATTGTAGAGTTTTTAATACCTATAGCCAGATCCAGAAAAGAGATCTCCTCGTAACTAAATGTAAATGTAAGCTTAATGTTACGATCATTTTGATTGAGAGTGGAGATAAATTCTTTCAATGTGGCTTTGTCTCCTCTCCATAGTACCAGCACGTCATCAATGTACCTGAGCCAGGTGTGTACATGGCTCAGGTACATTGGCGAGGTGTATACTAGGTCCTCCTCCCATAGGCCCTGGTGTAGACATGCATAGGCAGGTGCCCATGGGGCACCCATCGAGGTGCCATTTATTTGCTGATAATATTTATCCAGGAATTGGAAAAAGTTGTTCCTTAAAGCAAAAATAAGTAGGTCAACCACAAACTCATTTTGTGGTCCGCATCTGGGAAAATGTTTGTCAAGGAATGACTTGATGGCTTTAATACCCCATTCATGGGGGATTGATGTATAAAGTGATTCTACATCAATCCTTACTAGGAGAAGATTTTCATGTACTTGGAGCTCAGCTAGGTGTCCTAAGACGTCTCCTGTATCTTTGACAAAGGAGTCTAGGCTAAAAACCATATCTTTAAGCATATTATCCAAAAGTTTGCCTATTCGTTCAAGTGGACCCTTAATGGCTGACACTATTGGTCTACCTTGGGGATTGAGCAGAGATTTGTGGACTTTAGGAATTATGTAAAATGTCGGGACATTAAATTCATCTACTTGAAGGTAGTTGAATTCTTTATTTTTCAGGAGACCTGCTTCTTTGGCTAGTTTCAATTTGTCATTTAGCTCTAGGACAAGGTTGGGAAAGGGGTCATGAGGGAGTTTTACATAAGTACTTTTATCTCCCAAAAGTCGAAAGACTTCTTTCTCATAGTCCCGACTATCGAGTAGGACCACATTCCCCCCCTTGTCACTGCGCTTTATGACAAGATCCTTAGCTTCAGTTAATTCTTTTGTGGCCTTCCGTTCTTCGCTGGTCAGGTTGTCATGTTGTTTTTGATTCCAATCTATTTTAGCCAGATCAATCTGTATCATCTCTAGAAACAGACTTAGATATTTGTTTTTATTCAAGGAGGGCATTTTATTTGATTTAATGTTAAGGTTAGTTTGTCTTTTTGTTGGCCCTAGATTTATTTCATTGGGCTCATTTCCCCCTTCCTCCCACAGGGATTCGAGAATCTCCAGTGCTTCATCATATTCGTTGTTAGCATCAATAGCATCTTTATTGTCTACTGTTGTAGATTTATTAGTATGGAGAAAACGAAAATACACCTTACGGAGAAAGAGGGAAATGTCCTTATAAACCGTAAATTCATCCATCTGGCTTGTTGGGGAGAACGACATGCCTCGTTGCAGAAGTTTCTTATGTCTACTAGACAAATTAAATTTTGACAAATTGATTATTTTCCTGTCTCTATCTTCTAATTTTTCTATTAATGGTTCTGTTGACTCCTCTGACTTCTCGTCTCGCTTTTAGAGATTCTGCTATCTGCCCCACCACTGTAACCCCCTGCACAAAGATAAATCCATGCCAATTTTTTATAAAGTAAATGCTGTAAACTACTGTAGTAGTGAGAAATTAACATCCTGTACACTCATACCTCCACCCCACTGTAACCCCCTGCCCCCCTGCACATCTGCCCCACCACTGTAACCCCCTGCACATCTGCCTCATCTGCCCCACCACTGTAGCCCCCCCCTCACACCTCAGATCACTGTCCCCCCTGCGCATCTGCCCCACCACTGTACCCCCTGCACATCTGCCTCACCACTATACATCTGCCCCACCACTGTACCCCCCTGCTCATCTGCCCCACCACTGTAACCCCCCCTGCTCATCTGCCCCACCACTGTAACCCCCTGTACATCTGCCCCACCACTGTACCCCCTGCTCATCTGCCCCACCACTGTAACCCCCTGCTCATCTGCCCCACCACTGTAACCCCCTGTACATCTGCCCCACCACTGTACCCCCTGCTCTTCTGTCCCACCACTGTAACCCCCTGCTCATCTGCCCCACCAATGTACCCCCCTTTCTCATCTGCCCCACCACTGTAACCCCCTGATCTTCTGCCCCACCACTGTACCCCCTGCTCATCTGCCCCACCAATGTTCCCTCTTCTCATTTGCCCCACCACTGCCCCTCAATGCACATCTGCTCCACCACTGTACCATCTTCTCATCTGCCCTACGAGACTGTACCTTCTTGCACATCTGTCCTACCTCTGTTTCCTCTGCTCTTCTGCCCCACCACTGTAACCCCAATGTACCTCCTTTCTCCTCTGCATCCCTCTGCACATCTGCCCCACCACTGTAACCCCCTGCTCATCTGTCCCACAAATGTAACCCCTTTTTCCTCTGCCCCAACACTGAACCCCCTCTGCTTTTCTGTCCCTCCACTGTAACCCCCTGCTCATCTGCCCCATCACTGTACCCCCCTGCTTTTCTGTCCCACTGCTGAACTCCCTTCTCATCTTTTTCACATCTGTACCTCCTGCACATCTGCCCCACCACTGTACCCCCTTGCTCTTCTGTCCCACCACTGTAACCCCCCTGCTCATCTGCCCCATCAATGTACCCCTTTTCTCATCTGCCCCACCACTGTACCTCCCTGCCCATCTGCTCCACCGCCGTATTCCAATGCTCTTCTGTCTCACTACTGAATCACCTTCTCATCTGTCCTAACAACTCATCTGCTCATCTGCCACACCACTGTAACCCGCTTTCTCATCTGCACAACCAATGTAACTCCTGCACACTTGTCTCACCTCTGTACCCCCTGCTCTTCTGCACCCTCCTCTGTTCCCCCTGCTCTCCTGCCCCACCACTGTAACCCCCTGCTCATCTGCCCCATCAATAAACCTCCTTTCACATCTGCCCCACTGCTCTACCCCCCTGCTTTTCTGCCCCAACACTGAACCCCCCTGCTCATCAAGCCCAACACTGAACTCCCCTGCTCATCTGGCCCATCACTGTACCCCCTGCTCTTCTGTCCCACTGCTGAACCCCCTTCTCATCTCTTCCACCACTGTACCTCCATGAACATCTGCCCCACAGCTGTACCCTCCTGCTCTTCTGTTCCAAATCTGAACCCCTCCTGCTTATTTTCCAGACTGCTGTACCCTCTTGCTTATCTGCTCCATGGCTGTACCCTCTTCTCATAAGTAAGCAGAGATGAGACACATCTACCTGTCCTGGCACACTCATCCTGCTGAGCCACTTCTCGCATCCAGCCCACGTGCTTGTATGTGATGTATGGGATGTATGTGATGTCACATACAAGCATATGTAATTGATAAGCAATGATGAGCTCAGGTCAGGGGCATGTTCTGAAGGTGATGGGCCTGTGTGCAGGTTTATAAGTTGGGCCCCGTAGTGGAGAAAAAGTGGTTGGGTGTGATTTTCATTGCGCCGAATACTGGCTCTGGCTTAAAGGAACACAGAGTGCAGGGGTTCAGTAGTAAGTGATGCAAAGGTTCAGGAATAATTTCAACAAAGTTCCCAGAAGCTCAACAGTAATTTTGCAAACTGTTATCTGATTGTGGTTTTCTCAAACACAGTGAAATCCCTTCTTTCTGAGATTGGTAGTGGCAACCAAGAGAGTCGTCTTCCTCCAGATGGTGGACGGGGCTAGCATGACTGTGATTGGCTTTAGCAGTGGCCAATGACAGTCCTCCTCCTCCTGTAAACAGGGATCCCCCCCAGCAGAACTACACCCAATCTCTTCCCCATCACAAAAGCTGACGATCGCAGCTACAGCAAAGTTAGAGAACCAAACAATTT
>CM053026.1:576494776-576553922 GCA_028564925.1 Lithobates sylvaticus | reverse complement strand
AAACAGCTTGTGCTGCAATTTCTAAGGCAAATCTGGCTCCAGGTTAAGCAGCAGTTGTCCTAGTTGAAGAGATGGACCTAAATAAAGTACAAATAAGCAATGCTTTTTTGAAAAAGAAGATATTCTAGAACTGGGCAGCAAAATAGCATTTACTGTATGTATTAGTTTTGTATTAGTTTGATCTGTTTGATATGTATTAGTTTGATCTGTTTGTACTTTTTTGTTTTGTAAGAGCTCTTGAATGGTCTATTTCTAGCTACCTTGTGCCTCTTCCTCATCTGCAATGTACCTTTTAAGGGTAGCAAGGTTTCCTTATTGCTAGGACTATAAGAAGTGAATCTACACTGATAAAAATGATTCTGTTGGCTTGTAATTTCTAACATATAAATGTTATAATTTTCAGTATAAAAATAAATGTTAATTAATTTACTTTGATATTTTAAGGACCTTACCTAATTTTCATTAGTTCTTAAAACACACCTTTTACATAAAAATAATGTATAATATTGAGTAATCTACACAAAACTTTAAAAGGTATGTGCATTTCCATATTTTAATTTAGTTACATTTACTTAAAAAAATTATCTTTTCACTTGACTAAAATTGCACGACGCATATGTTTGCCGAACATGCAACCACTCGACTTTTGATGCTGTATATTTTAAAGAGTTTGACGTCTTTTGGAACTTTGAAAGCCTGCACAAGGAAGTTCCCATACGTTTGAGGCCCATCAGGACAAAAGAGCACAACCAGTGACAAGAATTTTTTCAAGTCACTACAAAGCCATGCAATGCCATTGAAAGGTAAGAGTGAACATTGAACAAATTATCGTTCACATGCTTTAAATGTTGCTTAACATACCATCCAAAATGTTTATTTTATTTGCAGATTAATATATTTATAATAAATGGACATAAGTCCGCTGTAATCACTTATTGAGACAACTCACTTGTAAGCACGCAAAGTTTGTGCTTACTGCATGCAGCAGAACGCAACCAAGATGCAGGATGAGTTGTTATCCCTGTTGTCCTTGTTCTTCATTTGTTTTAAGCTACTACTTATTTGTGGACACTTGTCCGTGTTACTGTAAATGCAGAATTTAGGGCTGGAAGGGGCACATTCGCTCCTTTTAAGTACTATAATATAAAAGCCGTGGGAGGTATATTGGAGAATCCTCTGATATAAATACTAATACTACTACAGTAATTAGATATATATTTCCTTTATATCGCTGCTGAGACACCTCCCACTGCCTGCACCAGTGGATTAAGTTTGGCCAAACAGCTGAGCGAGTAATCCCTTATTTCTGTCTTAAGGCTATAAACCGGAGACGTATACTCTAACTTTTTTCTTCTTTTTCTGATCTGATTTCTCTCATTAAGGGCTCAGATAGTTTGACACAGGACATGCTTACTATACCTAAGAACTACATAATAGGCTAGAATAAGCACAAGCTAATTAACTTGTACTCTTTCTACTTCCTTTTTCCCTATTCTTTTATTCTTTACCTGAGATTGCTTGGTCTGACCTCATCTACATACACTCACTCCATCAGGGACACGGAAATCAGATCTAGAAAAACAATTGCCAAAACCGGATATGGCCTACTCTATGCTTGATAAAAGACCTTTCTTGGTCCTAATGTGAGAGACTTGAATACACCAGAAAAACGTACCTCCATACTTAGAGAAATACAGAAAATAAACCAAATGTATTATTCCTACAAAAAAAATCATTTTAAAACTTGGAGATAAATATGACCCCCAGGTCTTCCATGCTACAACCCCCAACTCCAAATCTAAAGGGGTTTCTAACATGCTACATAAAAAGCGGGATTGGATATCACACAACAATATGCAGACCCCAATGGGAGATACCTGTTTCTCAAAGGTCAGTGGGCAGGGACACCTATAACGCTGGCGAACGTGTATTTTCCAAATTCTACCCAAGTTTGATTCTGCCAACATATGGTCGAGGAATTAAAGGGTTTTGCCCAAGGGTGCATCATATTAGGAGGGGACCTTAATTTACCACTAAATCCATCTCAGGATACATCAGATGGCACCTCTAGCTTACCTTACAAAAAACTAAAGAAAATGAAAACATTACTGTCCTCTCTCACGCTAGTAGATACTTGGCGCACAGCCAACCCCACAGGCAGAGACTTCTCATATTTCTCGACTTTGCATAACAAACACAAATGCATAGACTATATTTTCCTATCGCAAAGAGATCTCCCGTTACTGCAATCCGCAAAGATCGTCATCAAAACCCTCTCAGATCATGCACCTATTTTTCTGACTCTACATTCCCCAACTAAGTTTTCAAACAAAAGCATGTGGAGGCGGAACCCACCCTTACTCACTGACACACAAGATCACATGAAAGTATCAGAGGAAATAAAAGCATATTTTCGTAAAAATGCATCAGATGAACTCTCCCCATTGACCATATGGGTGGCTCAGAAATGTGTGATCAGAGGGGAGTTTATCAGAATGGGGGCCAGAAAAAAAAAAGGAAGCTGAGAGGGAATTAAAAGAGCTGGTGGCCAAAATAAGCAACCTAGAAGCCAAACATAAGCAAACAGCTGCAGTCTATACTAAACTTGAAAGCACATTGAATCCTTTTTCTAAAAAAATAAATTTTCTATGAACATAGTGATAAAAATGGAAAATTCCTAGCAAAAGCAGTGAAAGAGGCACCATTATCTACAAACATATCAGCCATAAAAAACAAAAACAATCAATTGATCCATGAGACTGAAAAAATTGCCCAAGTTTTTCATAGGTTATACAGTTCAGTATAATATTTATCACATAAACTAGTTGAATTGATGGGGACACGTCCTCAATTAATCAAGCAATTCCTTTTGAATAGCGTGTTACCCATACTAGAGGAACAGGATACCCATCAGTTAGAATTACCAATTACTGAAGACGAGATAATACAGACCATTAAATCACTTAAGCCAGGAAAAAGCCCAGGCCCAGACGGTTTTTCCACACACAAAGCCTTTCCATCACTTTTGATATCACACCTCCTGAAAGCCCTAAACTACCTTAAAGAACTCAGGGATATCCCAGAAGATTTCCTGAGAGCTTATGTCAGTTTTGCCCAAGCTAAATAAAGACCCATTAGAATGCTCCAACTATAGACCTATCTTGCTTCTTAACATAGATTTAAAACTCTTTACAAAAGTCCTAGCGAATCGCCTACGAACACTATTACACCTATTGATCAGTCCAGAACAGGTAGGCTTCATGCCTGGTACGGAGGCCAGGGATAATGTGACAAAAGCCCTAAATCTAATTCACAGGGCACACTCCGACGGCTTTGAAGGCATGCTTCTTTCCACTGACACAGAGAAAGCCTTCGATCGCATACCGTGGGACTATTTGCATGCGACGTGTGACCATATTGGATTGAAACCACACATGTTGTCATGGATTTCAACCCTATATTACAACCCAATGGAGGAAACAAGAGTCATAGCTCACGAGACTACAGATAAATGTAACACTCTGTGGAGAGTATGGGTTATGCACAAATACTTTGAAGAATTTAAATCCCTTACAGATGCATGAAGGGCAGACTGACACCTAGCAACCTCATGGTCTATCTAAATCTTCTCTCTTTCCTTTCACATATCTTCTCTTTCACCTTATATGTACTATTTCTATTTCTTTATCTATCCCTGTAACCTTGTAAGGTTACTTAAATTAAAACTTAAAATAATGTCATAACATATTTCAAGTTAATACACATTTTTTTTGTGAACAAACATATATAGTATGGGTCCCTGGTCAAGACTGGGAATCCCAGCAAGGTTAATGTGTTTTTTTTATATACAATAAATGTAAAACGAACAAACACAATCTACGACTATTAGAGCTTTAACATATTGGGGCTGATTTACGAATGGTTTGCGTCATGAGTTGCGGCGCACACCGATGCGCAGCGGCGTTTTCGTATTTACAAAACGTGCGCCTATAACACAGCGCAATTCCCCATTTACTATAATATTCTCGGCGCACAGGAGGAGGCGATCGGCGCGCCACTATAGACATGGCGCACGCATTCTTCAACTCAAAATTTAAAGAACGTGCCAATATTATGGGGGTGATGTGGGTGATGTGAGGAAGTATAGTAATAACTGCCCAAGTAACAAATATGCCCAAAATAGAATGATAAAGTAACTTTTTCTGAACAAGTCTGCTGCACCTGCACATACACTTAGAACTGCGTGAGGTCAATTTATGCACTGCGCATTCGAAAGCGGCATTTACGCGCGTTCAAATGCTTTGGTTCACTGCGCCGGCAAAATCTTAATAAATGTCAAGCAATGTAAATGCATTTGCATAGGTTGAACGGGCACACCTCTCAACTTGACTTTTTTTTTTTATGCTGGTTCACTTTTATGTTTTTTTAAGGATATTTGCACACAGATCATGTTAGCATTAGGTATAAGCCGACAATACACATAAAAGTTCATTGTTAAAAACAGCATTAAGAAAAAAAAAAAAATTATGAAAAAATAATGCGTCGGGGTCCCCCGAAATTCCATACCAGGCCCTTTTGGTCTTGTATGGATTTTAAGGGGAACCCCACGCCAAAATAAAAACAAAAAATGGCATGGGGGTCCCCCTCAAAATCCATTCCAGAGCCTTATCCGAACACGCAACATGGCAGGCCGCAGGTAAAGGGGGGGGAGCGCCCCCCTCCTGAACCGTACCAGGCCACATGCCCTCAACACCTCTGGGAGAACCCATCTTCTGGCTATGAGGCAGAAAACCTCCTGATTGAGTTCCCAGTCTGCCTTTCTCAGTCTTGTTTGGCTGAGGAAGTCGGCCACCACGTTCTCTTCCCCCTTTAGGAACACTGCTGAGAGGGAGAGAGCGTTGACTTCTACCCAGCTGAGGACTTCTGATGCTAGTTTTAGTAAGACCCCACTCCTCGTGCCACCTTGCTTGTTTATGTAAGTAATGACCGAGGAGTTGTCCGACCTCACCTGGATATGTTGACCCATGAGGTCCCCTCTGAAGGCTTTGAGCGCCAGTCCTACTGCCTTTAGCTCTTTCCAGTTGGAAGACCTCATAAGTTCCTCTTTCTTCCATGTCCCCTGCGCCAACTAAGATCCCAGGTGTGCCCCCCAACCTCTGTCGCCTGCATCCGTGGTAATTGCTCTGGATGCTGTAATCGTCCACAAGCGCCCTTGTGATAGGATAGTCTGATTCCTCCACCACCAAAGGGATCTTTTGACCCGTGGAGGGACCGACAGTAGATTGTCTAAGGACTCCTGGTTGTGGTCCCAGACCCCTAAAACCAGGGCCTGCAGGGGACGGAATTGTAGACCTGCCCACTGGACTGCCGGAATGGCAGAGGTTAGCAGGCTGAGGGTGGACATGGCCTCCCGTATTGATACCTGCTGGTTGTTCTGCAGGGAGGCTACTGCTCTGTCCAGCTTCCGAATCTTCTCTGGTGGGAGAAAAACCCTCAGCCGAGTAGAGTCCAGCAGGTATCCTAAATAGGAGATCTGTTGAGCTGGAATTAGACTGGATTTTTCCAGATTTAGTAGCCATCCTAGCCCTATCAGGGTACTCTTGGTTAGTTCTAGATCCCTGATCAGTTGCTCTGAGTATGCAGCGAAGAGAAGCAGATCGTCTAGGTATGCGAAGATCGAGGCCAAATGGTAGAGCCTGAAACTGCAGATGAATTGTTTCCTGCTCTACCTTTACTGCTAAGCGCAGAAACTTTTGAAAGGTTTCCGCAATGGGGACATGGAGATAAGCATCTCCTAAATCCAACGACACCATGTGATGCCCCGTACACACGGTCGGAAATTCCAATGGAAAATGTCCGATCGGACCATGTTGTCGGAAAATCCGCCCGTGTGTGGGCTCCAACTGACTTTTTCCGTCGGAATTTACGACGGAAAAAATTTGAGATCCTTCTCTCAAATTTTCCAACAACAAAATCCGATCTGACTTTTTCCGATCGTGTGTAGAGAATTCCGACAGACAAGTGCCACGCATGCTCAGATCAAATTACGAGACCAAAGCTATTGGCTAATAGCCTCTACGTAGTTACGTCGTACGCAATGAATGTCACCACATTCAGAATGATCGGATTTTCCAACAACTTTGTCCGACCGTGTGTATGCAACACCAGTGTCGAACAAAATCCTTTGGAAAAAATCCAACGGATTTTGTGGTCGGAATTTCCGACCGTGTGTACGGGGCATAACAGTTTTTGGGCAGTAAAGCTCTGACCGTGTATAACGATTCCATCCGAAACCTTTTGTAAACAATCACCTTGTCTAATCTGGGGTTCTTGTTCCAGATTGAGGCAGGATCATCATAAACTGGAAATCTTCTTTTCAAGGACCTGGAGAAGAAGGGTTTCCGTTCCGGATCCTGCCATTCTTTTTTGACCGTTTCTATAAGGACCTTGTGAACAGGAAAAAAAACTTCCTTTTCTGTTCCTTTAAGCCTGTATACATTTGGACATGGAGAGAAAGAGTCTTTTTGTCTTCCTGGATGCCCAGGGTGGTGTAGACAGCCCCTAGGAGATCCTCAACCTCATCCAGGGACAACTTGTACCTTGAGGGCTTCCTGGACACTCCTTCCCTATTCTCTCCCTCTGAGTCCTCTTGTGAACCAGAGGTAGCACTGTCTGGCTCCTCCCTGGCTTCCTCTCTAGAAGCCCCCGCCACCTCTTCTGCTGAAGTAGAGGTCCCAGGCTGGGAAGATGCAGAGCCCTGTGCTACAAATGGGGTTGTATTCTGTGATGCGGGTGACGGTTTAAGGGGAACCTGAAAACCTTCAAAAAGGGTTTTAAATGATTGAAATGTTGAGGATAATTCCTTAACCCTTTCAATACCCGCCCATAGTCATATGATGCCCACAAGGTGGATCTCCCATCCTGGGTGGGCGTCATATGACGTCCTCCCATTCCCGGCCGCCTGGGGGGCGCGCGCGCACCCGCGGTGTCGCTCGGGACCCGGTGCGGGTGCCCGGCGGCCTCGATGTCCGCCGGGCACCCGCGATTGCCCGTTAAAACAACGGGACCGTGCGGGACCGTGGAGCTGTGTGTGTAAACACACAGCTCCACGTCCTGTCAGCGAGCAGGAGACCAATCATGTGATCCCAGTACGGAGGAACACATGATTGGTCTCCTCCCCTTGAGTCCCCTCCCCCCACAGTTAGAATCACACATATAGGGAATACATTAACCCCTGCAGCGCCCCCTAGTGTTAACCCCTTCCCTGACAGTCACATTTACACAGTAATCAATGCAATTTTATAGCAACGATCGCTGTGTAAATGTGAATGGTCCCAAAAAATGTGTCAAAAGTGTCCGAAGTGTCCGTTGCAATGTCGCAGTCACAAAAAAAAAAAATCGCAGATCGCCGCCATTACTACAAAAAATGCAATAAATCTATCCCCTATTTTGTAGACGCTATAACTTTTGCGCAAACCGATCAATATACGCTTATTGCGATTTTTTTTACCAAAAATATGTAGAAGAATACGTATCGGCCTAAACTGAGTAAAAAAATCGTTTTTAAAAAAAAAAAAAAAATGGGATATTTATTATAGCAAAAAGTAAAAAATATTGTGTTTTTTTTTTCAAAATTGTCGCTCTTCTTTTGTTTATAGCGCAAAAAATAAAAAACCGCAGGGGGCGATCAAATACCACCAAAAGAAAGCTCTATTTGTGGGAAAAAAAGGACGTCAATTTTGTTTGGGTGTAACGTCGCACGACCGCGCAATTGTCAGTTAAAGCGACGCAGTGCCGAACCGCAAAAAGTGCTCTGCTAAGGAAGGGTGAAAAATGGCCCGGTGCTGAAGCGGTTAACAGATGCAGCTAACCCTGACTCCTGCCCAGATGCACTTTCATTGACTAAAGCGTCAATACAGTCCTTACATAGGACCTTTTTCCACGCCTCCCCCAGGACATCCCTACAGGAGGCGCACTTTCTTTTAGAGCTATGTGGGTTTTTTTTCTCAGAAGCCTTCTGGAAAACATGTAAAACAAAACAGCAGTCAATACCCCCACATCAACTTATGCCGCGTACACACGAAGGGACTATCCCGCGGGATTATCCGCTGGACCGAAGTCCAACGGATAATCCCCTCGTGTGTGGGCGCCGGCAGACTTTTTTTGGCCAAAGTACGGCGGACTAAAGTTTTAAGTTTTGTTTTAAAATTATCCGCTGGACTTGGCAGTCCGGCGGACAATCCCGCCGTGTGTAGTATGGTCCGGCGTACCAAAAAGGACGCATGCTCAGTAGCAAGTATGTCACGGACTCGCTCGGTCTGGTAAAACTAGCCTTCGTTTTGAAGCTAGCACAATCGTCACGCTGCTGATCTTTTTTTGTTATTTTCTGACAGCGGAATTTGTATGTTATCGTACTTGAAGAATGATTTTGCCTTGCTGCTTGTATATTCACGCAGAGTACTCCCGAACGTTTTTTCTTCAGCATTCTTTAGTGAAGTTATATATTTGTATATATATATATCGATATAGATATAGATATAGATATATATCCAAATCACCAAATTAAAAATATATCTATATATATCTCAATAGTAAACAAAATATATATATCTATATATACATATATATATATTTATAGATATATATGTGTATATATATATTTATAGATATATATATATATGTATATATATATATATATATATATATATATATATATATATATATATATATATATATATATATATATATATATATATATATATATATATATATATATATATATATATATATATGTGTGTGTATGTATGTGTGTGTGTGTGTGTGTGTATGTACATATATCTCTATTTAGATATATTTTATTATTTGTTGGTTATCAAAAGGATTTGTTATTACACATGATACAATTGTGGAGTCAGCAGAGCTTGCCCTTAATTCAGATCTTAACCCTCACCTTTCCAGCGACTGCACTTGCAGTTCCATTGAAGTTGCACTTTACACTTGTATTGTCAAATGAATGTGCGTTTTGGAAATGCCCTCCATATAATTTAGACATGTACCTGCCTACTCCTAAATAAACTATGTTTTTGAATAACAAGCACGTATATCATTATTTTCTTGAAATTAAATTACCATTTATTGTGGTTTAAACAAACAAGGCAAAACAAAATAGGAAGGCAACACTGGAGCCACTTTGAGATTTTGAGAAGACTTTTTGCCCCAACGGCAGACATCAAGTTTGTGAAGCCAAAAATTAAGCTTGGGCATATTTGATCCAATATAGGGAGCACAAGAAGATTGACCAGGAATCACACAGACCAGGAACAGCAGCAGATGACATCTATGTCCCCAAGCTGTGGCACTACAACAGCCTGTGTCTTCTGTGAGACCAGACTGAAGCCAGGCAATCACTTCCGACTCTTCCCACCACGCTGCCCTGCACTCTTCCCTGCAGTCTTCCCTGCACGCTTCCTTGGAGGCTGACTTGTGGTAGGAGGAGGAGGAGGAGGAGGAGGAGGAGGAGGAGGAGGAGGAGAAGAAGGAAGAGGAGGAGGAGGAGGAGGAGAAGTTGCTGTCGGGCCTTCATGTGTCAGGCAGGTGGATTCTCTTAATTGACCCCTCAAACCCCCCTTAATAGCTTCAAAAATTAGGCACTCGCACAGGTGCCGTTGGCCCTTCTCCATTTCCAGCAACCTGCTGGCCAAGTAGGTGGCATAGGCCTCTTCTGGAATGGGGGGTCTTTGGAGAATCTCACTCGCCTGCCGAATAAGGTTGAGTGATTCCTCCTCAACTATGGTCATCCTCCTGGGCCTTCTTGGGGGTAAGGGCAGGGGTGGAGGTAGACTTCTTACAGCCTGGCTGTCAGTCTGGCTCGTGCTGGGCCCAGCCACCTCCTGGCTCTCGCTGGTCATGTCCTCCTCCTCCATACCACTTGTCCCGGCATCATCCTGGGTCAGCTCATCCTGTGTGCAAATAAAAACAAAAATCAAACACCTGTTTTTTGGTTTATGGCCTCCTCAATCATCCAATTGTAAACTTATGAACGAGCAGATAAATTTAAAAAAAGATACAAAAGGCTATCATTTGGACCCCTGCATTTTCCAAGCAGATCACCAATGTTGTATGTGGCATTTTTTGCCACTACTGGATGTATGTATACACTATATATGTATCGATATGTAGCACCAACACTTTTTAGAAGTGTGCGCAATTTTTGGCTGTTTTGTTCCCAATTCTGAGTTCAGGGTGTTAATTGTTTCACATTTTTACGTTGACATCATTAATATTCACCCAATCACTATTTAGGCTACAAAATATATACCTGGCTCCAGCTGGGTGCATCAGCCTGCTCCAAGGTGGAGGGGTCTTCTCCTTCCGTGGAAGCCTCAGCTGGGGTGGAGGGAAGAGTGGAGGGAAGAGTGGAGGGAAGGGTGGAGGGAAGAGTGGACAGTGATTGCCTGGGTTCCATCTGGTCACCTAGAAAAGCCAGTTGGTTGTAGTACCACAGCTTGGGTACATAAACATTCTCTGCTGCTGCTCCTGATCTGACTGATTCCTCAATCTTCTTGCGCTCCCGCTTGTACATGTGCCTTAAACTTGAAATTCTGGCTTCAACAAACTTGATGTCTGCGTTGGGGACTTGAGTCTTCACAAAATCCAAAAGTGGCCCCAGTGTTACCTTCCGGACATCCCTATTTCCATATAAAGGGTTCTTGAGCTGCCACAGGTTGGCATTTTTACGGTACAGCGCAATGAATTCCGACATGAACTGCTGGTCCTTAAATGGATTCAACTGGGCTGCTGACATGTTTGTTTCTGTTTTGTTAGTAATGGCAATACCAAAGACCAAAAACACAAATGTTACTAAAAACGCACATCCAGTTTTTCAAACAAAACATTACACAACACACCCACACACAGGCAGCAACACACCCACACAGGCAGCAACACACCCACACACAGGCAGCAACCCCTACACACAGGCAGCAACCCCTACACACAGGCAGCAACCCCTACACACAGGCAGCAACCCCTACACACAGGCAGCAACCCCTACACACAGGCAGCAACACACCCACACACAGGCAGCAACCCCTACACACAGGCAGCAACACAACCACACACAGGCAGCAACCCCTACACACAGGCAGCAACCCCCCCACACACAGGCAGCAACACACACATATCCTTAAAAAATGCAGGCCCAAAAACCAATCAACCACAGTAATGCATCCTAGAAAACACTTACCTTCGTACAGAGCGCTCGCTACTTCCGTTCGGGAACACGTGGGGGCCCACAAACAGCCTTATATACACGCGTCGAAGTCCGCCTGCGTCCTCCAAGTCGCCCGCCCATGACGTTCCTCCTGACGAGTATTCCCCGCCCCGCTTCCCCTCGTTGCATTGTGGGTGAATAAATACATGAAGATGGCGGACACATTCTCAGCCAGTAGCGCGGAGGAAAGCCCAGAAGCGAACACATCTGCATCCAGCAGCAGATATAAGGCCACCAATATGGCCTTTGAAGAGATGGTGGAGATGGTGGACATCCTCCAAAGGGAAGATTACGACGGGGAAAATGGCCCGTACCCTCGACCCAACTTGCGCAAGGACAAGATTCTCACTACAGTCGTCAGCACCCTGGAGCATAAATTTGGCGTACGAAGGGGCAAGGATCAACTGCGCAAGCGATGGTCCGACATCAAATCCAGGGAGCACGATCAGTACAGGAGAATTCGAAAAGCCATCAAAAAAAGTAAGTCAAGCACGTGCGCTACTATGGTTATACTTGATATGTCTAATCTTGCGCAGATGTTATTAGCATTCGTACGTGAAACTTGCGCACATGTTATTAGCATTCGTACGTGAAACTTGCGCAGATGTTATTAGCATTCGTACGTGAAACTTGCGCAGATGTTATTAGCATTCGTACGTGAAACTTGCGCAGATGTTATTAGCATTCGTACGTGAAACTTGCGCACATGTTATTAGCATTCGTACGTGAAACTTGCGCACATGTTATTAGCATTCGTACGTGAAACTTGCGCACATGTTATTAGCATTCGTACGTGAAACTTGCGCACATGTTATTAGCATTCGTACGTACGTGAAACTTGCGCAGACTTGATGAAAGTTCGTTTGTCTTCATAACGTTTATTCTGTTTACCTGGCTTTGGGTTGTTGGAGTTGTAAGGTTGTTTTATTATTGTCACTATCTAAACTATTACTGCTGTAGTAAGGGTTTTATGGGTAACTTACACAGGGACTCCAGAAGCTGTTTTGGGGGGGGGGGGGGGGATAAATCTGTTAAGCAGGGTGTCAAGCTCCAAATTCCCAAAAAATGCTCATCATCTACAAATACTGTAGGTGGTGACTTTTCTAAGAAGTACACTCACCTGTCCCTTGGATGCTGCAGCTACAATCTTTGATCTTGGAATCATGAAATTAATCTTTGCGGCTTCACTTCCCGGGTCACTATTGGGCATGTGCCAGTTGCGCAATGCAATAGGACTGGTCCGCGCAAGCTCGGGGACCCCTGTGTGTCCCAGCAGACAGCACGGTGGGACGGGATGTGGCGTATACTTCTGTGGGAGTCTATGGCCGGATGTGTGTGCAAATACCTGCCTTACACAGGTATCTGCAACCCCTCCCCCCTAAAAGTTTCCAAATAAGACACCACAGGGGTGCAGGGATACAATGAGCGGAAGTTCAACTTTAGGGTTGAAGGGCGGTTTAAGTATTGGAGTTTCATTAGATAGACATTTCAATTCTGTATTCAAGTAGGATCTTCTAACAAACTGCTAATAATTGGACAACACTTTTAAACAATGTTTAATAATCATATTTTGGCACTCAAATATCAGTGTGATTAAAAGTGTACCTTTTTGTGTTCCATTACCATAGGGGCAAAAGACTCAGACGTCAATCAGAACCTACGAGGACCTCCCGGCCTCACCAGACTAATTGGGCAGTTAGCCCAAGCCCACGCGAGGAAGAGGTGGTTGAAGTGGATCAAATCTGCACCCCACCAAGTGAGTGTCTCAGAACACAGATTGAGCTAATAAATTAAGGTCTGCATGTTTTTGACACTTTTTTTCTTGTGTTTTATCTAACCAACTTTTAGGTGATGATGATCTGGTTGTGGAAGGACAAGCTGCGGAGCCATTTTCCACAGACAGTGCCCACAGGCTTATTGGCCAGATCATGGCCTGGAATCTGCAGCTGGAAAACATGCAGAAGGAGATGGCCACCATGCAGCAGGGAATGAAGGACATGATTGATGTTTTGGGGAGAATCTAAAGACCCCTTTTCCATTTCCTAACATCAATCATGTCCTTCATTCCCCTTTTGATGCGCTATTGTTTCAAAATTTTAGAGGCCAAATTTTTAATATGCACATGGTGTGTCAACATGTGCTATGTGCCATCAGGGGATCTCAATGGACGCATTTTGTGTTTGCAACCCCTAATGCTAGTAGGTGAGAGGGAAGGGGTTTCACACACAAAACACGTCCATTGATTCCCCATGATGGAACATAGCACATGTTGACATTACCCATTTTCATGTTAAATTAGTGTGCATATTCTAAATTTGGCTTCTACTGTTCATGGGTTACCTGTTGAACTTTGTAAGTTCCCTACTTTTACATTGTGTAAATATTTTAGAATGCTAACCAAAACATTTGTACGATTTTAAAACATGTTTTTATGTTTGTTTAAAAAAAACATAAAAAAAAAAACAACAAAATGTTGTGAGAAAAATACCAAATTTTTTTTTAAAAACTACCAAAAAAAAAAAAAAAGTTTTTTGGAAAAAAAAAAAAAAACTGTTGTTAAAAAAAAAAAATAATTAATTACCAAAAATGCTAAAAAAAAATAAAAAACGAAATCAACAAAAAAAACCAAAAAAAAAGAAAAGTTTGGATGTGCACTATAATAAAAAAAAAAAAATGTTTGCACAAATTAAACAATGTGTGGCTTCTTCTTTTTAAATACTACCAGTTTGACCAAAACATGTTGTGGTTCATTGACAAAGGGGCTTATTTACTAAACGCAAACCAAGTTTGCCACTATTAATAAGTGCACTAGGACAACATATAAAACAGGCAAAATTAAAAGCAAAACAATACGAAAAAAACAATCTTTCAAACCTAAATAACTGTATTTATTCTTTCCAAAAAAATGATGTTTTAAGGGTCTGCTGCCATTGCAATGGCCCCCCTACCATTAAAATAATTTAAATAAAGGTCCCGCACTTGCTGTGCTGATTGTGGGGCCAAACCAAGACGGCGATTATCCAGCCCTGTCATCTCGCCTTCCACTCTGGCCTCAGGCCCTATAGGTAATGTGTAGCTTCCAGAATGTTTCCGTAGATAATTGTGCATTACACAGCATGCAAGAATAATAGTATTCCGTTTGTACTCTGCCAGATGTATGGATGTTAACAGCAATCTGAAACGGTTGGCCATAATTCCAAAGGCATTTTCCACAACCCTTCTTGCTCTGGCCAACCTAAAATTAAAAATCCTCCTCTCAGGGGTGAGGGATCTTTGGGGAAATGGCCTCATCAGGTGGTCACCCAGACCGAACGCCTCGTCGGCTATGAAAACGAACGGGAGTCCCTCCACATTCTCTTCATCTGGTGGCAGCTCCAGGCCACCAGTCTGGAGACGATGGCCGAACTCCGTCTGGTTGAAGACTCCTCCATCCGACATCCGGCCGTTTTTCCCCCACATCCACATAAAGAAAGTCATATTGTGCCGACACCACCGCCATCAACACTATACTATGGAACCCCTTATAATTCCAATAGTAAGACTCCGAATGGGGTGGGGGCACAATTCGGACATGTTTGCCGTCAATCGCCCCTCCACAGTTGGGAAAGTCCCAACGGGCAGCAAACTGGGAAGCCACAGTCTGCCATTCCTGTGGCGTGGAAGGACACTGTGAAGTCAAACAGAAAGATACAATTCTAATTATAAACCAGGCAAAACACCAAACTAAATACAACAAATTAACAAACAATTTGGAACAACATATGTATTTATTTTGTTAGTCCTTGAAATAAAGCCAAAAGATTAAGGATAAGGGACAAATCTCTGATTGATGACCCCTCTGATGGCCCACAGAAGATAATAATGGGGATGTGGGTGGGGAGTAATTAATTGTAAGGTCACACAATACACATGCATTTAATTAATGAGGGTGTGTGTGTGTGGGGGGGGGGGGGTAATTACAAGCTGACCCAAACCACATGCATTTAATTAAAGAGGGTGTGTGTGTGGGGGGGGGGGGTAATTACAAGCTGACCCAAACCACATGCAATTAATTAAAGAGGGTGTGTGTGTGTGGGGGGGGGTGTGGTAATTACAAGCTGACCCAAACCACATGCATTTAATTAAAGAGGGTGTGTGTGTGTGTGTGTGGGGGGGGGTAATTATAAGCTGACCCAAACCACATGCATTTAATTAAAGAGGGTGTGTGTGTGTGGGGGGGGGGGGGGGGGTTAATTACAAGCTGACCCAAACCACATGCAATCAATTTAAAAATGAGGGGCAAGGGGGGTGAAAGGGTGAGGGTCAAGGGGGGTGAAAGGGGGGGTGAGTAAAGCAGTACAATGGAGCTGGTAAGATACATTTTTAACCAAAGAAAGTGACTAGGCTAGGGGTGTTTAGGGGGCCAAGATTCCATGCTGGGGAGGTTGGTGCAAGGAAATATGCATGTGACCCACTAAATAATACATTCTTAAAGTAATTTAGATAAGTCAACCATAAAATACTATACAAAAAACACAAATAAAAAAATATACAGGAATAGGGGACATTCATAGAATAGTCCTATCATGGTAATTAGCTAATGATGACATTGATGCACTACATTAGCAAACATACAAGACATAGGTAATTTGAAAAGAGAAGACTTACCTTAATGTATTCCTCCTGCAGGACGTGGATAATGGCAGAACAGGTCTCTGGAATAATGAGCTCCAGAGCCTGGGGGGAGATGCCTGTCGTGAACTTGAGGTCCTGCAAGCTTCTCCCCGTCGCCAAGTAACGCAACGTGGCGACTAGCCTCTGCTCCGCACTGATGGCTTGCCGCATGCAGGTATTCTGCCTGGTAATATAAGGGGACAGCGAAGCCAACAGACGGTGAAAAATGGGGTCCGTCATCCTGAGATAATTCCTGAAATCATCAGGATTATTCTCCTGGATCTCACGGAGCAAAGGCATATGCGAGAATTGGTCACGCTGGCGCAACCAATTCTTGGTCCATGAACTCCTCCTCACCCTGTTCATGGACTGGGCTCGGGCCAAGGTGTTAACCGCAACACCGAGCCCCTGCACAGCACAAACTCCTTCCCAAGTACGTCCACACTCCATGGCTTCAAAACGGTCGGCTGATCAAACAAACAACTTAACCGAACGCACTGAAGAACAGCAAGGCCTATGAAGAACGACCTGAAAAACAGGAACGAGCGGACCAGAACGGCCTGAGAACAGGTAGGAACTGATCCACACGCACTGAAAGACAGATACAAACCTCACAAGCACAAACTGAACGGCAGAAGCGAGCGAATTAAGCAGAAGTCTGAGAAGCGCGAATCGTCTCTAACCAAACGTCAACTAACACGCGATACACACGAGATTAGCTGACGGTGCCCAAAGGGTGTCGTTTGGGATCTCGAGCTTGCTTTTTCTAGTCCCGTCGTACGTGCTGTACGTCATCGCGTGAACCGCCGGACTTTTTGCGTGATCGTGTGTGGTCAAGTCCGTTCGCTTTTTAGTCCAGCGGACTCAGCTGCAAAGTCCAGCGGATTGTCCGCTGGACTTAGGTCCGCCGGCAAAAGTCCCTTCGTGTGTACGCGGCATTAGAGATACAACCATGGGGAGAACCTAGCCTCTCCTATAGAATGAGGGACTTGGTTTCCCCCCCTCCGCCCACCTAGAGGGGTACCTTTCACTGCCCCCCCTAACAGGAACCATGAGGGGGGAAGGGAAAACCTAGGTAGGGAGGGACCCCTCCCCAGGGGGTCCTTACCTTAGGATGGCTGGAGTTGACATCGCTGCGCGCTGTCTGAACATCTGCTTCTGACATGCTGGTGGAGCGGCCTGTGGAGTCTTCTCAATGCCTGTGCTGTGAATCGACTCCATTCCAGCCTGTGCCTGGCCCTCTATCAGCGCCTCGTGACCCGGAACCGGAAGTCGCGGTTCAAAGGTAGCACATCCACCCCCCGCCGGAAATTACGTCACCCGTCGTCCGGCCTGCCTGGTTCCATCTGTGGCCTGTACAGGGGGGACTGACATGCTTCCTGCAGCAGCCCTGTGGCTGTGAGAGAGGACCCCCCCCGGACTTCCACCAGCGCTCGCCGAAGTGGAGGGCAGACAGGATGCAGCAGGTAAGTGCCTTGCCGCTGCCCTGGAGAACATCTGTCTCCCAGTAGGGATTTTTTTAAATTTAGCCCCCAGTCTCCCTGACTGCTTTAGGCCTGGTTCCTATGCAGTTTCTCCCCGCCGGGGGAAACACAAATAACTGGGGCTGGCAGGGGGAGGTGAAAACTTATGGGGGCTGGCGCAGTGCTTCCCAGGAAGAGGAGGAGCCAAGGTCTCTCAATGTGGCTTTCCTGAAAGACGTGGAGGGAAAATTCCCCAGTGTCGGTGTTCAGTTCATGGAAAAATGCCATCAATGGGAGGAAACAATGTTGAGGTGTCGGTAGTATGTGGGAGGAGAAGGTGAATTTCCCTGTGTCCTTGGTTAGTAAGAAGGAAAATAAGCCCTGACATAGGTGGTCAGTAGAAGGAAACTATTCCCTGGCATTGGTGGTCTGTAGGAGGCAGAAATTTGATGAATCTGTTGGCCAGTAGGCAGAAGGAATGCCCCAGCATCAGTATCTGTGGGAGGAGGAATGCTCTAATGGCTGACGGTCAGTAGAATGAAGAAATGCCTCAAGGTTGATATCAATGTGAGGAAAATTATTGGGAGCTTTGATGCTAGGGACTCTGTGAGGGGCTGGATGACTCTGCAACATAGGTCTTTTATGGGACTGAAGGGCCCTTCAGCCGGATGATTTGGGGCACTGTGGGTGCATGGGGGATCTGGAGTGGGCTGGGGGGCTCTGCAGCATATTGGGTTACATTTAAGGAGCTTAGGGAGTTATGGACAGGGCTGGTGGAATCTGAAGAAGGCTGGGGGGCACTGGGATGGGGGGTGAGGAGCATGGTGCCTTTGCCTTCCTGTCTCCTGATTGCTGGACACTGGGATGCAGGTTCCCAACCTCCTTGTGGTTACTTGCCATCACTACACCTTTCCCAGACATCTTTGTCAGCTGCTGGCATATGGACCTAGTCACACACCCCTTAGCTTAGGGATTGTCTGTGTGGTATTTAATTAAACATAACAAGTTCAGAACATTGGGCTTGTGATATTGTTCACAACTTGGCTCCTGCACCCTTGATCTGCCTGTTTCTGTAAGCCTTGCCTCTGTAATGCTCTCATTCTCCTGACAATCTTAATTTCAGCCTGTCCCTGAAATACACTCTGTCTGCTGCTTGTCCTGATCTCAGTTGGTCCCTGGAACACTCTGCCTGCTGCCACCCTTGACCTTAGTCTGTCCCTGGAATATTCTCTGTCTGCTACCTGCCCTAATATCAGCCTGTCCCAGTAATACTCTTACTGTCTGTTGCCTGACCTTGGCCTGTCCCTGCATTACAGTACAGACATCCTCCATCTCTAGTGCTGCTTGACCAGAGCCCAAAACACTGTATGTAGACCTGGAAGCAACCAAGTAATGGTAGACCTTCTTTTCTTAAGGGTACGGGGGCTACTATGGGTGAAGCTACACTCGCCAGCTAAAATTCCTCACCACCAGTGCTGGAGAGAGCATTACTATTTGATGTGCACATGTGATTTTCCATCCCTCTTTCCCAGGATTACTCTTCAGACCTGCTATCAGTAAGGGAACCCACCAGGAAGTGAAATATTTTCTTCTCCTCTATCATGTGATGGGCTACAAGACATTAAGAGGAAAGACTTGATCTCACTCACAGGTAAGCGCCCATACTTAAAACAAATTTGCAATGCTCTCCAATGCCAGCTGAGACAGGGCACTTGCTGCCACCCTATATAGTTTGCCTGGATCTTGTGAGACTTTCCTTGCCTCATGACAGTCACACCCTTGGGCTTTATTTATCATTAAGCACAAAAGCTAAATACAGGCCGCTTATTATCTACACAGACCTGGATTCAGAAAGAGTAGTTCCCTTTAAATTACATTTATTTTGAATGAGCATTTTGTACAGAGAGACTCACCGTGGAATTACTTTTTAAAAAGCAAACAGAAAACTAAAAGCCAAAAATAATAAAAAAAAATAATAATTGGCAAAGTATTTCACTGACCTGAGACAAAAAAACAATGTGCTATTCCATCTGCTTCCCATTTTTATAGAGACTGTATTACAACAAGAGTTCTAAAAAAGTTAGAATGAGATGACCTAGGTCACTTACTGTAGAAGTGTTCTGCAATCATTGAATATAAATGATAGAAATCTTCTCCATGGCAATCTTTGTTTGAAAAAAAAAGGTAACACACAAAGCCACAGGTACCTTAGCGTAGGGGAAAGATCATCTAAATGCACAGAGTGACCTTCAAGAAATAATTAAATACAGGCATCCATTATATTAACAATCTTTCTTACTTACACAATGCAATACTTAGATAATCCCTAGAAGGTCACATCCATTGCAAATCTTTTTTGAGCTATTTTTGCACTTTACAATTATGAGGATGTGTGAAAATATCCCTGCTAAGCAAGTACCCTTGTCCCTTCTCTTTAGTCACTGAAAATAAGATCTAACTGACAGTAAAGATTACACATATTATTATACATTTTGACATGTAACTATGAAATTATATGGCACATTATGGAAAAATAATGTCACATATTGGATTGGAACGCCAAATGTCATACTCGTTTTTATCCTGGACTTTTAAATGAATATCGATGTTGTTAAAAGTGATGCTTAATGCATATGAAAAGGATGACATTTATACTTCATGCCCAAAAGTCAGTAAAAGTACATGTTGGCTTGGTGGGTTGAAAGACTGCAAAATATTATGTGTTTTTATATACAAGTTACATTCTTTTTTACATTTTAATCTTGTATCTGAAAAATTATTTGGTACAAAAATGAATAAATTTGACTTTTCTAGACCAAATCGCCATACATTTATTTTGGTTTGCTTTTATTCTTCTCAAGCGAAACTTCATTAGTACACATTATTTTACTAATTAACCAAGATGTCTAAACTACATTTGCCTCTAAATTATCCATATAATTACTAAAGTTTCAGGAAAAAGGACTACATTTATGAAAAAGCCTTCAAAATCCTGGGCTCCTAGCATTTTATGAAAGCAGTGGGCCTGCGTGCAAGATCATACCTTGGGACCCTCTGCCAGAGAAAAGTGTAGCAAAAATTTGCTGTCGTTTTCTATAGTTTTCAGTGACTTTAGGTGGTGCATGCTGGTTACATAGTAAAGATGGCCCGCGGTTGTGGGGTTAATTGCTGTGTGTGGCCATTTGGTTCCCACTCGGCATCTTGCCAACCCCCCCAAAACTTTTTTTTTTCACGGACAAAACATGGATAATATACTGACGGAGTGCATTTTTTGTTGACAACCTGGAATATGCCCAAAAATCTGAAACTAATTAATATTTAAAAAATATAAACAATATGTAAAATTTACCAATGCCCATAACAAATAATTTGCTTGGCTTAACAATGAATAAGTCAAAACAGTGCGACAGTATGTAAGCATTACTAGCATTATGAAAGACTTGAGGAACACTAAAGCTGGCCATACACCTATAGATTATCTGCAGATTTTCTATGGTTAGATGGAAAAAGTGGGAGATTCCTCCATCCACACAGTTTAGCGAACATAGAGAAATCTGTTGCCCTTTTTCCATCTAACCATAGAAAATCTGCAGATAATCTATAGGTGTATGGCCAGCTTTAGACTGAGCAAAAAACAAATCCAACGTCGCATATAGTGCACCGTGGAAATTGATGATCATGGTCAGGTTGCGCCTAACAAGGGGAGTGGCCTAAAGGGGAATGATTAAACAGAACCTTCGCCTAGTCCCTATATGCACTCTACAGATATGCCACAGTCATAGTATGCACCAAATCCTCCTAATTTACTGTACCGCAAATGGTACATATGCACACAATTATATAATTTTGCCTGACTGAACCGACTGAAGAAGAACCTCTTTAAAAGCAGCAACTATTGAGATAATGAACACTTTGGTCAGGTCTATGTAATGTACAAAATACAGTGTATAGAGTCAGGATATTGTAGGCCCCGTGATGTTTTGCGAATGTTTACAAAAATCTTTTTTCACAAAAAATACACTAAAATATTTATTAGCGGACACAAACATAGTAGAATTTATAAAATTTAACCCAAAATTGATACTACATATTAAATCTAAAACTGTACTGAGTTAATGAATAAAAATATTTGTAAATTTTAAATTGCACCTTTTTTGAAATGGTGGCTCCACTCCTAAATCATTTGCTTCTCCTCCACTCTCAAAAAAATAAATAAAAAAATGATCTAATACGCTCTGTGTTATTTATTGAGATATGGCTTTAACAAAAAAAAAGTAAAAATCATGGGTATACAGCTTTAAAATGCAAACAAGTGTCCAGTATTGATTCACATTAATCTTTTACAATAACATGGCAGCCAGCTTAGGCGAAGTATGACAGCCAGGAATCTGACTGCTGTGTCATTGTGGAGGATTAATAGGAATTGATGCAAAACCGTTGTTTGCGTTTTAAAGCTGTACAGTATACCCATGTGAATAGATTTTTTTTATGCCATATCTCAATAAATAACGTACACAGAGAGCATTAAATATGCTTTAATTTTATTTTAAAGTGGAGAAGGAGAGGAGGATTTTTATTAAGGCCCCTTTCACACTGGGGCGGTGGGTGTGTCGGCGGTAAAGCGCCACCATTTTTAGCGGTGCTTTGTCGTCAATTTTGCGGCGCTATTCGGTCACAATTTTATACCCTGCTAGTGGCCGAGAAAGGGTTTAAACCACCCGCAGCTGCAGCATCGTTTTGCCAGCGGTATAGCCACGCTGCCCATTGATTTCAATGGGAAGGAGCGGTGGAGGAGCGGTGTATACACACACGCTCCTTCACCGCTCCAAAGATGCTACTGGCAGGACATTTTTTAGCGTCCTGCCAGCGCACCGCACATTGGAGACACAGGAGCGGCTCTTTCAGGGCGCTTTGCAGGCGCTATTTTTAGCGCTAAATCGCTCCAGTGTGAAAGGGGTCTTAGAGTGGAGCCGCCTGGAGAGATCTGGATTTGGAATAAGAGTGGATCCATCTGGAAAAATCTGGCTGCGCATTAAGGGGGACACCTGTGGTAAAGAGAAGTCATTTAACATCAAGTGCACATAGACCTCCTATGATTTAGAGGTGTTACCCCGTCCCAGGGTCCAGCGATGCGGGGGTGGGACAGAGAGAGAGAGAGGAAGAGAGGGGCACAGACAGAGAGAGACATGCACAGAGAGAGACAGGCAGAGACAGAAAGAGAGAGAGAGAGACACAGACAGACACAGAGACACAGAGACACACAGAGAGAGAGAGAGAGAGACAGGCAGAGCGAGACTGTCAGAGAGCGAGAGACTGGCAGAGCGAGACTGTCAGAGAGCGAGAGACTGGCAGAGCGAGACTGTCAGAGAGCGAGAGACTGGCAGAGCGAGACTGTCAGAGAGCGAGAGACTGGCAGAGCGAGACTGTCAGAGAGCGAGAGACTGGCAGAGCGAGACTGTCAGAGAGCGAGAGACTGGCAGAGCGAGACTGTCAGAGAGCGAGAGACTGGCAGAGCGAGACTGTCAGAGAGCGAGAGACTGGCAGAGCGAGGCTGTCAGAGAAAGACAGGGAGAGAGAGACAGGCACAGACAGAGAGAGAGGGAGAGAGACTGGCAGAGCGAGACTGTCAGAGAGCGAGAGACAGGCACAGACAGACAGAGAGAGATGGACAGAAAGAGGCAGAGAGAGACAGACAGAGAGAGAATACATAGTTAAAGCACACTGCACTCTCTTCTCTCACAGAATGGCGAAATAGTTAATAATTTACATGTTTCTCCTGCATTGTGGACATTTGGGAGGGTCTCCTGAGGTTATCTTTAACCACTTCAGCCCTGGAAGATTCGGCTGCTCAATGACCAGGCCATTTTTTGCAATACGGAACTGCGTCGCTTTAACAGACAATTGCGTGGTCGTGCAACGTTGTTCCCTAAACAAAATTGACGTCTTTTTTTTCCCACAAATAGAGTTTACTTTTGGTGGTATTTGATCATCTCTGCGATTTTTATTTTTTGCGCTATAGACAAATAAAAAGACCGTCAATTTTTAAAAAAACACAATATTTTGTACATTTTGCTATAACAAATATCCCCATTTTTTTTTTTTAAAAGCAAATTTTTTTCTCAGTTTAGGCCGATATGTATTCTTCTACATATTTTTGGTAATAAAAAAACACAATAAGCATATATTGATTGGTTTGCGCAAAAGTTATAGCATCTACAAAATAGGGGAAAGATTTATGGCATTTTTATTTTTTTACTAATAATGACGGTGATCATCGATTTTTATCGGGACTGAGACATTTTGGCGGACAGATCAGACACTTTTGACACATCTTTGGGACCATTGGCATTTATACAGCAATCAGTGCTATAAAAATGCACTGGTTACTGTGTAAATGTCACTGGCAGGGAAGGGGTTAACACTAGGGGGCGTGCAAGGGGTTAAGTGTGTTCTCTAGGGAGTGATTCTAACTGTGGGGGTAGGGGACTGACTGGGTAAGGAGAGCGATCGTTGTTCATACTTAGTATGAACAACAGATCGCTCTCCTCACCACTGACAGCACGGAGATCTGTCTGTTTACATTGACAGATCTCTGTGTGGAGCGATTGCAGGTGCCCCCTAGTGGTCAAAAGGCGAACCGACGTACAGTTACGTCGGTTCGCCCAGGGGAGCCAACCTGCCGCAGTACAGGCTGGTTGAGAAGGGGTTAAGAAAGCTTCTAACCTCAACTGCTGATAACTGCTGCTAAACTCAGTATGTAAAGTTAAATGGACGTTTTTCACTGTCGTATATCAGCTTTCAGTTTCCAGCGTTCAGAAGAGGTTTTCAACTGCCCCATGTACATGAGGCCTTAAGCTTTGTTCACATGGGGTGTACTAAAGTGTACACCCACATGAGCTGCTGCTTCCAATCTTATATCTGTGGGGGTGCATGGCCCCGAACAAAGACAGTGTGAGTTCAGGGACATGCACCCACACCCACACAGATGTCATTATTTTTATTATTTTTTTTACTTTTTGAGGGGGGTTTGGTGAAACATCAAGGGTCTAAACAGACACCTGATGTCCCTTTTTAGACAGAGAAAGGGATTGTGAACATAGAGCCCTCATTCCTTTTCTCTGCAGCCTCAGCTGCAAATGAATGAATAGAATCTTCTATACTCAGACTTCCTATTCATTCACAAACCGAAGCAGAGTAAACACACAGGACAGTTGGACAGGTAAAATATACAGTATATGAGGAGGAAGTATGTAGGGTGACAACAACTGTCAAAGACTGTATGTGTATGTGCATTTGTGGCTGGTATATACAATTATTTTGCACATTTGATTATATATTACAACTGTTTTATACTTTTTATTTTATTTGTATGTGTGCATCACTAGAGCAGGGATAGTCTTATGAGTTAAAAAAAAAAACTACAAAATGTTGTAAATATACAAATATTAAAATGTATACTGTCTTTGGGAAAGGGAGTCCTAGGTCTAAACCTCATTTTGTTCCTAAAAAAAAAATAAAAAAAGGGTTTATTGCAAGATGCAGTACATCTGCACGGTTTTCATTTAAAAAGTGAGTTCTGGTGACAGGGTCTCTCCAATTTACAAGGTGATAATCTTTAGCTTGGCTTCCATGATTTTTTAATATCTATGTTCTGTAAAACGAATGATGGAGTAGATGTGTATAACCATTTCAACAACAGTGCAATTTGAGCATCAGCTGTCAAAAATAGACTTGCAATTTATACACCCTTTGTTTTAATAAATGCATGATTGTGGTACCCAAGCTATTCCAAACACTCTATATAGGTTTGCTGAAAATGACTTCTTATGCAGTGTACACACGGCTGGACTTTTCAACAGCAAAGGTCCGACGGAACGAATCCGTAGGACAATTCGACCATGTGTGGGCTTCATTGGACCTTTGCTGATGAAAAATCAGACGGACTTTAGATTTAGAACATGTTTCAAATATTTCCGACGGACTCGAGTCCGGTCATAAAATCAGTTCGTCTGTATGCTAGTCCGACAGACGAAAACAGACGCTAGGGCAGTTATTGGCTACTGGCTATGAACTTTTTAGACTTTTTAAAAAGATTATATTGAGTGTCTGAGTACAGGTAACAGGTACATTTTATTGCTATTAGCAAAAGTATGCCTACCTTGACAATGAAGGTTAGCAAAACCATCATCAAAAAAGTGTTAACCAATACAATATAAAAAGCAGCAGACTTATTGTTCCACGTGTGATCATGGGGTAAAATATACAATCCTGCCTACTATAGCTGTAGATAAAACAGTTTGTGTAATTTCCTCAAATATATTAGTACATCCCAGCCTCACCAGGGACTCTTATTGTGGCTAGCACAATGCATTAAGATTTCATTTATTCCCCATAATGAGTTTTCAAGATCTATAACACTAAGCCATAACTGTACTTCTCCATTCGCATCTCTGTTTAGCAGCATGATGGATGCATATTAGTCTGGTCAGCCCAGTATTGATTAGGCTGGATTCCTACTTTTTGAATGTAAATGATGAATAGGGAATTCAAATCAGGTTATTAAGAAGATATTTATTAAACATTTTTGTTCATTATCCATTGATGCATTAATATATCCTGTTCTACTTCTTGGCAATTATCTAAAAGATAAAAGTGCCAAGCCCAGGAGGATTCAGGTTTTCATGTTATCATTCAGAGCCCTGATCCTCTATGTTTATGTTCTTCCTGCATATTGATGTGTAATCAACTCAATGGAAGAGTGTTCATTTAGGTTGACATAGCAAATACTTTGAAATGGAAACACCTCAAAGACTATGACATTCAAATATCAACAAAATAATTTTTTTTTTGCCTGCTGTGAAAAACGAAAAGAAGGTCTCTGCTGTATCATCCATTACAACTTAATTTGCTGCCCAGCAAAGGAAGCTGTGACAGATACGAAAATGATCTAATCCTCTATATATTCATTAACAGTATTTTTGTCAATGCAAATCTCAGTGTGGGATGTGAGAACAAGTTAACAGTTTTATGCAATAGGCAAAGCATAAAATGGCATATCACGGAGCAACAAATCAGAATTCATATTTAAGTTGTTTGAATTCCTTACCTGGAACTTTGATTGTTTGCTACAGGAACTGCATATCTGACTTTAGTTTTTCTCTCTGCACCGCCTTTACACTGCAGCAATGATATTATTATATCATACACCATCATATATAAATATACTGTATATTCCCCCAGGGATTCAACAAGCACATAGCACCTGGTCTGTTCAAATCTGTACAGCAGTTGTTGAGCTAGTGTGGTCACCAGTGTGCTCTCCTTCTCATCCCTATCGCTGTCTAACAACACTGTTAGAAAGTAGACAAGATTAAAATCTTCTTAGAACAAAGTGTTCAATTAAGTATCATAAATAGCAGCATATAAACAATTACTCCTTCACAGTGTTTTCCAACCAGAGTACTGTGGCGCCTTGGGGTGTCTTTTTGTATTCTCCATAGGTGGTTTGGCAAAATGCTTAAACAATGACACAAATTGTTCAAAAATTGTCAGAAAGATAGCAAATGGATCAATACCAGTTTACAAAGATGGAGGAATAAATCACCTATAATGTTGGGTGGCCCATATGTGTGAATGCTTGCTGCAATATTAAAACAAAAAAAAATATTATTTTAGCTTTTTGCATTTCAGAATGTTGTGCCTCAATGTTCATAATTTAAAAGGGTCCCTTGACTGAAAAAAGGTGAAGGAACACTGGTATAGAAATTACTTTACTGTACATTTGAGTGAACAATATTCAACCAGCCTGAACAGTTGTGATACAGGCTATATACTTCTAGCCTAATATTACTGGACATTGGAGATCCCTATTCTTCCACATTATTCTTTTTTTTAGACATGATTAGAGAATCTCTTTACCTCTTGGAATGTATACTTAGTCAAGTATACAAGATAGGTATACTTTACCCATCCTTGGAGAACTTAGTAACCACTCACACTATGCCTAGGTTGGAAGACTGGTATTGTTGTTCATATTTCTGTTAATATCCCCGTTGTTACCCCTTCCGTTTCCCATGTTCCTCTATGGCAGCAAAAAATGTAATATTAAAGATGTCATTCATTCTACCTATGTAGCTGGATTGTCAAACTAAAGCTATCTTAGGAGTATAACCTAGAAACATTTTGAGATTTATAACTTTGCACCTTGTTACTCTTTTGATGTACCAATGTCTACATCTATGCTACATACTTTTTAAATGAACCTTTCCTTTTTTCCATATCAAACAGATTTTTTTAAAAGCTAACCTGTCATGATAGGAGCTGTCATGGCTACACAATTAAAAAAGGTGCACTAGGCCAATATACTACAGGCATACCCCACTTTTAAGTACACAATGGGGTTTATTTACTAAAGCTGGAAAGTGCAAAATCAGGCTCACTTCTGCATAGAAACCAATGAGCTTCTAACCTCAGCTTGTTTAATTAAGCTTTTGTAAAAAAACCTGGAAGCTCATTGGTTTCTATGCAGAAGTGAGCCTGGTTTTGCACTTTCCAGCTTTAGTAAATAAACCCCATTGTGTACTTAAAAGTGGGGTATGCCTGTAAAAGGACTGCTGCTCTAAAAAAATCACTGGAAAATTGGGATGCATAAAATGTAGAAATGTGTATAAAGTGCTCTCTCAATTTTAGGTGCATTTGCTCATATGTTTATTGTGAAGGTACCATGTGTATGTGAACAAATGTCTGGTGTAAAGAACCTCTTGTTGATGGGTTCAAAATTGTAATTATATAAGAAACAACCTTGGAGACAAAAACATGTTTATAAGATGAATTAGTCCATCCATGAATCATCTGCTGTATCACATGACAGTGTTCATCCTAAACAATAAATACATAAGTGAAAGTTCAATGCAAACTCATGGCAATCGTACTAAAGAAATAATAGACAGCAGCTTACCAGATCCTAAGATCCTAACAGGATCTTTATGTGCATGTCTCTACAAAGGGAAATCAGCTGTTGGTGATCAGGGCCGGTGCTACCACTAGGCAAACTAGGCAGCCACCTAGGGCGCCATGCTGCCTAGGGGGCGCCGGACACTGGTTTTCCTACTCTCTTCTCTCTGCAGCAAGCAACTAAGTCTCAGCATCAGCAGGCAGCCACCCCTCTGTTCACAGATAGTGTCAGAGGCGCAGCGGCGGTGAAGGACTGTGTCTGTGTCCCGACTCCTGAACGAATGAAAGCAAGCAAACATTCATTGATGGGCACTGGTAGGCTGCATTTGATGGGTCCTGGTGAGGCTAAATGTGATGGGCGCTGGTGAGGCTGCATTTGATGGGCACTGGTAGGCTGCATTTGATGGGCGCTGGTGGGCTGCATTGATGGGCGCTGGTGGGCTGCATTGATGGGCGCTGGTAGACTGCATTGATGGGCGCTGGTAGGCTGCATTTGATGGGTGCTGGTAGGTTGCATTGATGGGCGCTGGTGGGCTGCATTTTATGGGTGCTTCGTTAAAAAGGTGGGGTTTACATGGGCAGGGAAAAGGCAGGGCAGGGGTGGAGTCAAGGGGGGCGGCAAAATTAGGTTTCGCCTAGGGTGTCAAAAATCCTTGCACCAGCCCTGTTGGTGATCACTTGCTGGAACTGAACACCGACTTCACCTGTAGATGTAGAAATCCCAACAGGTTGCATATGTGTGTGTCCCCACCAGGGTAATTCAGCTCCCAGTGATCAGTCACTGGGATTCACATTAGACACCGACTTTAAATCCTCAGATAATAGGGTGTAGGAGAAGTGAAAAAAGGCACCAGTAGATCGCAGACTGGCCAATCTCTGAGGGATCCACTGATGACAAATCCGGAAGGTGAATGAAGCCTCTCGGCTTACTGTTTCTATCTTTGGCCTAAAGAATGAGTGCATGCTCCGTAAATCCGTTGCCCACATCCCGAAGTGACGTCAGGAACAGTCGCTCTTGCGTTCCACAGCCCCAGGAAGCGTCGGAATCCACCTCTGCGTCCCCCGGAGCCTACAGCCGCATAGGACTCTCTGTACACACCGCTCCACAGATGGGGAATTCCTGCAGTGCTATATGCCATTTTCTACTTCACCTCTGTGAGTAAATTTCTGTACAAATTTTATTGTATCATAAAAATTCTACACTGAGATTGGCACGAGTGTTCTTTCCCCAAGATATGTTGTTAACAGCTCAATTTCTTATTTCCATTATAATGCCAGTCTATGTACTAGCACTTGCATGAATGCACACGGCAAGAATTAAAATGGGCTTTGTTTATACTTCTCCTGTGGATCACAGGAGTGCAGTTCATACTGCACTCCTGTGATCTGTTTTCAGCAGACAGCAGGCTGAAGCCCGCTGTTGGCTGACATCATGCATCCGGTCCAGGCTGGGGCAAATTTGTGACAATATGGTCGGGATCTGCCCACAAGCCTGGACCGGCACCTTATTCAGCCTCTCAGCAAGCAGCTGAGAGCCTGAGCAAGCTGCTCCTGTCCCCTCCACAGTCCAGCTTTGCAGTGAGAGCAGGGGGCAGAGCAGAGATCCTGTGACTTACAGTCACCGGCTTTCTGCTCACAGAGCTCTGAGAACAGAGCCATTAGCAGTGTTTGATCGCTCAGTTCTCAGTCTTAGAGCTTGCGAGGGATAGATGCAGCATTGAACCAATGCTGCATCCACCTAGGTAAGTATGATTCTTGAAAAAAAAAATGCAGATCTTCTCTTTTAAGCCACTCAATATGATAGCAGATTGATTTTAATGTATGCATTTGGTAATTCCTTTTAATCTTTAAATAAAAATGTTCTTCGAACCAGATAAGTGTATGTTATAAACCAAATGCGCTTACCAGATCAGGTGGACCTCTGTACAACAGAAGGTCATATGCACATTTATCCACACATGGATGATGGTAAATTCCAGCGCAACTTGAAAGATCCCGAATCCGGCAAGATGGAACTCCAATCCAGCAATGGTAGTCTCCAAACCGGCGGTGATAGGTAGTGTGGTGATACGGCTGTCCCAAGCAAGTATAAAAAGTAGAAGGACACACTCCAATGCCCCGTACACACATCGGACATTCCGAAAACAAAATCCATGGATTTTTTCCAACTGATGTTGGCTCAAACTTGTCTTGCATACACACGGTCACACAATGTTGTCGGTAATTCCGAACGTCAAGAACGCGGTGACGTACAACACATACAACGAGCCAAGAAAAATGAAGTTCAATAGCCAGTGTGGTTCTTTTGCTTGATTCTGAGCATGCGTGGAACTTTGTGCGTCGGAATTGTGTACACACGAGCGGAATTTCCGAAAACTGATTTTGTTGTCGGAAAATTTGAGAGTCAGATCTCAAATTTTGTGTGTTGGAAATTCTGATGGAAAATGTCCTACACACGGTTGGAATTTCCGACAAAGGGCTCGAACATTTTCTGCCGGATAATCCAACCATGTGTACATGGCATTAGAGTGTGTCCTTCTACTTTTTCTACTTGCTTGGGACGGCTGTATCACCACACTACCTATCACTGTCGGTTTGGAGACTACCATTGCTGGATATCATTGCTGGATTGGAGTTCCATCTTGCCGGATTTGGGATCTTTCAAGTTGCGCTGGAATTTACCATCATCCATGTGTGGATAAACGTGCATATGACCTTCTGTTGTACAGAGGTCATCCTGATCTGGTAAGCGCATTTGTTTTTTGTGGTGGAGGATCTTGTCACAAATACATCACTGGAGGATTTTATCTCACCTTCCTTCACAAGGGATCTCGCCTTCCACCTTTTTGGATGTTCTAGTTCTCTTTTTTTATGTGGAATGGACTTTTTTCCTTAATTTATTGCGCTGCACTAACCATTGTTTTACAGATTTATCATAGGCTTTGTGATTACCTATAGTGTTCAGCTTGCATTTATCTGTGCTCCCTTTTTTGTTTGCGCTGATTGTTCTTTCTTTATACAAGTGCATGTTATATAGCCTTATTAGAAATAAACATTATTTATAACTCTTAAGTACAAAAATCGAAATATGGATTTCATTCAAAGTGATTTAGGGACCAAACATATTAACTTCACCATTACAAGACATCAAAGCATAAAATTATTCTTCTGCAGCAAATATCTTCATGCCCACACGTTCCAATTCTCCAAATAATCCTTTTGCATCCTGTATAGGTTTAGAGAACATCAGAAGAACAACCACTCCCTGCTGGCTCTGTTTAATTACAAATGTGTTTGTGCCAAAAATGCTTTTTAAGCTTTACCAGCATTGTTTTTTCTGGAAACCTGTGATTATGGTAAGGTAGGAGTCAAGTCATTTCAACCTATCGTATTTTTACTGGTCTATGTGGGCAGAAATGACTGAAATTCCTTCAGCTATTCTTGTTACATTTACAGTTGTTGCAGGATTTTCTAAAAGTGGACCTTGTTTCTAAAAGAAAAGGAGGATTATGGGGAAAGCTACTGATCTGGTCTTCAGGGAAAAGTATGAAGTTCCTCCTGAGAAGCCGCATTAGCAGAATGTCATTAAAAGATGTGCATGTTTCCAGAGAGAGAGATTCTTAACGTGTAAAGTTGGATTTGAAAATATCTGACAGCTAAACTGCAGGTGGAAAGCAAAATGTTTTTATTTTTTTTCTGCAGGATTACACAGATTCTGCTCTCATAGCCAACAATAAAAATGTAATACAGATAAATTAAAATTGTATTTTTGTAAGAATCAGCAGAATCAATAAAGAAACATGCTTGGAAAACGAATAGCATATGCATTTACTGACACCAAAAAATAAAGACTGACTTAAAATAATTAAACACAATTAAAACACAAAGGCTTAAAGCCAGTAAAATAAATAACTTTGTTTTACTGACATACTGTACTATGTTGCTCTACAGCAGGGGTCTCCAAACATTCTGAACAAAGGGCCGGTTTATTGTCCTTCAGACTCTAGGGGGGCCGGACTGTGGCCAGTGGGAGTGGAAATTTTTCTGGCATCAGTTGGAGTAAACATCTGGTATTAGGGGGAGGAATAGTGCCCTATCGGTATCATAGGGAGAAATCTTGCCCCATTGGAGTCAGTGGGAGAAATGGTGCTCCATTGTAAGTGTCAGATGGCAGAAAAGTGTCTCGTATCAGTGGAAAGAATAGTGCCCCAAGGGCCGGATAAAGTCAAGCAAAGGGCCGCATCCGGCCCTCGGGCCACAGTTTGGAGACCACTGCTCTACAGGAACAAAGTCAATGATTTTTTGGGCTTAGTAGCTAGACAACCTGCAGTAAGTATCACTTTTGACTGTACAATTTTGTTCAGTACTGGAAAACAGGAGCAGCTAATCTCATCATGTTAAAGTATATGTGAACACTTACCTTGTAAAAAAAAAAAAAAAACATTCCATTTAAAATAGAATAGAAATGAAAGTAATTATATATATATATATATATATATATGACTTTCTAAGACTATATTAGAAATAATTGTTCCCTGGAGTATTTGATCACATATAAAAAAAAAGGGGGATTTCACACAAAGGAAGCAATGCAGAAGGATAAGGATACAAGTATATTAATAGTGAAAATGTCAAAACAGGGACAAAGAGAAGGCAAATTTAGTAAATACTTTCTTCAGCTCTGTGTATACAAATGAGTAGAGTTGAGCGGACACCTGGATGTTCGGGTTCGGCAGGTTCGGCCGAACTTCAGAAAAAAGTTTGGGTTCGGGACCGAACTTGACCCCGAACACCGAACCCCATTGAAGTCAATGGGGACCCGAACGGCTATAATAAAGTGTCGGCTCCCGTCCCCCATAATACAGAGAACAGTCATTGAAGTCATTTATTTTTAAAAAGTTAGTCATAAAAAGTGTTTGGGGACCTGGGTCCTGCCCCAGGGGACATGTATCAATGCAAAAAAAAACTTTTAAAAACTGCAGTTTTTTCGGGAGCAGTGATTTTAATAATGATTAAAGTGAAACAATAAAAGTGTAATATTCCTTTAAATTTCGTACCTGGGGGGTGTCTATAGTATGCATGTAAAGGGGCGCATGTTTCCAGTGCTTAGAACTGTCTCTGCAAAAAGTGTCATTTTTGCAGAAAAGAAAGCTATTTAAAATCACTCTCGGCTAATGAATTGTCGGCTCCCGTAATACAGAGAACAGTCATTCATTGAAAGCCATTCATAAAAAAAAAGTCATTGATAAAAAAAAAATAATTAAAAAAAAAAAAGCGTAGGGGTCCCCCCAAATTCAATAACCAGGCCCTTCAGGTCTGGGATGGATATTAAGGGGGACCCCAGCCAAAAAAAAAAAAATGGCGTAGGGTCCCCCTCAAAATCCATCCCAGACCCTTGAGGTCTGGGATGGATTTTAAGGGGAAACCCAGCCAAAAAAAATGGCCAAAAAAACGTCATGGGGACTCCCCTATGGCTTTCCCCACGTCACGGGGAAAGCCATAGGGAAGTCCCCATGACGTTCCCATGCGTCAGAGGGAGGTGGGGTTACCAGGTGGCCCCGCCCTCCGTTATAAAAGAACTGTCAGCCCAAGCGAAGCCTCACACACCGGGAGCCTCCCATTGCGAGGAGTGGCCCAAGAAGAGACCGACGCCCTGGACGAAGATACCGGAGAGAAGCCTCAGAGACCGACGCCGTGGAAGAAGATACCGAAGAGAAGCCTCACCCAGCGGGAGCCTCCCATTGCGCGGATCGGCCCAGAAGAGACACCGATGCTGGACGAGAAGGCCAAGAAGAAGCGGATCGGAGGAAGAAGAAGATGGAAGAAGAAGATGCCGGAAGGAGAAGATGAAGAAAGGAAGACCAGAAGAAAAGAAGATTTTAATAAAGGAATTGTCAAAGACCGTCTCCTGTCATTTTTACAATTTTTTGACACTTTTTTGGTGAAATGGTAGGGGTACTTTTGTACCCCCTTACCATTTCACACGGGGGGGGGGGCAGGATCTGGGGGTCCCCTTGTTAAAGGTGTATTCCAGATTCCGATAAGCCCCCCATCCGCAGACCCCCACAACCAAAGGCCAGGGTTGTGGGGACGATGCCCTTGTCCCCATCAACATGGGGACATGGTGCTTTGAGGGGTCACAGACCCCCAAAGCACACTCCCAATGTTGAGGGCATGTGGCCTGGTATGGTTCAGGAGGGAGGGGGCCGCTCTCGCCCCCCCCCCCCTCTCTTCCTGCGGCCTGCCAGGTTGCGTGCTCGGATAAGGGTCTGGTATGGATTTTGAGGGGGACCCCACGCCATTTTTTTGGCTGGGTTTCCCCTTAAAATCCATCCCAGACCTCAAGGGTCAATTTTACAATTTTTTGACACTTTTTTGGTGAAATGGTAGGGGTACTTTTGTACCCCTTTACCATTTCACACGGGGGGGGGGCAGGATCTGGGGGTCCCCTTGTTAAAGGTGTATTCCAGATTCCGATAAGCCCCCCCCCGCAGACCCCCACAACCACCGGGCACGGTTGTGGGGATGAGGCCCTTGTCCTCATCAACATGGGGACAAGGTGCTTTGGGGGGTCTTAGACCCCCGAAGCATCCTCCCAATGTTGAGGGCATGTGGCCTGGTACGGTTCAGGTAGGAGGGGGGGCCGCTCTCGTCCCCCCCTCTTTTCCTGCGGCCTGCCAGGTTGCGTGCTCGGATAAGGGTCTGGTATGGATTTTGAGGGGGACCCCACGCCATTTTTTTTGGGCTGGGTTTCCCCTTAAAATCCATCCCAGACCTCAAGGGTCTGGTATGGAATTTGAAGGGGAACCTTACCCCATTTTTTTTTTTTTGTTTTTTGGCTGGGGTCCCCCTTAATATCCATCCCAGACCTGAAGGGCCTGGTTATTGAATTTGGGGGGACCCCTACGCTTTTTTTTTTTATTTTTTTTTTTATGAATGCTTTCAATGAATGACTGTTCTCTGTATTACGGGAGCCGAAAATTCATATAGCCGCGAGTGATTTTAAATAGCTTTCTTTTCTGCAAAAATGACACTTTTTTGCAGAGACAGTTCTAAGCACTGGAAATATGCGCCCCTTTACAGGCATACTATAGACACCCCCCAGGTACGAAATTTAAAAGGAATATTACACTTTTATTGTTTCAATTTAATCATTATTAAAATCACTGCTCCCGAAAAAACGTCCGTTTTTAAAAGTTTTTTTTGCATTGATACATGTCCCCTGGGGCAGGACCCAGGTCCACAAACACTTTATTACTAACTTTTTAAAAATAAATGACTTCAATGACTGTTCTCTGTAAAAGCACTCGCGGCTATATGAATATCAATTCATATAGTCGCGAGTGCTTTTAAAAGACATTTTAAAAAGCACCATTAAATCCCCGAACACCGGACCCGAACCCGAACATACAGTCAATTGTTCGGGTTCGGGTCCGGGACCCGAACACCCTAAAGTCCGGTACGGGCCCGAACTTTACAGTTCGGGTTCGCTCAACCCTACAAATGAGCATGGGGGAGTGCATGTCCATAATAGGGGGTGGTAGTGACACAGCCCCAAATGATCCACAATGGCTCAAATGTGATATGGTCCAGAAGTAGTTAGACAGAATAAAGGTGGATAAGGCACCTGGACCAGATGGCATCCACCCACGGATCCTCAAAGAATTGAGCTCTGTCATTTCAAGGCAATTGTTTCTAATATTTAGGGACTCGTTAATGACTGGAATGATACCACTGGATTGGCTCAGGGCCAATGTGGTGCCCATATTTAAAAAGGGTTCAAAGTCTTTGACAAGTAACTATAAACCTGTTACTTTAACTTCTATAGTCGGGAAGATACTGGAGATTTTAATAAAAAAGACTACATAGACGAGTTCTTGTTGGAAAAAAATATTTTAAGCAACAGGCAGCATGGATTCATGAAAGACAGAAGTTGTCAAACAAACCTGATTTCTTTTTATGAGGAGGTAAGTAAAACCTTGAACAGAGGGATGGCTCATGTGTAAGGTAAAGTCTTCAGGCTTGGAAATATCAATTTGTAAACGGATAGAAAACTAGTTAAAAGACAGGATTCAGAGAGTAGTGGTTAATGACTCTTACCCTGAATGGTCTAAGGTTATCAGTGGGGGGCCCTTACTTTTTTTATATCTTTTTAAATGATATTGGGTCTGGGATTAAAAGTAACATTTCTGTCTTTGCAGATGACGCTAAGCTATGCAGTGGAATAACCTCCTTACAGGATGTCTCCAATTTACAAGCCAACCTCAATGCATTGTCTAATTGGGCAACTAAGCGGCAGACGAGATTTAATGTAGGTAAATGTAAAGTTATGCACTTGGGGGCTAAGAATATGCATGAATCATACATACTAGGGGGAGTACAACTAGGGGTATCAATGGTGGAGAAGGATCTGGGGTTTTTGGTAGATCACAAGCTCAATAATAGCATGCAATGCCAAGCTGCGGTTTTCAAAGCAAGCAAAGTCCTTTGTTATAAGAGAGGTATGGACTGCAGAGAGAGAGAGATATTATTTTGCCCGTGTACAAATCATTAGTAAGACCTCATCTGGAATATGTAGTTCAGTTTTCGGCACCAGTTCTCAAAAAGGATATCAGGGAACTGTAGAAAGTGCAGAGAAGGGCAACCAAACTGATAAGAGGCATGGAAGAGCTCAGCTATGAGGAAAGATTAGAGGAACTGAATTTATTCCCTCTAGAGAACAGGAGATTAAGGGGGGATATGATGAACATGTACAGTACAAATACATAAGTGGTCAATATAGTGAACTTGGTGTTGAGTTATTCACTTTAAGGTCATCACAGAGGTGGTTCTGGTCAGCTCAGTAGATTGCTTTAAAAAAGGCCTGGATTGTTTCCTAAATGTACCGCACATAGTATAATTACTAACCTTTATAGGTAAAGTTGATCCAGAGAAAATCCAATTGCCTCTCAGGGGATCAAGAAGGATTTTTTCCCCTACTATAGCAAATTATATCATGCTTTGCTGCAGTTTTTCGCCTTCCTCTGGATCCTCTGGAACTGTGGGTATAGGATTGTGTATATGGTAATGTTTTTTTTTTTTTTGGTTGAACTAGATGGACTTGTCTCTTTTTTCAACCTGACTAACTATGTAACTACAGTATATGTACATGGGGGTCATAATATTTGATCATTGTGTATGTGAACTCTGCTTTCTAGGAAAATGTATTATCAAATACTTACCGTAATTTTCCTTTCCTGATGGACTCCATGGCAGACTATGTGTGGGCTAACCCCGCCTCCTCCCCAATGCTATAGGACCCCACTCCCATAAATTTGAGCTCACCACTAGAGACTGCGTTCCGTAACTAGCCAACTCTTGACCGATGGGTGGGAACTCCGTCTGCCATGTAGTCCATCAGGAAAGGAAAATTACGGTAAGTATTTGATAATAAATTTTCTGTTTTCCTGACAGACTCCATAGCAGACTACATGTGGGAAATAACTAGCCAAACAACAGGGGGTATGCTGATCAAAGAAAATTTTATTTAGCACGTCAACTGACAGGATTCTTAAACCAAAGTTCGCAGAAGATAGAGATGCAGGCTCTATGCAGTAATGTGACATAAAGGAATTAATGGAGGCCCATGAGGCTGCTTTACAGATGACGTCTGGAGCCACATACCGGACTGCTGCGCACAAAGCCACCATACCCCTGGTGGATTGTACCATCATCGCCTCTGGAGAAGCCAAGCCCTTTGCCCTATAAGCTTGCTGGATGGACTGGACGACCCAGGCCGCAATCGTTCTAGACGAAGCTCGCTTCCCTCTGTTACTGCCTGAGTGCAAGATAAACAGGTAGTCGGAGCGTCTAAAGGGAGGAAGAAACTGGCAGGTATTCCTTCAGTATTTTGCCCACATCCAGAGGATGAATATCAGAGGACCCTGGGGTCCTGAATGTAGGTAGGACAATTTCTTGGTTCTCATGGAACACTGAAGAAACTTTTGGGATTGAGCCAAGCATAGGGATGAGGACCACCCGGTCTGGGAAGAAAGTCAGGAATGGTTCTTCATGACCCAAGGACTCAATCTCTGAAACCCTTTTGGCCGAAGTGATGACAACTAGGAAGGCGACTTTTGCGGAAAGGTCTTTGACAGAAATCGGAGCGGATCCTGAGGTACTGAAGTCAATCAGTGAGTCAAGAACAAGGGGAAGATCCCATTTGGGGAATCTTGGTCCTCTCTGGGGCCTCTCTTGTCGCCCCATAGAAAAACTGCAGAATTAGAGGGTGAACTGCCCTTGAAGGCTGACAGACCTGAGACTTGAACTCTGAGAGAGTTGATGGATAGAGACAGATCTAGGCCAGAGTGGAGGAAGCCAAGGATATCCTGGACTCCTGGATCCCTGAACAATCTACCCATAGAGGATGAGAATTCAATGAATTTGGCCCATATTCTCCCATAGACTTTATTCGTGCTCGCCTTTATTGAGCTCATGAGGGTGGAAATCACTCTTGAAGCGTACCCAAGAGATTCCAGCCTCTCCCTCTCAAGAACCAGACCATCAGTCTCAGTAATGCCGGACAAGGGTGCAGGTCTGCCCTCTGAGAAAGAAGGTCCGGCCTGGGAGGTAGAGGCACTGGGTCCCGGAAGCTGAGCTGGGTCAGGAGGGGAAACCATGGCCTATTCGGCCAGTAAGGTGCTATCGCCACCACTTCTGCTTGGAGTCTCCGTAGAAACTTGAAGATGATCAGGAGAGGAAAGGCATATGCCCTGTTAAAGCTCCAATGATCCGACAGAGCTACTCCGAAGGCCTGGCTGCAACGGCCCCGAGTGTAATACCTCTTAATCTTGAAGTTGCAGGGGGATGCAAATAGGTCTACTTCAGGATTGACTCCCAAGGACAGAATCCATTTGAATGTCTGCACATGAAGAGACCATTCGTTGTTGGCCAACTGTATGCGAGACAGGAAGTCCACTTGGACGTTCTGAACTCCAGGGGCGAAGAATGCTGAAATTGGCTAGGTTTTTCTGAGCCCAGGACATGATGGGCTCGACTTCTTGGAGCAGGGTGGAGCTCCGAGTGCCTCCTTGCCACTTCATATTAGGAGACCACTGTGGTGTTGTCCATTTTCAGTAAAACTGACTCCCCTTTTGGGAGTTGAGTGAAAGATTGAAGAGCACACCAGGCTGCCGTAGCTCCAGGATGTTTGAGCCCGGGTTGTGAAGACAGGCATCCCACTTGCCTTGAGCAAGTTCTGACCTGCAAAGGGCTCCCCAGCCAGCACCGCTGGCATCGGTTGTGACCGTGACCCATGAGACGGGGCAAAAGAGTGGCAGGTGAGCAGATTTCTGCGCTGGAGCCACCAGAAGAGGCTGTTCCTCAACACTGAGGTTATGTAAATGGCCTGATTGTTGTCCCCTGGACTCCATTGTTGAAGAAACCCTGTCTGAAAAGGGCATAACCTCCACAGAGACCATTTGACCATGTGAGTCGTAGAGACCATTGTGCCGATAATATTTAGGCGTGAGGAGCTCAGAGCCTGTGAGATTTTCCCTCGGATGACTGGGATCTTCTCCACTGGGAGAGAGATGATGCTTTCCACCGTGCCAAACTGGGCCCCTAAATATGTCAGGCGCTGGACTGGTTCCAGATGGCTTTTTTCCAGGTTTAGGAGCCACCCGAATTTGGACAGTGTGGAGATAACTTGCTCCCTGTAGACCAACAGCTGCTCCTTGTCCAGGGACAGTAACAGGAGGTCGTCAAGATAGTGGTACAAGCATATCCCTTTTGTTCTGATGTGGGCCACCACGGCCAGAAGAACTTTCAAAAGTTGTCAACCGAAAAAGGGAGGCAGATGAACTGTAGGTATTCTTGCCCGACTCTGAACCAGAGGTATTTGCAGAATTCTTCTGCCACAGGCACATGGAAATAGGCGTATTTTAAGTTGATTGAGATTAGCCAATCGCCTGTTGGATGGTAGACAAAGTCTCCATTTTGAATCTATTGTATTTTACAAACTAGTTTAGGTAAGTTAGGCCTATCACAGGGTGCCATGAACCATTTTTCTTCTGTAAAAAGGAAGAGAGGGGAGTATATCCCTTGGAACTCTTCGCCTTACTAAGCTAAGTACAAACACTCAGCTATCAGACTGACCATTAAAATTACAGCTGCTGAGATTTTACACCTCTCCAGAGGGGCGATTCCACACAGAACCTAAAAATGTCCCATAATCATACCCCTTATCGCGGTACCTACACCCGGGCTATCTATCAATTTCACAAAGAGATTATAACCCTAAGCACAGAAACCCACTCACATTCTCCCAAAACCAACCAAAAGAAAACAGGCCGCAAGACCAGAACAAACACCAGACTAACAGATTTATGGTCATCACCTCATTTTGAGATGCCCCCGTTAGAATTTTGTATTCTGTGTGAACTCACCCACTCCATAACCCTGAAGCCCTGTAAAGCTGATTGGAATCCCCCGGGTAACCTGAAATGCATCTATGGAAGCACTGTTACAAAATGTTCATTGTTTATGTTTCTAGATAGAGACCACCTTACCGCCTCCTCTTGTCTGACTTGGGTGAAGACCCAAATAGCCAGACGTAGTTAGAGGTGCACCTTGCTCTACGTTAATTCTACCAATATGTTTTTGTTTCCGTGTTTTTTTTGTTTTTCTTTTTATGTACACCTCATATTTCCTTACCAGGTTCGCAAATCTAAGTGAGCAGATACAGCAGAAAAGCCTCGTTGGACCTCTGGCGTGTAGGGCCGATCCCTCCACTCACCTATACCGCACCGCCTACAATATGGCCGTATAGACGAGCATACACTCAGGTGAGTGATCCGGATCCTCTCTTCTTGCTCCCTGACTGAACCTAGGGCACCTGCCCACAGCCTGCTCGAGGCCAGGCCACACACGCCAGAGGCCCACCCTAGACGAACCAAGACACTATTAAGAGGTACGCTTATTGATTATCATTTGTCAGAATAGTGAAACAATGTAAATCCTACAGTTGAGACGCCTCCTGCACCACGCTGTACATACTCGTTACGAGAGCTATATTCCGCTATCCACCCTTAACACGCTTATTTAGATCCACAACAATCTAAACTAATTTGTCTAAGTTCCCCAAAAGACATCATAGGAAGTTCATCGTGGCAACCTTATCACGAGATAATAAGATACACCCCTTCGGCAGACCCAAAGTCATCGCACTCCACGTCATACTTAAATGGCTCCTTCATATACTTTTAATATATAGATACCCCTGGAGACCAGAGAACTATATACTTCATCCGACCCTTAGACTCCGATACCTCCCACCTCCCCACACAACGGGAACATAACTTTTCCCGTTGACCCTCACCGGACCAGAAATCTTTGTATAAGGAAGGTCTCGTGACTCTTCCTTACCACCGCACCCTCTTCATCCACCCTTCCCACCTTCCCCTTTCCCCTCACCCACGCGCACCCTCCCGACCTTGTCTCCTGATTCCCACTCCCAACCTCTCCCCCTCTACCTCCTCAGTCTCCGCCACACCTAAGTGTACCTGATTATACCTTAATAATTTTACTCACTCGCAACACCACTTAGCACACCGAGGTGAGCCCACAGGCAAAAAAAGGGGGAAAAAAAAAAAAAAAAAAAAAGGAAAGTGAGTATCACGTAGGACAGGTAATGCGGCCCCATGTACTATCAGTGAATCCACGTAGGACATTAATACCTGCTTATTTCCTTCTGACCGTGGTAGCAGGGTGGAAATAAATCTGGGAGGAGGAGTACTGGTGAAGGACCATGTGTGGCCTGTGGAGACCGTCTTGATGGTCCAGTAGTTCGAGATTGAGGCCACCCAAACATGCTAGAAGAGAAGCAAAGGTGCCCCCACCCGACCCGCCTGGGTGGGCCCAATCTCAAAACGAATCAGCCGGCTCGCGTCCACTGGACGCCTGGTTTTTGGCAGACTTTTAGGAGGATGCCTGACCTGTTCCAATTCCTTCTGAAATCTCAGCCGGCCTGTAAGAGCGTGCTTCTCTTGAACGCTCAGTACTGCATCTTCTGTGCTGAGGCCTCTTCTGACCAAACAGATGCCTATCCTGGGGCAAGAAACCCGACTTCCCACCCGTGGCTCGGGCTATGGCGCTATCCAGCCTGTTACCAAACAACAATGGTCCCTCAAAGGGGATGTTACACCAGGCCTGCTTAGATGCTGGATCAGCGAGCCAAGGGGGCAACCACAGGGCCCGCTTAGCCGTGACCGAGGATAGCATAGTCCGGGCCAACAGACAGACCAGATCGATAGAAGCCCCCCCAGGAAGGCCACTGCCAACTTCAATTTCTGGACTGCTGAGCCCCTGGCTAGCTCTTCTGAAATAACCTTGAGCACGGAGTCCACATTATCTGTCCAGGCTTCCAAAGCCTTGGACGTGGCCACGAGGGCCAGGGCGGGTTTGCAAGCCATACCGGCTAGCCCGTAAATTCTCTTGCAGTCTTGGTCTATTCTCCTCTTAAGCCTGTCCTTGAAGGATATAGCTTCCTCTAGGGGAAGAGTGACATGTTTGGCCAGTCGCATCAAAACTGCATCTTTAAGGGGAGCGTTTTCCAGATATTTTACTTCCTCTGCCTTGAAGGGGTATAACCTGGAGGTTTTGCTTGACATAGAAGTCTTCTTATCTAGCTTACTCCACTCCTCGTCAAAGATATCCTTTAATTCAGAAAGGAGCAGGAAGTTGGAACGTTCCTTCCCCAAGTGTTTAAAAAACATCCTTTGTTTAGCTGGAGGAGTGGAAGGATCTTCCCACATAAGGGCCTCTTTGACTGTCTTAATTAATGGAGAAACAAGGGCGAAGTCGAAGTCGAAATTCATCTCCCTCCAATTCGCTATCTGAAGAGTCGGGGAGGCATTGTAAGGCTGGGATGGGCCCGGATCCTCCTGGGCCTCATCAACCAGAGAGCCAGATAGAGTGGTGGACTGGCTCCGCATGTGGACTGGCTCCCACTTCCATTTGTTGGCTTTCAGCCTCTTTTTCCCCAACCGCATTAGCATAACAAGGGTCACATAAGGACTTGTCTTGCGAGACTCGGGTCCCACATTCCCAGCAGGCTCTGTGATCTGCTGTGGCTGTGGGTGCGGTGTCTGGGGGAGGAATGGGAACATCTCCTCTGTTGGTGGGTCAGAGTCACATCTGGACCTAGTTGAGGAAGGTTGACGTTGCGGCCTGGCAAGGTCCCTGTCACCTTGGACAGTAAACTGATGGTCTTACCTGGAAGGGCTAAAAAAAAAAAAAAAAAAAAAGAGAAGGGCAAAAAACATTCCAGCATGGACCTTCCCCTCCCCTTCTCTCACCCCACATACCTAGTGAGTGAGGGCTGGCCGCACGGAGGCGGTGACCTGTCCATGGCAACCTGGCGGACTAATAGTTGACGATCCTGCAACCTCACCTCAAAACCTCAAAGCTCACATGTCCTAGGAGAAAGGAATACAAACAGCAGTGTAGCTTCCCCTTTAAGAGCCAACTTAGCCCCCCTCACCCTGCGCCATAGCCCCAGGCTGGAGCTTATCTTAACCTGGGAGCCTGGTGCATGGAGGAACTGTCGCAAGCTGCCCACAGTAATCCTCAATATGACAGGGGCTGACAGGGATTTAAATATCCCCCCTGAATGATGTCACTGCTGTGTCCGGCCTGTGCCTGCACAGTGGTGACCCTCCGCTGGGTCCTCGGTCATACTGCGCATGCTCAAAACCAAGCCTCGGTTTTATCCCAGGATCGCACATGTGCCGAAGCGTGACGGGGGGCACAACCCGGAAGGGGGAGCTGTGTTCTGGAACACTCCCGCGTTCCAGGCACTATAGGAGGAAAGCAAAAGGAAGAAAAGAGGGGATGTGAGGGGAGGCAGACAAAGCCACCATACAAAAACTTTCTGCTATGGAAGAAAAAATCTTCCCACCTGCCAGCCGATCCACTGCGCATGGGCATACAAAGGTCTACCCCACCAATGGACATAGGGGCCTGGAGCCACACACTCGCCCACAGCTGGGCCCTGGGCTATCCTCACACTGCTAGGACGTATGCCTGGCATCAACCTCGATCGATTTGGACGTTCGTAAATGTAAGTGCATTGTTTGTAGGTCAAATGAGGAGGACAAAAAAGGAACGCAGTCTCTAGTGGTGAGCTCAAATTTATGGAAGTGGGGTGCTATAGCATTGAAGAGGAGGCCGGGTTAACCCACACATAGTCTGCCATGGAGTCTGTCAAGAAATCTTATTTACTGCCTCTAAGCTGTCATGTATATTATTTTTTTTTTAAAAAGTAGGGATAAACGGGTGGTTCATTCTGAACCCTGGTGATTCAGCCCCCTGTTTAGTGGGAGACAAACATCATATGTAGAGGTGGTATTTCTACCACTTACATAGTATATGACAGCCTCCCACTTTCACAGGTTCCTAAAGAAGCCACAGGTGCTTTAACTCACTCGAACTCTAGGAACGATTGACATTACCGGGAATCCTCGCATCTTAGGCAAAGGGGCAGGGATAGCAATGACATCAATTCCCAAATATGACCTATAGTGATGTGTGCCCCAGGTCCATGTATTTTTTTAGTTGGTGGGCATTGGGAATCATTTTTCCATCAATGCACCCACTATGTTCAGGGCATTTGTATGTATCATGACTTTGTATGGTTAAGGAGGAAGTGCACACACTTCCACCTGAACCATAGGAGGTGGAAGAAGAGCACAACTTCTCCCCTCCCCTACATACAGGCTGCATGCGCAGAATAAGGATCTGGTATATATTTTCATGGAGACCACAAATCTGTTTTTTTTTTTTTTTGCACGAGGCACACCCTTTAAAACCCATAGCAGCCTCAAAGGATCTGGTATGAGTTTTGGGAAATGATATTCATTGCAAGCTTCTGAAAAAAAAAAAAAAAGCACACAGATCCCTCCAAAGCCAAGTGTCCACCAAAATACATTGGAGAGGTTTGTGTGTGTTTGTTTTTAAAGAAGCTAGCAATGAAATGTCATTAGCCTGCAATTTTACCCACTTCAATACCGGACACTTTCACCCCCTTCCTGCCCAGGCCGATTTTCAAATTTACAAGCTATAGTATATACTGTATGTACAGTATATGTAAAAATTGATCAGTCCTAAAGTACTGACTGCCTATCTCATTTCATGAGGCCCTAAAATGCCAGAACAGTACAAATATCCCCCCAAATTACCCCTTTTTTGGTGTTTTTTAAAGTTGTAATCTTTAGTTGCAATTTTTGTAACCTTTAAAACAATCACATTTTCTTGCAGTCTAAAATGAAGACAGATACAGTTCTTGTTTTATCCAGCTCTATTTACTCAGTTCAACTTAAAAACATCTAAGTGAGCGATATAACATCAACATGTCAGCAAAAAATTAAAATAAATTGAAAAACAGAATCATTGAGTTGAAAAAAGGATCACCCCCTTGTGTTAGTATTTTGTTGAACCACCTTTTGCTCTAAATTACAACCTTTAGTATCTTGCACATCTAGACTTTGCAATATTTGCCCACTCTCAGGAAAGGCGAAATTGTCATGTGCAAAAAAGTCCTGTTGGCCGGACCCGTGCTCATGCACATGCACGCAGATGTGTGTTTGCTGGCACACACAACGGCATGCAAGCCCTCCAAAAGATTGGCACCTAGTCTAGAGTGTTCTTCTTACCCACTACCTGTTCCTGTGCTTGACATCCTGTTGTCATCCTGATCTGTCTGACTTCACTTGAACTCTGCCTGAAATTAACCCTTGCTTGCTCTTGGCCACGTCTCTGCCTGATCCTTCTTCCTGTCTGCTTACCGTTGCCAACACCAGCCTGAATCTGACTAATTTCCTGCCTGCTGCTTAAAACCTCAATGGGTGAAAGAAGTACTGGAATCCTCGGGGACACCAAAACTCAGATTTGGAGAAGATCCTATATTGTCACAACCGAAGGATAAAGAACAGTCCAAGGGCCATGATACCACTGAAAATGTTGGCAAGGTCACATAAAAAATCCTGCTGAAAATAGAAAAAATTGGCAATATGAATCCTCAACTTTGGGGTAAAGTGGATGACACAAATATTGGCACATATGCACAATAGCTGTATGAATGACAGCCATATTTACTACTGGACAATGGTACCAGGGCAGATCTCCGACACTCGGATTGTGCTGAAGCGCCCCAGGTGCAGATCTGGGAGGACTTTTCGGTACATCCTCTCAGATAAACGCTTGTCCAGTCCGGCCATTTACAGTATATGCAGTGGCTGGGTGGGAAGTGGTTAAACACTTTTTTCTTTGGAAATGTCAGTGTTGCTGCTGCATTTTCTTAACATCATATAAATGCCCCCCTTCTGAAAATGACCTGTCCCCCATTGACTTAGCAGATTGGATCAAAGCCTGGTCCAGCATTGCTACAGTAAATGCTCCTTTAATACAATTACCCTGGAAGCAGCCTATAAGGTGTTATTGTGCTGGTATTGGGTCCCGGCCCATATTGCGAGATCTAACCCAACTCACAGTGATTAATGTTTCCGTGTTTGTGGCCAGCGAGGAGACGAACTTCATATATGGTGGGATTTTGGTTGAGGGTTTTTGGCCTTCTGTTTATGCTTTTTCATGTGCTTATTCGCAAATATGCCAAACTGGCGCTGCTCCACTGTCCAATCCCAGGCCTTTTCGCCTATTAACAGAAATTGGCCACATATCTATTCATTGGAGCCAAACGAACAATTGCTAGGGCATGGAGGAGGCCGGCGGTCTTGTTCTTGGAAGTGAAGAGCATTCTAACGACTCTCATGATCAATGAGAAGATGACTAGTATCCTCCAGGACTCCAATGCAAAATTGATTAAAGTATGGGGTCCGTGGTGGTCCTATGCTCTTCTGACCTTGCACCCGTCCAGCCTAGGCCTCCCAACTTGATCTCTTCTGCCTCCTGGCCTGGGAGAATTCCATCCTTTACTACCCTGTTCTTCTTTTCTCTCCTTTTGCTCTGTTGTCTTCTTCTCCTATTTCCTACTTCTCCCTCTGTTTCTAACTCTCCCCCCCCCCCCCCTTTATATTCCCATTTGCCTCTTCTCATTTTATTTTGTTTTGTTTTGTTTTCCTTATTTATTTTTCATTTTCGTTTTTGTCAGTGGTCCACAAGTAGAGCTTTCGATGGCTTTATTTTAAGGACTGTCCATACTCGAATCCCTGAGCAATCCCGCTCAAATGCCTAGTGTCGACCCCTGGCTTAGACTAGAGGGTCGTTACGGTTTGATAGTTCCTCTTGCGAAAAATATGCACATATGTATACCCTAGGTGGCACTAGATTGTGCTCAATGTTTACATCCCCTGCGTGGCATTATTGTTATTGCCTTATATTTTTCTATTTCCTTCAATAAAACATATTGTTCCAGAAGAGAATAGACAAGAAAAAAAATTTAAAAAATGCCCCCCTTTACAGGCAGAATCAGGGCACCCCTCCTCGCATTTTTTTCAAGGTATTGGATGTTTTGAATGTTTCACTTTAAACATTTAACAACGTTTTAAAACTTTTAAAAAGATAGAGTTACTGTAGAAAAAGTATGCATTTTACTCTGAAATTTGTAATGTTTTAAAAATATTCTAAAATTATAAACCTGGTACAAAGCATAGCAAAGTTATTTACAAATGAAAGGTTTTTCCTTAATGTTTAAATGTAAACGTGCAAAGAAATAGTGCAAAGAATTGTGTAATAACCAAACTTAAAGACAATATAGAATCATAAAAGAATATAAATACATCATAATCCATAGGGTTAAAGGTGAAATTCATGCAATGTTCCATTCAGAAATCACTGTAGTGAACTCTTGTGCAGAGCAGCTGCTTCAATCCCTCTGTAGTTTTGGCACTTGTTTGAGGCACTGCTAAACCTCCTTGAGGAAGAATGAGATGATATCTCAGATTGGTCTTGTGTTGAATGGTCTAGTCCACGTTTGGCAGATTTCCTTTCTGTATTTGAAGGTATTGGACATACAAAGTAAGAAGTAATCTCAGTTCTTATGGTTACTAAGCTAGCAATGCCACTTTTAGCAGATGTCTTATTGTCAGAGCTGAGCAACAATGTGTGTGAATATCTTTTTTTCACTGCTCCATAGAAAATTATGTTGTATTCTGTTTACTTATTCATATCAAACATGTCTTCATGTTAGTTAAAATCTGACTTTGGCCCTTTAATGTAACATCAAATTACATATAAATATTGAAGGCTGAAGTGCCAATGATAACAGGCAACAAAATATTTTATTTGCCTACATATTTAATTCAATCTATAATGTGTCAGGTCCATCACAATCTCTTTAATACTATTCACTTCTCACATAGTTATGGATGCCACCATTCCTTCTTTTTTTTCTGTTCCTCTAAAAGAGAGTGTGTAAAGAACAATTAGTCCATAAATATGCAAAAGCTGCAGGCAGGAATACCCTAGTGACAAAATGGCCAACGGGAAGAATTGCAAGACACAAGCATTCTACATACCTGAAAGTGTTGAATGCTGAAGACACCAGTGGCTGGTATTGATCTAAAAATGCTTGAAGAATGCAATTACCAACAATGAGAATGGTATTATTATTATTAACGGAAATGTGAGTTAGTGCTTTTGCTACGACCCTATTTAAGTCCCATCATTTACTGGACATCTATCTATCTATCTATCTATCTATCTATCTATCTATCTATCTATCTATCTATCTATCTATCTATCTATCTATCTATACACACACACATATTGTATATTAAATACCTTTTTTTTTTATAAGCAATCTCTGTACTCATAAGGCCCCTTTCACACGGGCGGTCCATTCAGGTCCGCCTGTCAGTTTTTTTGGCGGACCTGAATGGACCCTCCATAGACCCCTATGGAGGGACGGATGTCATCCTGACACGCTGTCATCCGACCCGCTCCGATCCGAAAAAGTGTGAAGGAGGAAAAAGCTATTTTTCCATCCGTCTGCGGATCAGATCGGATCAGATGATGATGGACTCTACGGTCCGTCGTCATCCGATCCCCCATAGGAGAGAGCGGCGCTCTGGCCATGGGACACACTTGTCCTTTTCGGCAGCTGGACATGTTGAGCCGCATCATGCCGAAGGCTTGATAGAGTGGATGACCAAGCCCTCCTCATCCTCCTCATCCTCTCTCACCCAGGCTCAGGGTACTGGCAAAGCAGCTGCCAATGCGTACTCAATGTCATCATCAGGCACCACTTCCCTAGACCCACCATGTCCTCCTGAGGAGTCCCCCGAACTGTTTGAGCACAGTGTTGGGTACATGCTCCAGGAGGATGCCGAGTGTTTTGAAGCATTTTGAAGGCTTGGATGATGATACCCAGCTAGAGGAAGGCAGTAGCGTGAGCGCAGAGAGAGGGGATGCTCAAGGACAGCAATCTGGCAGTCATGTTCCACCAGCTGCAGCTTACTGCCAGGTTTGCTCCAGTGGTGAAGAGGGAGGGGATGTTGAGGTCACTGACTCCACGTGGGTGCCTGAATGGAGAGGAGGAGGAGGAGGAGGCGACGGCACATCACCAACGAGGCAGGATGCCCTCCGGGGGCCAGCTTGAGGCCAGCACACCAACTGAATCACACCGCAGAGCTCCGCCTGTGCAGGGCGCTGCCTCTGCGCGTTATTACAAAAGTTCTTTAGTGTGGGCCTTTTTTGAGACGAGTGCATCAGATCGCACCACTGCTATTTGCAACATATGTCTCAGGCATATCTCGCGTGGCCAAAACATCAGCCGCTTGGGCACCACAAGCATGACCAGACATATGTCGACCTGCCATGCAGCTCGTTGGCAAGCGCACATTAAAGACCCACACCAAAGAACAAAGCGGACCTCTCCTTGCTCCTCATCAGCTGGGATCCCCAACCCCACTATACCTTCAGTCCTCTCTAAAAGCTGCACTGAGAGGAATGAAGGTGTAGAATTAGGTGTATCACAGCCAAGTACTTGCGGGCACTCTGCTAGCAGTACACCGACGTCCGATTGTAGCAGGCAAATTTCCCTGCCCCAGCTGCTGGACCGTCGAAAGAAGTTTACTCCCAGCCATCCACATGCCCAGCAGTTGAATGCTAGCTTGGCTAAATTGCTAGCACTTCAAAAGCTGCCTTTTTAGTTGGTAGACTCGGCCCCCTTCCGTGAGTTTGTTCAAAGTGCGGTTCCTCAGTGGTAGGTTCCCAAATGCCACTTTTTCTCACGGAAGGCGATTTAGGCTCTCTACTGGCATGTGGAAGGCAATGTCCATGCCTCGCTGGACAGGGCGCTCAGCGGTAAGGTGCATATTACCGCTGACTCATGGTCCAGCAGGCATGGACAGGGACGTTACCTGTCTTTCACTGCCCATTGGGTCACTCTTTTGGCAGCTGGGAAGGATGCAGGACAAGGTGCAGTAGTGTTGGAGGTTGTTCCGCCACCATGCCTCCAAAATGCTACTACTGTTTGTGACACACCTCCCTCCTCCACCCCCTCCTCTTCTTCTTCATCCATGGCCTCTTCGAGTGCTCTGTCCTCGGAACCAGCGGTGCTCCGTAGGCGTCCAAGGGGCTACGCAAGTACGCAGGCAAAAAGATGCCATGCCGTGCTTACGCTGGTGTGTTTGGGGGACAGGAGCCACACTGGGGCAGAGGTTCTGTCAGCTCTGCAGGGGCAGGCCGAGAGGTGGTTGACACCACGCCAGCTTAAGCCAGGAATGGTGGTTTGTGACAATGGCACCAACCTCCTCTCTGCCCTGCGACAGGGACAGCTGACCCATGTGCCCTGTATGGCTCACGTCCTTAACCTGGTGGTGCAGCAGTTCTTGGGCAGGTACCCAGGCTTACAGGATGTCCTGAGGCAGGCCAGGAAAGTCTGTGTGCATTTCCGTCGATCGTATAATGCCAGGGCTCGGCTGGCTGAGCTGCAAAAGGAGTTGAACCTGCCCAAGAACCGCCTTATATGTGACATGCCCACCAGGTGGAACTGAGCGTTGGCCATGCTGCAGCGACTGCACATGCAGCAGAGGGCCATCAATGAGTACCTGTGCGACTACGGCACCAGGACAGGGTCAGGGGAACTCTGATTTTTTTCCCAACGCCAGTGGAGCATGATCAGGGATGCATGCACTGTCCTGTCACCATTTTAGGATGCCACAAGGATGGCGAGCAGTGACAGTGCATGCATCAGTGACACTGTACCTCTTGTCCACCTGTTGGAGCATACGCTGCGTGGGATAATGGACAGGGCACTTGAGGCAGAATAGAGGCAGGAAGAGGAGGACTTCCTTGCCTCTCAAGGCCCCCTTTATCCAGACAGTGTTCCTTCTCTCCCACCCATCACACAGGAAGAGGATGAGGAGGAGAAGGAGGATTGTGTCAGCATGGAGGTGGAGCCTGGCACTCAGCATCAGCAGTCTTTTAGGGATGATTTACAGTCCCAAGAAACCAGTGGACTTGTACGTGGCTGGGAGGAGGTGGCTGCGGATCATGTCGTCCTCAGTGACCCAGAAGACTCCGGACCGAATGCCTCAGCTAACCTACGTTGTATGGCCTCCCTGATCCTGCAAAGCCTGAGGAAGGATCCTCTTATTCTTCGGATCAAGGAGAGGGACCATTACTGGCTGGCCACTCTCCTTGATCCACGGTACAAGGGTAAGGTTGCGGACCTTATCTTGCCGTCGCAGAGGGAGCAGAGGATGAGACATCTCCGGGAGGCCTTGCAGAAAGGTCTGTGCAACATGTTCCCAGAGACTGGAAGGTTACAAACTCCTGGTCCTGGACGACGAATTGCTGAGGCTTTGGTCAGTAGCAGAAGGAGCGGTGGGGAAGGTGGACGTCTGACCGATGCGTTCAGACAATTTTTTAGTCCGCAGTCCCAAGGTATGATCGGTTCCAGCAACCAATCGCCAGCGTCTGATATACATATGCGCGTTTCGTCTATAGTAGACTTCAACTGGGGCATATGCGTCGGGCGAGGTCACACTCATTCCCACACTGCTTTTAACCACTTCAGCCCCGGACCAATTGGCAGCCAAAGGACCAGGCCCCTTTTTGCGATTCGGCACTGCGTCGCTTTAACTGACAATTGCGCGGTCGTGCGACGTGGCTCCCAAACAAAATTGGCGTCCTTTTTTTCCCACAAATAGAGCTTTCTTTTGGTGGTATTTGATCGCCCCTGCGGTTTTTATTTTTTGCGCTATAAGCAAAAATAGAGCGACAATTTTGAAAAAAATGCAATATTTTTTACTTTTTGCTATAATAAATATCCCCAAAAAATATATAAAAAAAACATTTTTTTATTATAGCGTGCGGCCCCCCCCCCCCCCAAAGCACCTTGTCCCCATGTTGATAAGGACAAGGGCCTCTTCCCGACAACCCTGGCCGTTGGTTGTCGGGGTCTGCGGGCGGGGGCTTATCGGAATCTGAGAGCCCCCTTTTATAAGGGGGCCCCCAGATCCCGGCCCCCCACCCTATGTGAATGAGTATGGGGTACGATGTACCCCTACCCATTCACCTAAGGTGTAAAATGTAAAGTAAAAAAACACCCACACTTTTGAAAAAATCGTTTATTGCACTGCTCCGGGGGTCTTCTTCCGTCTTGGGGGTCTTCTCGACGGACTCCCAAGCCATTTACCAAGCTCTTTTACCGAGCGGGGAAGTCCGGCTACCTTCTTCGTCGTCGCCGCCGTCGTCTGGGGGGTCTCGATCCGCCTTCGGGGGTCTTCCGGGGTCTCTTCTGTTCTTGCGGCGCTCGTCGTCTTCCGCACCGCTGGCGCCTTCTTCTTCTTCTTGTCCCTCTTCTTGTTCCGATGTTGACCCGATGCTCTCTCTGCCCGGAATGGCAGAGGCGCGCTGCGCTGGGACTTATATAGGGACATGGGGACAGGGTCACATGCTCATGTCACATAGTGACCCCGCCCCCTTGTGATGTCACAGTCCCAGCATCCTCCGGGACTGTGACATCACAGGGGGGCGGGGTCACCATGTGACATGAGCATGTGACCCTGTCCCCATGTCCCTATATAAGTCCCAGCGCAGCACGCCTCTGCCATTCCGGGCAGAGACAGAGACGGGTCAACATCGGAACAAGAAGAAGAACAAGAAGAAGAAGGCGCCGGCGGCGCAGAAGACGACGACCGCCGCAAGAACAGAAGAGACCCCCAGAAGACCCCCGAAGGCGGATCGAGACCCCCAGACAACGGCGGCGACGACGAAGAAGGTAGCCAGACTTCTCCGCTTGTGAAAGAGCTAGGTAAAAGAGCAGAAGAGAGCGGAGGAGTCCGGCGAGAAGACCCCCAAGACGGAAGAAGACCCCCGGAGCAGTGCAATAAAATATTTTTTCAAAAGTGTGTGTGTTTTTGTACTTTACATTTTACACCTTAGGTGAATGGGTAGGGGTACATCGTACCCCATACTCATTCACATAGGGTGGGGGGCCGGTATCTGGGGGCCCCCTTATTAAAGGGGGCTCCCAGATTCCGATAAGCTCCCGCCCGCAGACCCCGACAACCAACGGCCAGGGTTGTCGGGTAGAGGCCCTTGTCCTCATCAACATGGGGACAAGGTGCCTTGGGGTGGGGGGGCCGCACGGCCCCCCTTTCCCCAGGGCACCCCCCATGTTGAGGGCACGCAGCCTGGTACGGCTCAGGAGGGGGGGCGCTCGTTCGTCCCCACCCCTTTCCTGGCCTGCCAGGCTGCGTGCTCGGATAAGGGTCTGACATGGATTTGGGGGGGACCCCCACGCCGTTTTTCGGCGTGGGGATTCCCTTTAAATCCATGCCAGGTGACAGGAGCTAGCGCGCCGGCATTTACTGCCTACGCTAGCTACGTACCTGAAGTTACGTTCGAAATGAACGGACTGCTCCGTGTGTGGGCAAGTCCGTTCATTTTCAAAAGTCCCACGGACTTTGGCCGGCGGATTATCCGCTGGAGAAGTCCGTGCATGTGTGGGCAAGTCCGCACGTGTGTGGGCAAGTCCACACGCTCGGAAAGTCCAGCGGACCCAGCTGGAAAGTCCGGCGGATTGTCCGCTGGACTAGGTCCGCCGGCAAAAGTCCGCACGTGTGTACGCGGCATAACTGTGAGGGCTTACAGTGTTGTGGCAACACCAACGTCTAATGGGGCAGGCCCCTACTTTCAAACATCCAACTTAGAAACGACTCCTACTTGCAAACGGAAGCAGAAAACAGGAAGTGAGAGGAAATCTACCCCTAGGAAGGGAAATTCTATCCTGTTAGATTTAATTTGGGAAAAAGGTATCTCCTCTCTACTGATGCTTTATCACCAATCCTTGTTTCAATAAAAACCCCACTTTTCCAAAAACATTTGTCATTAGGACGGAAAGTGAGGTGAAATGTTCTGAACAGGTGCACAGACAGCAAAACAAATGTTACAGGGGTGATAACCCTTCCCTATGTTCTCCAAAAAGCTTAAAAATAGATTTTTTTGGATGGAGCTACACTTAAAAATTTACCTGTTCAAAATTACAAACAGATTCTACTTAAGAACAAGCCTACAGTCCCTGTCTTGTTTGCACCGCCTGTATACTGCTGTTCAGAGTATATAGGGTTGTAGGTATAGGGTTTTATTTTGGGTCCGGGGTTCCCCTTAATATCAATACAAGACCCAAAGGGGCTGGTAATGGGCTGGGGGGGGGGGGGGGGGGGGGGGGGTTGATGGGGTATCCATGCCATTTTTCTCAAAGATTTTCATCCATATTGCCAGGACAAGACATGACATTAAAGCCACAACCAGTTTTAAATGGCTCCTTTTTTTCCTTTACAAATGTCATTTTTTGCAAGGACAGTTCTAAACACGGGAAACACATGCCACTTCACAGGCATACTTTAGACACCCCCAGGTACCAAATTTAAAGGAATATTTCACTTTTTTTTTCACTTTATGCATCATTAAAATGACTGCTCCCGAAAAAACGTCTTTTTGCATTGATACATGTCCCCTGGGGCAGGACCCGGGCCCTCAAACCTCTTTTATGACATTAACATGCATATTGGCCGTTATAATTAGCACTTTAGATTTCGAACGTTCGCGTCCATTGTAACTAATAGGGTTCGAATGTTCGCGCAAACTTTAGGTCCGTTCGCAGGTTCTGGTGCGAACCGAACCCGGGGGTGTTCGGCTCATCCCTACTCCCCACATTCCCTCCAACAAAGAGAAGATAGGTCAGGATTAATTTTATGTAGTTTTAATGGGACATAATACCACTTCATTAATAATTTGTAATTTGTTTCTTTCATACTTGTGTCTACTGAAGACAAAAGTGGACATAATCATAAACTTTACTTCTCATTATTTCAGGCAGTGAGCAATTTAGTACTAATTCCCAGCTTTCCAATGGACACCAATAGCCCAGAAATGGATAAGGGAGTTCATTTGGGCTAAACAGAATTAACTTAAGCATTAATAAGGGGTTCAGTAGGAATGTTTTTTTTTTTTCTTCATTTGTGAAGTTTTAAGTTTTAGGCCTCTTTCACATGGATGTTTTTTTTAGACCTCTATGGAGCGACGGATGTCAGCGGTGACATGTCCGCTGACATTCGACCAGCTCCGATCTGAAAAAGTGTGACGGAGGAAAACCACATTTTTCCATCCGTCTGCAGATCGGATCGGATGAAAACGGACTCTACAGTCCGTCTTCATCCGATCCCCCATAGGGGAGAGTGGCACTCTGACAGGTCCATCCCTGCACAGAGTGCAGAGACAGACCTGTCATCTGCCTGCTCAAGGAGCGATCCCCCGCTGAGCAGAGCGGAGCCCGTACACCGCGTGAAAGGGCCCTTAAGCTGAAGTTTAGCTAAAAAAAAAAATTTCTTTCTACAGCTTTAACTAGTTTCCGCAAATGGACATACTCATACATCTTTGGTTTTTAGTGGTTTTACCAGGGTCACGACTGCAGCTGAAGTCATGATCCTGGTATGTTTTGTTTTAGAGCTGTCGATGCTTAATAACTTAAAAGTAATCTGAGCAGCTATACAGCCACCAAATCACTTTTACATGTGGTAACCCCCCCCCCCCCCCTCATCCCAAAAATATAGTGCCTTCACCTCCCCAATGCCCACACCCAAATCTGAATGCATAAGTAGGTTCCGCATGCATATGTAAAAGGTAATCGCATAACATATGTGAGGTATTGCCACACGTCAGAGTGAGAGCAATTAATCTAGCACCAGACCTCCTGTTTCAAGTGGACCTTCAGTCATTTTTTTAACTTTTCCTCTATTAAATCTTCTGCCCTTGTTGTTTTAACTTTGGAAAATTCTCACCTCTTATCAATATAGTAGGAACAACCCAAGAAGAGTGACTTTAATCTTTCCATTCATACTATGGATATTTAAATCGCATATAAACACATAAAATGGAATGATAAAATATAGTAATACAATCACAATATGATATTGTGAAATGAGAGTTCAACTAGATTGGGGTGATCAGACTCAAGTGGTAGTAGTAGTAGTAGCAGCAGCAGTGAGTACGCCAGTCCAAAACTGTATTTTAAGGGTATGGTAGCCAACCACCTTGCACCCAATATACATCATATGATGTCCTCTACTTTCCGGGGGTATATCTGAATGATGCCTGTAGCTACAGACATCATTCAGATATCTGCATTTTCAGCCGACGATTCCTTGCACCATAAGAATGATCATAGCAGCTGTTCGGCCGCTTGATCATTCTTACGGGCGGCGGGAGGGGACGTCCCCCCCCTCCCGCGCCCTCCGGTGCTTCTACCGACTCACCGCTTCCATCGCTGTGTCGGACACAGGATGCGCCGTGATCGTTTTTTATTTATTTTAGGCTTCCCAGCCTAGTGGTGAGATGTGGGGTCTTATTGACCCCATATCTCACTGTAAATAGGTCCGATCATGCCATATTACTATTACAAGGGATGTTTACATTCTTTGTAATAGTAATAAAAGTAATCAAATTTTTTATTTTTTTTTTAAGTGTCAAACTAAAAAAATAAAAGTAAAATTAACAATAAAAAATAAAATTTAAAGCGCCCCTGTCCCCGTGAGCTCGTACGCAGAAGCGAACGCGTAGGTAAGTCCTGCCCACATATGGAAACGGTGTTCAAACCACATGTGAGGTATCGCCACGAACGTTAGAGCGAGAGCAATAATTTGAGCCCTAGACCTCCTCTGTAACTCAAAACATGTAACCAGTAAAAAATGTTAAAGTGTCGCCTATGGGGATATTTAAATACTAAAGTTTGGCACCATTCCACGAGCGTGTGCAATTTTTAAGCATGACATGTTGGGTATCTATTTACTCGTTGTATCTTCATATTTCACATTATGCAAAAAAATTGGGCTAACTTTACTGTTTTCTTTTTTTTTTTAAAGCATGAAACAGTTTTTTTTCTGAAAAAAATGTGTTCGAAAAAATTGCTGCGCAAATACCGTGCGAGATAAAAAGTTGCAATGACTGACATTGTGTTCTCTATGGTCTTTGCTAAAAAAAAAATATATAACGTTTGGGGTTCTATGTAATTTTCTAGCAAAAAAATTATGAATTTTACATGTAGGAGAGAAATGTCAGAATTGGCCTGGATCTCAAGTGGTTAAAAGAAGGAAAGTTCACTTATACATCAGTTGCCCATGCAGGGGGTTCTTCCACATAACATGAATTAATGAAAATACCAAGCCACCTGGCTTATGTGTTGGCAGCACGGCTGCTCCTCTTACCAGACCTTTGACTGTGTCCTTCATGCTCTCTCAGAACACTTGGCTCTCTAGCCTTCAGTCACAGTGCCCTACTACATAGCCCACCTCTGGCCTAAGAATTGGGGTTCTCCTGACACCCCTGATAGGAGCTGACCTGACTCCTGGGACCGAGACCTGCTGTTTCGTGTCTTCTGGCTGGGACCCCCCTGACCCCGAGTGAGACCTTCCGTCTCCAAACTGGAAGCTGTCTCCAAAATGAGAGCCTTGAGCAATTCTCAGACCTGACTATATAATGACCCTGCACACCTGTGTAGTGAGCCAGGTTGCAGGCCTCTACCAAAATCTGGACCCAGGATTGAATGTTCTGATTCAGAGCTACAGAACCTGGAGAGATGCTAGTTCTGAACCTTACATTAACCCTTAATGAGACTCCTGGGTCACCTTTTCCTATAAACTTATAGCGACAGAGCCTCTCTCTGTCACAATAAATATATATATATATATATATATATATATATATATATATATATATATATATATATATATATATATATTATATATACACATACATATAGACAGCCTATGCTTTAAAATCTAGTAGATTTTTTTTTTCTTTTTGCAAAGGTCCCATTAGTTCTAATTCTGTAAATACTTGGCAGAGCTTTCTAAATCTCTGCCACAGTGTACTTTTTAAAAACCCAACATCATGTCGTATGGACAAAGGCCATGCAAACAGATGTTACCCGTGAAGAGGGGAGAGACCTGAATAGCTGAATTGTTCTGTCTGAACTCAGCTTAAACTGACATTTGAAGGTTAGCTAAGTAACTGCCACATGACCAGGAAAACCGTGCCATTCTTTAGAAACAACTAAATCCAGCTGAAACATTAATCTTTGCTTTTACCCTTGAGACATTTTAGATTCAATAGCTATTTGCACAGCAGTTTTAGTGTGTGGAGAACATTATGTATGTACAGATGCTGAAAGCACATTCAGTTCAGAAATGCATTTTATTATGCCGGGCGTTTTATCCTTTCGGTAAGGTAAATATGCTTCTGTAAAAGCATTTTCAAAACATAATGATCCCTATATGTTCTTTTATTGCAATAATAGTTCTTG
>CM053026.1:576319798-576494339 GCA_028564925.1 Lithobates sylvaticus | reverse complement strand
TGGATGCGCTATACATCCAGAGTACATGGCAAAGATAGTCAGTGGCTCCTCAAGCCTTCCTAATCTTCTTCCTCCCTCCCCCACCCACCCAAATCCATGCCAGGCCAGGGTCTGCAATCTCTGAATAGTGTTCAGGCTGTGCAGTCAATCTCTTGTGCTCAGACTGCAGCAGAACAGCCCCATGGAACTGGAAGCAAGTAGAGATCACTGGTGTAGTGGTGTCTAATTTAGTGATTTCCAGCTTCCAGGGGGATTGATCAGGTATGGTATATGTATAGATACTTTGGTCCAAGCTAGACCAATGTAACTACTGTATGTACATAGCAAGATGATTTTTTTTATGATCGCAGACCAACCAATTCCATTTGAGCACCACATCACTAGATTTTGTAGATATAGAAGAAAGGATTGGGATTTTTTTAGGTGCAGAGTAATTTGCAACAATATCAAATATAATGATAAAAGATTTTTTATTTTGAAAAGCAAAATAAAAAATATTAAAACATAACAGTTGGCAGATACAGATTAGCACAATTCTAACGGTACAGCACTACAAGATAAACTTCCCAACATGTTTCGCCCATATATCAGGCTCTTCAGGGAATGCTGTCCGATTAAGAGGTATAAGCCTTCTATGTTTTCTTGATAGAAGGCTTGATATTGTTGCAAATTACTCTTCACCTAAAAAATCCCAATCCTTTCTTCTATATCTACTGTATGTACATAGTTACAGAGGCGTCGCTGGAGAGATGTAGTGGAGGTACAGCCAAAAATGGATGCCTCATAGTAAGCATATGGGTAATATCTCACAGGCATTTGCAGCCATTGTTAGCAATCTCTCCTCTACACAGAAGTTGTCGCTGGAGAGATCGTGGGACTGGACCAAAGCAGCTTCAGAATAGGTTAATATACATATCTTTTCTTTACAAGGTTAGATAGAATTGGCTTAGAATGGGGTGGGAGCAGGAATAGCCTTAGTTAGATTTTGACTTAAGTTTGACAACTTAATTGTTGAATATATAGACATGTAGGTTTTGTTGCCGAATTCAGGATGCAGACACTGGCAAACAGAAAAGAGATGGTTGAATGCTTTCTCCTAAAATCTGCTAAAGAAAACTATATATTTAAAAAAAATGTTTCTCTTTTATCAATGTTCTCTGTACTTGGTATATGTTTTTTCCCTTCATTTAAGATTTGTCTTCAGCAGCTTGAGCTAGACTTTACTCAGTAGCTGGATTGGTTAATTTGCTGTCTCTGGTGAATACCTTTCTCTGAACACTCACTTTGTGAGTGAGACCATGAACAGGGGAACAATATACTGAAATGTGATCTTCGGGCATTAGGCCGTGAATTATGCTATTTTCCCAGACTTGTTTGTACTATGCCAGTTGCAGCAAAGCACTCTCTGGTTTTAGAGCAGTGTATCCAGTCTCTAGTGATGTATATAATTTGGTATGTGATCTCTGTGCTATAAGCTGTGGATTGGGTGCTTTCCAGACCTGTTTTTGACTCCCGCTGCTGCCAAGCAGCAGGGATGAGTCATCAGTTCTTAAGGAGCTGGCACCCACTGGCATCCTAAAAACCATGAGTCATCCTTGCTGTTGTTGGATGATTGCCCACTGTCAGCAGAATGTAAACAGAATGTAAACAAAAGAGCCTGCATTAAATAAAGCGCCCCCCCCCCAATACATACCCGGACCTTTGGGCTGGTATGGATTTTAAGGGGAACCGCACACCAAAAAAAAATAGTGGGGTGGGGTCCCCCCAAAGTCAATACCAGACCTTATTCGAGCATGCAGCCTGGCAGGCCAGGAAAGGGGTAAGTCAAGAGAGCACCCCCCTTGATAAACGATACCAGGCCACATTCCCTCAACATGGGCAGAACACACACAAAAAAAACACTGCCACCCAGCACAACTACTCCGGTAACTTGACACTCTCCGAATGACAGTGCCATGCCCAGTGACACTATTGGGTAGCCCCAGTCCCTATGGCGTCCCTCAGAGACCCAACGCAATGCTTTAATAGGGGGCGGGCCACCCATTGATGTCCCAACCTACCCCATGCCAGGGTTGTGGGGAAGAGGCCCTTGTCCTCATCAACATGGGGACAAGGAGCCTTGCCACGGGGACCCCCTAGCAAAGTGCCCCCATGTGTCCTGGTATAGTTCAGTAGGGGGGTGCTCGGAAAAGGGTCTTGTATGGATTTTGGGGGTGACCCCACACCACTTTTTTTTGGCGGGTTCCCCTTAAAATCCATGCGAGACCCAAGAGCCCAATATAGATTTTGGGGGGACACCACTCATTTTTTTGTTTGTTTTTTCTGTAGTAGTGTCCCCCTTAAAATAGATACCATACCTGAAGGCCCAGTTATGGATTGGGGGGACCCACACACTGTTTTTTTTTTTATGGTGGCTCTTTTATTTAAATTCTGCTATTAGCTGGCCATTTCCCACTGACAGCAGGGATTACTCATCATTGTTAGGACACTGGTGGATGTCGGCAACTTAACAACCAGTGACTTATCCCTGTTATTTACAGCAGGGACAAGTGAGGGACAGGTGCAGGCTCCTAACAGCCAGCATAAATCGCACATAGAATCACATCATAAAAACAAATGTAGATGCGATTTTGATGCATTTATATTGAAGTCTATGTACCATTATATCACACTGTATCACACCAAATTAGCACAGGACCCTTCCCCAAAGTTCCATTAAAGCAGTGCTGCATAGATGTGAATGGACAACTTTGGAAGCAATGTTTTTTTACATTGTCATATGATTGAGTGCAACCCAAGTAGTACCTGAAATCACAATTTGTGTGAACCAGACATTAGAGCTTACCGGTACTTTGCATACACTTTTTTGGAGTTTGTTTTATTTAAAAGGAGTAATTTATTCATCATATTTACTTGATTCATTTACACATATCTTCACTTACATGCAATAATGAAACTGATTTTATTTAGTCTATTTGTATGGCTTTCATTAAAAAAAAAAAAATGTGTCTAAGAATTGAGCACAGTGCGTTGTGGAACATATTTCTATGAACATAAGACAAATTAGCACTTGTTGGATTTGGCAGTTAGGAGGTTAAATGCTTAGAAGGGGTGAAGCTTTGTCAAATCTCTCAGGAAACTTGGGAGTCACCCACAATTTCAGGCTTCTCTCCCAGTCTCTTGTGAGGCACTCAAACAGTGGGTGACTCCTGAGATTTCTGTAAGAGTTGACACCACCACATCTGCATTCTGAAAAAGTCACTCCCTTTAAAGTAACCATATCTATTTTTATGCTCCATTATCATCTTATAAACTATTTTCCTTTGTCAATGTCTCTGTATTAAAGTGGTTCTGAAGCCTGAAGGTTTTTAATGCATTCTCTGCACTAAGATAAAAAAAAAACCTTAAGTATGCAGCTCCACCCCCCCCCCCCCCGTAAGCCCCCCTTACACTTACCTAAGCCTGATCTTGATCTAGCAATGTGCATGAGAGCAGAGGCTCTCTTGGCTCTCACCAACCTAATTGGCTCAGACACAGCAGCTCGGGAGCGAGCCCACACAATTGCCCCCATATCGAGCTGTTTGCTATGGGGGCACTCAGTGGAGGGGGGGGGGGGCGCTATTGGATGACCCGAGAAGAGGAGGATTGGGGCTGTTCTGTGCAAAACCATTGCACAGAGCAGGTAAGCATGACATGTTTGTTATTACAAAAAAGGAAAAGCTTCCAATCCCTATAAGGTTTATATCTCATAATGACCAGAACCATTATTATTTAATGCCGTTTTTGACTGGCTGAGATGGTTCTGAATAAATAATATAATTCCTGTAAAGACTAGCTTTTATGTGATTGATCATGGGGACTTTGACGAAAGAAAATACTTCCCAACAAATGCAGAATTGTTGCCTTTACAGACACAAGCCTTTGGATATTTAAAGTGTATAGGGATCCTGAACACAATGGACAATCAATTTGTTCAATTTCTAAACCATTCATTTATATCATAGCACCGATGCAAACGTACAATGTATTATTACATTGTACAAAAATGATATTTAAACTAAACTAAATCAATTTATAATATATACTATTCTTTTTTTATTTAGTAAAAAAGGCCTTCTTAAGTAATGGTATTAATATGTTTTAAGTTCTTTAGAATAATAGGCAAACAATCAGCGTGTGTGTGTGTGAGGACATCCGCATTTCATTTAAAACATTGTTACACCACTTACTTTTTCATATACATCTTATTATTATGCTTATACAATAACCAACACTGTAAATGGGTATAAGAGGGACATCTACTGGTCAAAAATGAATAAGTCATTTCTTCAACTTAATGTTATTTTTGCCAAAGAATAATTATATAAGTAGTACTATCAGAATGAATATTCTCCCAGTCATACAGTTCCTGATCCTCAGTGACACACATCTTTATTTTTATTTTATTGTTTATATTTGTTTAAACAATTTGAAACATTTGCTAGCTATATATAAATATATCTAGCTGTATAGAAGAGACAGTAGAATAATATCTATCAAAATACTTACAAATGTATTTGGCACAATTAAATTTAGATTTTTTTCTGAATATATATATATATATATATATATATATATATATATATATATATATATATATATATATATATTCACACACACACACACACACACACACACACACGTATATGAAATCAGGAAGGCACCCAAAATACAGTTCAACAGCTAGCCATACGTGATTCTTTTCTTTTTTTCATTCAACCAACAGGTTGTAATTGAATAAAAGAGGCTATTCCTCTATCCACACATTCGATAGGGATGGGGAATGCCCCCTTGTGCTATTGTATTCTTCTGGCAGGGAGGCTTCCCCGCCACCAGAATGCAATGATTAATGATGCAGGCTACAGCCGGTGGCACAGATCGTAAAGTGAAAACCCAACAAGCTGGTTGTACAATAAGTTGCTCAATAGAATGACTTGTGTATAACCAGCTAGCCCATACATGGATTGGAATTTGGCCTGATCAGCAGAGACACATTTAGATCCATGTTTGGAGGGATTTCGTTGTCAGAAAGCAACAAGGAAAAGTCTTTCTTCAGTACAGAAACATACAAAAAACAAACAGGCATTCCTCATTGCAATATAAGTTTGTAGTACCACAGGTACAAGGCTCACCAATCTAAAGAAAGTTAAAGGCATGCATGTGAAAAAAAGTGCTATGGAGAGAAGAGAGAATGAAGAAGACTATTTGAAGTAATAGATGCTATGGGAGAGGTAGGGGAATAGAGGGGTAAGGAAACATATGGATAGTGGAGTGAAGGGTTTGCAAAAGGGGAGCAGGAGTATAAGAACAGTGTCTGTGCCCTGTGCAGCATATAAGTGCCCATCAGTGCTGTATATCAGTGCTTATCAGTGCTGAATATTAGTGCCCATCAGTGCTGAATATTAGTGTCCATCAGTGCTGAATATCAGTGCCCCCCGGTGCTGAATATCAGTGCCCACCAGTGCTGAATATCAGTGCCCATCAGTGCAGCGTATCAGTGCCACCTATCAGTACCCATCAATTCTGCTTCATCAGTGCCTCTTCATCAGTGCTCATCAGTGCAGCTTATCAGTGCCCCTCAGTGCAGCCTCATCAATGCCCATCAGTGCATCCTTATCATTGCCCATCAGTGTACCCTCATCAGTGCCCACCAATTCAGCCTATCAGTACCCACCAGTGCAGCCTATCCATGTAGCCTTATCAGCGCACATCAGTAAAGAAGAAAAATGATTTACAAAATGTTACAACAGAAATAAAGAAAACGTTTATTTTTTAAAAATGTTTTTATTTTTTGGTTTGTTTAGCAAAAAATAAAAACCCCAGTGGTGATTAAATACCACCAAAAGAAAGCTCTATATTTGTAAAAAAAATTTAACTTGTGTGCAGTCTTGTAGGACCGCGCAATTGTTATTCAAATGGCGACAGCGCTGAAAGCGGAAAACTGGCCTGGGCAGGAAGGGGATGAAAGTTCCCTGTATTGAAGTGGTTAATCTGAAGATAGTGGATGGTTTCCATATGAGAAATATCGCAGTTATCTTTAAGATATTGAAAGGATTTAAGGTTTTCCATTATTAGAAGAGTTTTGAACATACTGTAAATATTGCTTTTGGTTAACCACCAGAGGAAAGCATGAGGGTTATCATATGCCGGGAGGAATGAGAAGATTATTTATGATTCCTACAATAGCTGGCCATACATGGATTGAACTTCAGCAGATTTCAATCAATCTATGGCCGTTCCTCTTCCTGAGATGTCGATCTATCAGCTTCTCATGAACGTTCTTGCTGGAAAAATTCCCATTTGATCAGCACTTGCGGCGAATCAGCTGCAAGGCTGATCGTTGCAGTCTGATGGCAGAGGAGTCTTGCTGTCAGAATACAACGACACAGCAGGGAGGATTTCCACACCCACCTCAAATGTTTGGATAGAGAAATTGACTTAAGGCCCATACACACGATCTGACTTTTTGACAACAAACATGCAAATTAGCTGCGATTTTACCCCCTTCCTTACCAGAGCACTTTTTGCGATTCGGCACTGCGTCGCTTTAACTGACAATTGCGCGGTCGTGCGACGTGGCTCCCAAACAAAATTGACATCCTTTTTTTCCCACAAATAGAGCTTTCTTTTGGTGGTATTTGATCACCTCTGCGGTTTTTCTTTTTTGCGCTTTAAACAAAAGAAGAGCGACAATTTTGAAAAAAAACACAATATTACTTTTTGCTATAATAAATATCCCATTTTTTTTCTTTTTTTTTACTCAGTTTAGGCCGATACGTATTCTTCTACATATTTTTGGTAAAAAAAATTGCAATAAGCGTATATAGATCGGTTTGCCCAAAAGTTATAGTGTCTACAAAATTGGGGATAGATTTATTGCATTTTTTTTTTCTACTAGTAATGGCGGCGATCTGCGATTTTTTTTTTTCGTGACTGCGACATTGCGGCGGACACTTCGGTCACTTTTGACACATTTTTGGGACCATTCACATTTACACAGCGATCGTTGCTATAAAATTGCAGTGATTACTGTGTAAATGTGACTGGCAGGGAAGGGGTTAACACTAGGGGGCGCTGCAGGGGTTAATGTATGTTCCCTAAGGTAGTGATTCTAACTGTGGGGGGATGGGACTCAAAAGGGGAGGAGACCGATCAGTGTTCCTCCGTACTGGGAACACATGATCGGTCTCCTCGCCACTGACAGGACATGGAGCTGTGTGTTTACACACACAGCTCCACGGTCCCGCTGTTTTAACGGGAAATCGCGGGTGCCCGGCAGACATCGCGGCCGCCGGGCACGCGCACCGGGTCCCGAGCGACACCGCGCGCGCCCCCTAGGCGGCCGGGAATGGTAGGACGTCATATGACGCCCACCCAGGATAGAAGATCCACCCTGTGGGCGTCATATGACAGTGGGCGGTAGGGAAGTGGTTAAGGCAACATCCGACAGTGTGTATGCTCCATCATACAAACTTTTTTTGTATGATGGAGAAAAAAAAATAAAAAATCGGACAAAAGTTCGCTCTGCAAACAGACAAACTTTTCGGTAACAAAAGTCTGATGGAGCAAAGTCCGATTGTGTGTATAGAAAACCATCGGACTTTAGTCCAAAGTACAAACACGCATGCTCAGAACCAATGCAAAAGATCAGACAACAATACAGAAGTTGACCAAAGGGTGGCGGTAAAGAGCAGGAAAAACATGTGATTTGGTGAAAGTTGGCAGAAAAAGTCTGATTGTGTGTATGCAGTACAAGTTCGCGGCCAAAGCCCTTTGTACAGAAATCCACGGGAAAGTTTGTTTAAAGTCCGATCGTGTGTATGAGGCTTTAGACTGTTTTTTTTTTTTTCAGCCGTAAAGTATGGACAACTTTAGCATAGTTGAGGTGAAATTAGGATTGAGGGACTGCAGTAGGGTAGGGTTGGTGATAGGATGTATATGATTTGAAAGCCATATCAGATTATAGCCATCTATATACAGTAGGTTCACACGGGTAATTCATTGGAGATGTGGAGAGAGATATAGGAAGCTAGGGAATACAGAGTAAAATGTGCTTTCATAAAAAATAGTAAAACATAAAGAACATTTGGAGTAATTTAATGTAGTAATGAATATGCCTACTACTCTGGGGCATTGCTAGGTGGCAAAAAGACCAGGGGCTTCGAAGTCGAAGAACCGGGGGGGGGGGGCTTTTTTTTTGGCCTGAGTGGTGGGGATGTGTGACCTACTGAATAAACACACCTGCCTGACACTGACCATTATACTGACCTGCCTGACCTACATACACTTACCACTGACCTGCCTGACCTACATACACTGACCACTGACCTGCCTGACCTACATACACTGACCTGCCTGACCTACATACACTGACCACTGACCTGACCTACATACACTGACCACTGACCTGCCTGACCTACATACACTGACAGTGACCACTGACCTGCCTGACCTACACACACTGACCTGCCTGATCTACATACATTGACAGTGACCACTGACCTGCCTGACCTACATACACTGACCGGCCTGACCTACATACACTGACCACTGACCTGCCTGACCTACATACACTGACCTGCCTGACCTACATACACTGACCTGCCTGACCTACATACACTGACCTGCCTGACCTACCTACACTGACCACTGACCTGCCTGACCTACATACACTGACCTACCTGACCTACACACACTGACCTGCCTGACCTACACACACTGACCTGCCTGACCTACACACACTGACATACATACACTCTGTGTCTGACCTACCTTTAGCTCAGCCATGTTGTGCGGTCACAGCAGGCCGGCAGTCAGTCACTGGGGAGAGGAGAGGAGCCGAGCCAAGCCAAGGAGGAGAGGAGATGAGAGCTGATTCGCCTGCCCGAGCGGGGATGGAGTGTTCCTGCCTTCTGGAGCCTGCAGGCTAAGATTGACGTCACGTCACACGTCCCGAAGGCGGGGCCAGCGGCACTCGGCTACTTTAGACCACTTTCGGTCTATTTCGACCACTTTCGGACGCTTTTGGCCACTTTCGGCCGCTATGGCACTCGGGCCTCGGCTAATTTCGGCCACCGGGGACCGATCTGTTAGCGAGTGCGGCCGAACTTAGCCGATGGTGCTAACAATGGAATGCAGCATTCCATAGACTCAGGGCTTTTTGGGGGTCACATTTGGGGCTTCAGCCACCCCTAGCCACCCCCTCCTGATGCCCCTGCTACTAATTAAATATAAACATTTTAATACAGAATGTGATTTAAACATTGAGATAAACAAGATTTGAACTTGTGTGGACTTTGTTGCTACACCTGTCCCTATTTATAAAAATAAATAAATATTAGTTGACAGAGTAGTTGAATGGGCTTGGGTATGTCTTTCCTTTACTGCATCTACATGTCTGCGGGGTGGAGACTCATCAATTACTTGGGCAGACTTGGGGACTCATTTATAATGTATTTACTGCTTATGTGTCACCTGCAGAGTTCCCTCTACTCAAAGATTTTTTCTATTCTTTTAATAGACTGCTGAAGCTGAAGGTGCATTAACCACTTCAGCTACAGAAGGTTCACCCCCCTTCATGGCCAGGTCATTTTGTGTAATAGAGCACTGCGTTACTTTATCTGACAATTGCACGGTCGTGTGACACTGTACCCAAATAAAAATTTTTGTCCTTTTTTTTCCCCACAAATAGAGCTTTCTTTCGGTGGTATTTGATCCCCTCCGTGGTTTTTATTTTTTGTGCTATAAACAAAAAAAAATTTAGGCCAATATGTATTCTGCTACATATTTTTGGTAAAAAAATCCCAATAAGTGTATATTGATTGGTTTGCACAAAAGTTATAGCGTCTACAAACTATGGCATATTTTTATTTAGTTATTATTTTTTTTACTAGTAATGGCAGCGATCAGTGACTTAAGCCTTGTACACATGATTGGATTTTCCAACGGAAATGTGTGATGACAGGCTGTTGGTTGAAAATCCGACCGTTTGTATGCTCCATCAGACAATTGTTGTCAGATTTTCTGCAGGCAAATGTTGGATGGCAGGCTTTAAAATTTTCTGCGGACAAATGTCTGTTGTCGGATTTTCCAAGCGTGTGTACACAAGTCCATCGGACAAAAGTCCAAAGTACAAACACGCATGTTCGGAAGCAAGGACGAGCCAGTAGCGGTCGGTAAACTAGCGCTCGTAATGGAGAATTAACATTTGTGACGTGGCAAATCATGAAATCTCCAAATGCAGTGCACACACTCGTCTTCTTTACTGGGATAATAATGAAGCTGCTTTGCTGGTCCTACTGATCCTACATCCTACTGATCGAGTTATGCCAAATGTATTTTAAAATGCTTTTATTTTCTAGTGACATCAAGAATATTATTATGCTTTTTTTTTTATTTTTATTTTTTTTGGGCAAGTTACCACAACAACATTATTCTGTGGTTTTTAAGATCAAAGATACAACTATATTGGTGTTCCTTGTTAATTTTACATTGTATTTTTTTAAATGTAACTGCCTACTCCCAAACTGTCATTTGAAGTAAAACACATAGCCAAGTATTATTCTACAATATTTTTTTTTTATTGTGCATTAAAAAAAGAAAACAAATAAAATTAGACATGCTATCTGCCAATAGAAATTAACCAAAAAGTGCATTCTATGCATCCAAAAGTATAGAAAATATATCAAATTAAATCATTATTCAACCAAAAAATAAAATAAAAGCCTCATGCATGTGTCATGCTTCTTAATATAGGGGGTCAACAATGTCAAGAGTTGGTGAAAGCAGGGGTCCGTCATTCGGAGATAATTCCGAAAATAATTCCGAAAATTCCCACAAATAGAGCTTCTCTTTGGTGGCATTTGATCGCCTCTGCAGTTTTTTATTTTTTGCGCTATAAACAAAAAAAGAGCAGCAATTTTGAAAAAAATACAATATTTTGTACTTTTTGCTATAATAAATATCCCCAAATATTTTCTCAGTTTAGGCCGATATGTATTCTTCTACATATTTTTGATAAAAAAAAAAAAAATCGTAACAAGCATATATTGATTGGTTTGTGCAAAAGTTATAGACAACACAGGGGATAGATTTATAGCATTTTTTTTTTTTTTTTTTTTTTTTTTTTACTAGTAATAGCGGCGATATGCGATTTTTATCGGGACTGCGACTTTATGGCGGACACATCGTACCCTTTTGACACATTTTTGGGACCATTGGCCTTTATACAGCGATCAGTCCTATAAAAATGCACTGATTACTGTAAAAATGTAACTGTCAGGGAAGGGTTTAACACTAGGGGTTAACTGTGTTCCCTATGTGTGTTTCTAACTGTACGGGGAGGGGACTGAACTAGCGGAAATGACAGATCGTGGTTCCTAGCTAATAGGAACTCACGACCTGTCACGCCTCACAGAACAGAACAGGGATTTGTGTGTTTACACACACACACGTCTCTGTTCTGCCTCTCATGCCCGTGATTGCTTGTAGCCGGCGGTCATCGTGACCGTTGGCCCACAAGCATTGGCACCCCTGCTGTGCGGCGTATAGTTACGACGGCTCATGGGATCGTGCCGACCTGCCGCAGTAAAATGATGGCAGTTAATAAAGCAACCAATTTGTGGTCCAAGAAATCCTCCACCTCCTGTTCCTGGACTGGACTTGGGTCAAAGCAATAACTCCAAGGCCAATAATAAACAACTCGTTATCTCCTCCAATTCCGCAACATGTCTGGTTGACGAATGGCTGTTCAGAAACAAACCGAAAAGCGCAAAATGAAAACGTGAAATGAAAAGCACAAATAAACACTCAAACTTCTACTAACACGGAATTAGCAGAAGGAGCCCAAAGGGTGGTGCTAAAGAGCTGAAAAACCATGTAGTATGTCACTACATTCGTGTTTGTTGGCTGACAATTCCTTTCAGTTTGTATGCAAGACAAAATCCAGGCACACTCCTTCGGACAAAAGTCTGAGGTTTTTTCTGTGGAAAATCCAATCGTGTGTACAAGGCTTTATAGCAATATTGCGGCAGACAAATCGGACACCTAACTGACACGTTTGACACTTTTTGGGGACCAGTGACACTAATACAGTGATCATGGAGTGCTGAAAAATATGCACTGTACTAATGACACTGGCAGGGAAGGGGTTAACATCAGGGGCAATCAAAGGGTTAAATGTATGCCTAAGTTGTGCTTACTTACTGTGGGGAGGTGCTTTGACTAGGAGAAACACAAGATCAGTACCTTCCCCTCTGACAGAACGACAATCTACCTTGTTTACAAGGCAGATTGTCATTCTGCCTCTATACTGTATAATCAGCGGGCGCCAGCAGACATCGAGTCCGCGGTACCTGCCGCTGGACTCACTGTTTATAATCACAGCAGGAGCGGGTCACCGGCGGCACGCGCGCCCCAGACCAGGAAGTTTCCAATCTCATACTAGGTATGTGATCTGGCACAGAACGGCCGCCCTGCCACATTAAATGTACATGGGGCGGATGCTAAGCCATTAAGCACACCTATAAAGTACATCTCTGTGCTTTATAAATGTGTGGGTTTGTTTTTTTCTTTAAGTATTGTTACAGCCATACTGGCACGTTTTAAACCACACTGCTAGTGTATGTAGAGTTCAAACTGTTGAATTTCTTTTTTTTCAGGTTTTGCATAGAGTAGGAAAAGTTTTTTTTTGCCTTTGTGTCTTTTCTTCTAGTCCAGGGCAAACTCAATTTTATTGGGCCACATCAGCATTATGGTTGCCCTCAAAGGGTCGGTTGTGTCTGTAAGACTATATAAATGTGTCTACTCTTTACCATATTAACCACTTGCTGACTGTCCTATAGCCAAACTCTCTCTGGACACTGGACAATCAGCAGCTCTTTACCTTATGTTCAATCACAGCTGTTCACCATAAGCCGGTTATCGGTTTCGGTACTCCGACAGTGACAGTGTGAGGAGAGCTGATAACTGGCTTGTGTAAAAGGGACATGGGCCTGATTATCAGTGTCCTGATTATCAGTGCAGTCCCAACAGTGCTGCAAATCTGTGCCCGCCAGTACCCGCCAGTGCTGCCCATCAGTGCCCACCACTGACTTCCTCATCAGTGTCACCTAACAGTGTTGCCTACCAGTGCCAATCAGTGCTGCCTATCAGTACTGCTTATCAGTGCCCATCAGTGCCAAATATCAGTGCCCATCAGCATTGCCTCATCAGTGCAGCGCATCAATGCCGCCTCACCGGTGCCCATCAGTGCAGCCTCATCAGCACACATCAGTGAAGGATAAAAATGACCTGCTTGCAAAACAAACTATGAACATTTTTTATCCAAATTTTCTGTCTTTTTTCGCTTATTTAGCAAAAAATTTAAAACCCAGAAGTGTTTAAATACCACCAAAAGAAAGCTCTATTTGTGTGAAAAAAATATAAAAATGTAATTATGGTACAGTGTAACATGACCAAAAGTGAGTGCTGAAAACAGACAATTGGTGGGGGGGGGCTAGAAATGCCCAGTAGGCAAGTGGTTAAACAATTGCCTTTGGATTTGATTATTACTGGTCTTAGTAAGAACTTAAGTCTGTGAAGGGCAGGTGAAGACAGGCATGGATCCCACTCACATTCATGTAGCAAATCTGAAAAGGAGGGTTGCACACCGCTGGTATCATCCACAAGAAACTTATTGGAGACAAATCAGAACCAGACTGATTGGAGACAAATCAGAACCAGACTGATCTGTCTGATCAGTCTCCAAAAAAAGTTCCTTGTGGATGATACCAGCAGTGTGTGACCTTTCTTTAACTGGCATAGAATTGTATTATTATTATATTAGATGTAAGCAGATGTCCAGAGCGACCCCCCCCCCCCTATATCAGATCTCAAGAGCCTCGCCACTATCAGAAGTCGAGAGTCCCCCAACCTTCCTTACATCACAGTGCACCCCCTTACTTTATGCTGCTGCGGGGAACAACCTGGGGGCAGGGCTGGAAAGCAGAAAGTGCAGGGTCTGGAGGAGGACCAAAGGAGGGCTGGAATCCACTGCCAGAGTCTGTTGAATGCTAAGATCGGGGAGGCAGATGTGAGGGGATATATAAAGAAAAACACCCATGCCCAAACAATCCACTTATAATAATATAGTTATGCAGCTACTATCATTTACCCACTGGGTTGAATGCAAAACAATATAAATGTACATGTAAATATTAGACAGTGTTTGCTAGTATTATCAATTCATATATATATATATATATATATATATATATATATAAACAAATGTTGCATGTGCTCAATACAAATATATTGTGAAACTATATAATCCAAACAATACAGATAATAATAAACCCAATATATAAAAAAAAATTGTGTAAAATTATAACTAATATACTCAGTCCAAAAAAAATTGCCCCCAGGACTTATACACAATGCCATAGTGCCTGGCCACCAAACCAGCGCAGATGCGAACAGAGCATACAACAGACTACTTGCAGTTTAGTAGACAGATAGCGTGGTTCTATGACAGTCCAGGTAAAAGGCAGGCTGAGTTCAGGGAATAGTCCAATATCCGATCCAGGTCATACACAGGGAAATCCAACAGCAAATCAGGGAAGACAAATGGGAGGCTTGATCAGGAACAATGCAGGTAACTCTGTCTCTATCACAAGCAAGGGATCAGATCAGATCTGACCAGATCCATCACCTTGCAGGTGAACACAGACAAGGAAAATGCAACAGCCAACAGCCGGATGCAGGAATAAGGAGCAAGAGCACTAAGTGATCCTGACATTACCCCCCTCTGAAGAGGGGCCCCCAGCCCCTTGAAAACAAGCTGGACATCCAGCACAGGACCATCAGACTGGGCAGAGGTCCGTGGATCCACGAGGTCAGGCTGGTTAGCAGGGAACATGTCACAGGGGTCAAGCTGGACCACTGAAACACGAGCGGAATACAGAGAGCCATAAAAAAGATTGAAAGCCCCACCTGGTCGAATGAGGCAGTTTATCCTGAACCTTTTAGACCGGTCAGAATGGGTGTAGTAGAAGTAGGGTGAGGCCAGGTTACAGAAAGCCCTGAATAAGAAAAAGCAGGAGGTTCAATTGGGATGGGCCAGACCAGCGCAATCGATGCAGTGGCCGACCTAGCCGTATCGCCAAGCACAGCTACTGTCTGAATCACCAGAAAGTCCTGAATAAGAAAAAACAGGGAGTTCAATGGGCATGGGCTGGACTGGCATAACTGATGCAGTGGCAGACTGGGCCACATCGCCAGGCGTATCGACTGTCTGAATCGCATCAACAGAGAGTCCAGAATAAGAAAAAGCAGGAAGTTCAATGAACATGGGTTGGACTGGAATAACTGATTCAGTGGCCGACAGGGCCACATTGCCAGGCGTAGCAACTGTCTGAATCACATCGCCAGGCATAGCAACTGTCTGAATCACATCACCAGGTGTAGCGACTGTCTGAATCGCATCACCAGGTGTAGCGACTGTCTGAATCACCAGGTGTAGCGACAGTGGAATTTGCTGACAAGTTAGCCTGGCTGTGCATCCAAGGGAATTTAGCAACAGGCAAAGGTAGGGGTAATCCGGGGGACTTGACTTCTAAGGACTTAGAGGAAGTTTCCAAACAGGGCTCAAAGCTACGAGACAACGGATAAGCTTGGTTTCTAGGAGGAGAGGGTTCAGGGTAGTGTACTAAGGAAACTTTAAAGGAGTCTGATAAACCTAACTGAAGAGCTGGGTCATTCCATCAAGAGTCAGGTGTCCAGCGGTGGAAATCAGAACAGTCTTGTTCAGCGGTGCGTTTATCCTGGCGTAATAACCTAAGGTTAGCTTCAGCTGAATGGGCATGGTCAGGATCATCATACAGTAAACCTAAGGCTTTAAAAAAAGCTTCAACTGACCCTCTGACTGGGTCATCTGTGGGGAGACTAAACGCCCAAGACTGGGGATCCCCCTGCAACCATGTAATAATCAGCCTGACCCGCTGTGCTTCAGAACCAGAGGAGTGTGGTTTAAGCTTAAAGTATAGCATACAACAATTTTTAAAGTTGGAAAACATAAGGGGGTTACCAGAAAAACGGTCAGGCGGGTTAACTTTGGGCGCTGGCTCCTATGTTACTGCTGGAGGCCCGTTTACACACACAGAAACACAGTTCCTGGACTTGGCGTGTCAGTTTGAAAATGTTTGTGTTAAAGGCTTGTGATAATGTCACAAATGTCGCGTCTACCCCAATGCAGGTGGTCAGACACTATAGCTAGCTACTATGTGCTTCACCTATAGCAGCCCCTTTCCCCTAAGGCAAGCAGGCCTACCGGTACTGCCCCCAGGACTTATACACAATACCATAGTGTCTGGCCACCACACCAGGGCAGACGCAAACAGAGCAAACAACAGACCACTTGCAGTTTAGCAGACAGATAGCGTGGTTCTATGGCAGTCCAGGTAAAAGGCAGGCTGAGTTCAGGACAGTCCGATATCTGATCCAGGTCCTACACAGGGAAATCCAACAGCAAAGCAGGACAGACAAATGGCAGGCTTGATCATGTATAATGCAGGTAACTTTCTCTATCACAAGCAAGGAATAGAGTGTTCGGTTTGCTTATATCAGGTGACTGACCAGATAAATCACCTTGCAGGTGAACACAGATGAGGGGAATGCAACAGCCAACACCCGAAAACTGGAATGAGGAGCAGGAGCACTAAGTGATCCTGACAGGTACCCATAACGATTCAATAAAATATCAAGATACCTTTTGCAGAGTTTTGTGGGGCCATTGAAAGAGCAGTATATTTTAGGGCTCATAGTGCAATGTCAGTCAACTATTAATTGTAACATATATATAATGACCTTAGGTTAGTAAGTACAATTCTTGGGGTACTTTTGAAAAAGGATTGATACTGTGAATGTCAAATAGTTTTTCAATAGTGTGATATCCAGAAAATTACTTTGAGCTCTGGTAAAGGATGTTCTAAACATTGCACGTGTAAAACTTTTTTAGTTGAAGGAATGTTAAGGGGAAATGGAGTTAAGTTGCTAAGATCCCTCTTTATCTGTTTGTCTTCTTTTATGATTAAATTGTTTGCAAGTCTAATAAGAACAAATTATAATAATGATAATATTAATGATGGTGATAATAATAATAATAACAACAAAACATATTTTTTTTAAAACCCAGAATTGCAATGTAGTATAATGACCTTTTACATTTTTAAATCAATACACCATAATTTTTAGCTATTTACAAGCCGTATACACATTCAACAGAGGTAAAGCCAAGAGACAACTCTTAATGAAATCTCTTTAGCATCTGTATTGGTGGTTCCAGGTTTGAGCTCTTACTCTTGTGAAAGGCAAATGAAAAGCAGCAGGATATGACTTTTCAAATACCAATCATTCTCATAATGAGAAGGCCCCCACACACCTCATTACAAGACACTTTATTCCTGATTACGGGAGCCCACTGGGATTTGGCAGCAAGGTTTGGGACAGAATAATTTCAGTGATTGACACAGTTACCATTTAGACCATTTCCTAACAACACACAAAAAGTTTGTAATGCAAACTTTGTCAATTACTGTATTTGTTTTTTTGCCATAAAAGTGCATGCAGTGTTTATAATATAGAATCATGCAAAAAAAAAAAAAAAAGCAATTATGTATTCAATATGTGCACCTGGCTTCATTTACAAAAAAATATGTTTGTATGACTGCCATTTTAAAAATACATTATGGTGTACATAAGCGATAGTTTACAAACTATGTATGCCTTTTATCTTTCTTATGTCAAAATGTTTTTATTTTGCAATGTTTTATCTTTTGAATCTGTAGACTGAACAAAAGGATTTTTATGAAAATAAATTTCAGGTGTTATTTATATGAACAAACTTCTTTTCTGAAATGCAAGCCTTAGGGATCCAAGCTTCAAAGCTACAGAATGTTTTTTCAGCAGGTATACCTACTGGGAATCGGAAGTATATGTGCATTCAAAATTGTTTAACATTTTTGTCAGTTTTGTCTTGGTCATTTCTTTTTATCCATTAATTTTTTTTCAATGGTTTGGCAGCCCTTGTCGCTGTAGTTCTCCAACCATAGCCATCAAACTTCATACAAGACAAAAGAACTAAAAAGCATCTTTATCAACAAGAGAGGTGAAAAAAACTAAAAGGATAATACTGGCGGTCCCCGGGTTACAAGCAAGATAGGGACTATAGGTTTGTTCTTAAGTTGAATCTGTTTGTAAGTCGGAACAGTTACCGGTACATTTTTTAAGTGTAGCTCTAGCCAAAAAAAAATATTTTTAAGCTTTTTGGATAGCATAGGGAAGGATTAACCCTGTAATGTTTGTTTTGCTGTCTGTGCCCATGTTCAGAAGATTTCACCTCGCTTTCTGTCGCAATGACAATTGGATTTAGAACATTTTGGGTTGTTGTGGAAACAAGCCTTGGTGACAAAGCTTCAGTGGAGACGCCTTTTCCATGATAACTCTTAAAGGAGTGAATTTCCCTTCCAAGCCTCTTCCCGCCCAAGGTATGTCATACGACATCCTTGACTTTGCGGGGGTATATCTGAATGATTCCTGCAACTACAGACATCATTCAGATATCGACTTTTTCAGCCGGCGATTCCCTACACCGTAAGAACGATCATAGCGGCTGTTCCCGATAATTTTTGAGAAAGTCACATGAACAGTGATGCAACGCATCAGGGAGGAGAGTCGGGTGACATTTGGGTTCTGATCGTGGCCGAGGTCGGAACTAATACATGTGAATCGCTGTCCGTTATTATCTTAATTGTAAGTCTTTTATTACATTAAACTAATTTTATTTGAATGCTACACTATGGAGTGCTTCCTTTCCTTCTCCCAATTTGCTTGATGCTATCTGGCTGAGAGTTGCTGGGCGTCCAGGTGGCTGATCTGGCTGAGTGGACAAGGACTCTTATTGGCGGTGTTACTGAGAGGGACGTGGAGCGGATCGGCCAGTGTGGAACGGTCATTAAGACTGCCTCTTGCCTTCAACAAGGTGAGAGGCTGGGGGAACTATTCTTTACGAACACTGGAGATTGGCTGCACGGGGGCACTGAATTACCTAGAGGAATTGCATTGAAGAAGATTGTCACAAACAGATCGCACTGTGTATGGGACCTGTCTGCACAATTGATTGATCCGGTTCTTCACTATTGAATGACTATTTCTTCACTTTATTTGAACTTTTTCAGGCTATTTTTAGATTTCTGCATTACTGCACACCATATATCTTTGCACATTTTTGATGGTTTTTGACCATTTTTGATGGTTTTTGCACATTTTTTCTGCTTTGCATATCAAATTGTTTACTTTGGCACTTTATATTCTTATATATATGCTTGCTATTTTTGCTAATTTTACACAGATTATTATTGTTGATTTTGCACATCTGGATGCTAATGCACATATAGTTTATTTATTTTGTGAAGCGGTATCATTTTTTGGAATCTATTTATTATTTTTTTGCATAATACCGGTTGATATATTTATATATACATTTTTTGAACAGTTTCGGTTTATTGTCATCTATACCATTTGCTTTTTTGCACAGAAGGTTGCACTTGGTTAATGTTTATTTTGATTAGTATGTTCATGCATCTTGGATCTAGTTTACATTGAACAACTAGCTTTTATCGGATGTCATAATATTGTGACACTCACACACCTATTTATTATTCTCATTATTGATGTACTCATCTAGGATTAATTAATTATCTGTTTTACTATCGAGGATTAATTAACTTAATATTTATGATCAATTGATTGAATTATTAAGTATTTATGTACCCATTAACTGGTTATTTATGCGTGGTTAGTAGGAGGAATTATCCTGTGTGCTTTTATTCCAGACCCTTTTTTCCCCTGCGTAGTGTTTGGAGGGAAGATTCTCATTTATCGGTAAAGGCAGTAATTTTATAATCCCTGGCTATACATTATTGATGAGATATTAATCTAAGAACGCTTTTTATCCCTTTGGACCTACTCTTTTTGTGATACTTCCAAAGGCTCATTCAATTTTATTAGTTCTGTTTAGAATAAAAAAGAATAGGAAATAACAGAATAGTATAGAAAAAAAAACAACAGAATAGAATAGAATGCATATAACCATCTTCTTAGTCTAAGCTATTCTTTTCCTGACACACCATGGCAGCACACACATTGGGTTGTGACTCCGCCTCCACAACCTGATAGGACTGGTTAGCTATAAGATTCGAAGAGGAGTCCCCTGCTGCATTCTCCTTTTTTTCCTCACCTGAATAGGACGATCGTTTTGACCAGAAAGATCGGTTAGAACAAAAAGCATGGACCCCCCCTTACCGCTTCGCCCCACTAGGTTCAGCCTCTCCTAGCTGGAAGCCGTATCTGTACAGTCTCTAAATGAGCTAAACGAAGGGAAGCCCCACTCTGGTGGTCTCAGGGGCTATAAAACATGGAAAATGCCTGACAAGCCTTAAACAGGTTTTAAATGGTATGCAGCGGCCCTCCTATCTTTCTTTTTCTTCTTTCAACTTAGTTGTCTATTTGTTACCTGCGCCTCACCCCCCTTCCTCGGCCACGCTGAGCCTTGTAGTTCCTCGGCCGGCTCACCTCCCCCATCATGGTGGCCGTACAATGCTCTCACAAGCGCCCAGGAAGTGACATAGGCACTATTCCTATGTTTGCCAGCTTCCAAAATGGCGCCGAGCGCCGCGGAACGCTATTGCGCATGCGCGGCGGTGACGTCATTACCCCCGCGACGGCGGCAGATTTAAAAGGCGGTCTGAGCCTTTTTTCAGATGCAGGCTGCAAAATAACACTCTCAATCCTGGATTTCTTTGCTGCTAAACACTGCCCTGCCAAAATCCCGCTGCCCTAGTCTCTGGTAAGCCCCAAATGACTTCTTCTCACCATACCAGCACCTGCTGCTCATACTCTGCAATGACACCCAAAAAAAAAAAAAATCTTTTTTTTTTTTCCTTTCTTCCTTCTTCCCCCCCTCCCCCTCTCAGGTACACTTTACACTCTCCTATGGAGGCCGCTGCTTCAGCAGACCAGCCACGAACCACAAGGTAAGGGGGCACCTGGCTAGGTAAGTAAGAAGAGGAGAAAAGAGAGCATTGCCACTAAAGCCTTTTTTTTTTCTTTCTGGCAGTTCTGGCAGGTCATCGGGGTCATCACACTCTAAAAGGAAAGAGCGCTCCCCCTCAAGACATTCCCGCTCCCATAGGAGCCGTTCAAGATCCTCTCACCACCACAGCAGCTCGTCTTCCGCCCACCCACATCACGAGGGAGGGCATACACGTCCGGCGCCCAACACATGCTGGGTGTGTGGAGCTCAAGCCCTACCGGGCAAATTAGCGTGCCAAGCCTGTTTAGAAGAGGCAACCCGTGATAAGGAATCCGATGCAAGAGAGGCATCGAATATAATAAGGGAATCGGTGAAGGAGTCGATCATGCAGGTAGCAGCCTATGACCCGGTTGTACCTTCCAATTCAGCCTCTACCTCCTATTCCCAGCAAGACCAGGAAGACTCACCAGAGGAAGACGGAATCCCCTCCAAAATTAAGAAAATATTTTCCAAACCTCAAGAAGGATCCGGAAACATTCCCGTTTATCGAGGAGCTCGACGAACTCATAAGAGACGAATGGCAGAAACCGGATAAGAAGCCAGGGCTGAACAATAGACTAAGCAAGCTTTACCCTCTGAGGGAACCAACGGTTAACCCCCTCATCCTGGCCCCGGTGGTAGACTCTTCGCTCATGCGGCTAGCACGCCACGTAACCGAGCCAATAGAAGACGCGGTGACATTTAAAGATGTAATGGATCGCAAGATAGATCTTGACCTCAAAAAGGCATATTCAGCGGCGGGAGGAGCGTGCAGGCCAGCGGTCACTTTGGCAGCAGTAGGCAGAGCTATCTCCTGCTGGACCGCCAATATAGAGAAGCTACTGACGGAAGCGGCAGATCAAGAAAAAATGTTATCCGCCCTGCAGGAGCTCAACTTGGCGGGGGAATTCGTTGCAGAAGCAGCAGTTGACGTGATTAGGTCCTCAGCAAGGGCAATGTTGGCCTCCGTGACCACACGTAGAGCACTATGGCTAAAACCCTGGGTGGCAGACACAACCTCTAAGTCCAGCTGGTGTAGGATTCCCTACGACGGCGTCAACCTGTTCGGCCCCAAACTGGACGCAGCAATATCCAAAGTCACAGGAGGAAAATCGGGCCTTATTCCGTCGGATAGGAGGCCCAAGCAAAAGAACCCCCCTTTCAGACGCCATTTACCTGAAAGATACCGGGACGCAAGATCATATAAACCGGGCAAAGAGTTCAAGCGGAATTGGAGAAGCACACAGCCATCTTTTGTCAGGTTACAGAAGGCTAAGGGTACGACCCCTGGGGATCAACCGAAGTCCTTTTGATGCCACGCCCGCCCAGCCCGCAATAGTGGGGGCGAGGCTGAGGCTATTCGCTCAAGTATGGATGGATCATATTCAAGACCATTGGACGATTACTACCATTCAAGAGGGCCACAGGTGGAGGTTCAAACACAATCCTCCCCGAAACCACTACAGGTTTACCAGACTTCCATCTTCAACTCAGAAACGCAGTCTTCTAGTCAAGTACATTACGGAACTGCTACAAAAGCAGGCAATCATAGAAGTCCCAAGGGAACAGAAGGGGGTAGGCTTCTACTCTCCTCTTTTCCTGGTCACAAAAAAGACGGGCGATCTGAGACCAGTGTTAGACCTAAAGCGTCTCAATCGATCAATACAAGTCGAATCCTTCAAGATGGAAAGTCTTCAATCCATACTACTGGCAATGGGGGTAGGAGACTGGATGCTGTCAGTCGATTTGTCCGACGCCTATTTACACATACCAGTGCACAAGACCTTCCAAAAATACCTGCGTTTCGCTATCGGCAAACAGCATTTTCAATTTCAAAGTCTCCCATTCGGGATCTCAACGGCGCCAAGAACCTTCACAAAGGTATTACTTCCAGTCATAGCACACCTAAGGGAGAAGGGACTCAGAGCCCTACATTACTTAGACGACATCATTCTCCTAGCAGACAGTCGGGAAACACTTATGGAACATCGATTCGTGCTAATCTCCACCCTCCAGCAGTTCGGTTGGCTAATAAACTGGAAGAAAAGCAGCTTGGTACCAACACAAATAATGATTTTTCTAGGAGCAGAACTAGATACCAGTTCCAACACAGTGGGCCTTCCTCAAGAGAAGCTACTCCCGCTCATCTGCAAAGTAAACAGGCTTCTGGCGGCAGATCACTTATCCGCGAGATCATGCCTGAGTATTCTGGGGTCGATGTCATCCACCTTCCTAATGATCCAGTGGGCTCAGTGGAATTCGAGGACCCTCCAGAATTCGTTCCTGAAACAATGGAATGGACATTCGATGAACCAGCGAATAGTGATTACGCAAGCAGTGAAGAACTCTGCGCGGTGGTGGACCCAAGCCTCCAACTTGACACGTTGCCGTCATATTGTACCCCCACTCCCAGAAATAGTAACAACGGATGCCAGCCTCCATGGGTGGGGAGCACACTACCAACACCAAGGGGCACAAGGCCGTTGGGCCTTCCGACCGCAGGGCACAGTCTCAAACGTCCTAGAGCCCAGGGCCGCATGGCAAGCCCTGCGAACCTTTGCACATCTCCTCACAGGGAAAAGTGTGCTTCTACGAATGGACAACACAGTAGCAGTGAACTACGTCCACAGACAGGGAGGCACCCGAAGCAATACGCTCATGCAGGAGGTCCGGCCCATACTCGAATGGGCACAGGTCCATCTGGCGGATCTAAAGGCAATATATGTACCAGCGGCACACAACCAACTTGCGGACGACCTGAGTCGTGTGTTTGTATCAAACAACGAATGGTCCCTGAGTCACCGGGCCTTCGCTCTGCTTACACGTCGATGGGGAACGCCAGACTTAGACCTAGCAGCAACGCCAGAGAACAGCAAGTGTTCCCGCTTTCTAGCAAGAACAGCATACCCAACGGCAACAGGGATCGACTGCCTACATCACCCTTGGGATTTCCAGTTAGGATACATATTCCCGCCAGTTCCCCTAATAGCCAGGTTCCTGGCCAGATTGAGGAGCTCGACATCCACAGTGGTGGCAGTATTGCCGTTCTGGCCGAGGAGGCCTTGGTTCGCGACTGTGCTGCAACTTAACACCGAAGAGCCACTTCCGCTGCCTCTGCTCCCGGACCTACTATCGCAGGGTCAATTCTTACATCCATCCCCAGAACGCCTTCATCTGACGGCATGGAAATTGAGAGGGAAAGGTTGTTGGATCAAGGGTGCTCGCTTAGAGTAGTATCCACACTTCAGCAAGCCAGGAAAAAATCAACCAACGACATATACAACAAAATCTGGGAAAAATTCTCCACCTTTTCATACCAACAATCCTGGGACCCAACATCCCCTTCAGTGTCTCAGATCCTTGAGTTCCTGCAACTAGGCCTAGAAAAGGGGCTAAGCTCTAGCACCTTAAAGGTCCAAGTCTCTGCCCTGTCCGCAATGACAGGAGTCAAATGGGCTTCAAACCCTCTAGTAGTCCAATTCCAGAAAGCATGCTTGAAGATCAAGCCTCCCAGAAAACCAATCTTCCCGACCTGGGATCTGCCAATCGTATTGGAAGCACTCTCAAAAGAACCTTTCTTTCCTTTGAATTCAGTATCCCTTTGGAACCTAACTCTAAAATTATAATTTTTATTAGCAATAACGTCAGCCAAGAGGGTCTCGGAATTACAGGCACTTTTAATTAAAGAACCACACCTAATTCTTTACCCAGACAGAGTCATCCTCAGACCATCGGATCAATTTGTGCCCAAGGTGGCATCTACCTTCCATTTTGGATCAGAAATTAACCTTCCAGTACTACTTACCAGTGAGGGGAACCCTCACCCCTTGGACGTTAAGTCGGCCATCTCTGCCTACCTGGAGATTACCCACACATTTAGGAAAACGGAGCGACTCCTGATCATACCACAGGGCACAAAAAGAGGCCAGGCAGCATCCTCAAGAACGATAGCATCCTGGTTAGTAAAAATCATAAAGAAGGCATACTCCATTCAACTTCTCCCGATACCAGAAGGATTGAGAGCCCACTCGACGAGAGCAGTAGCGACCTCATGGGCGGCATATTGTAAAGTTTCTCCAGAGACTATCTGCAGGGCAGCAACCTGGACCTCAAAAACCACCTTCATGGCTCACTACCGAATAGACCCGGCTCAGTTAACCACAGCCGAGTTCGGAAAGTCAATCATCCAAATGAACACATCCATACCTTGTACTTGAGTTAATAAATCCTTTTTTGCAAGCACCCACCCATGTAGCGAGTTATTTCCCAATGTGTGTGCTGCCATGGTGCGTCAGGAAAATGCCTATACTCACCTTTCCGTAATTTTCCTTTCCTGATGCACCCCATGGCAGCACACAGAACCCACCCCTCTAAGGTAATAGTTACTGAGAATGCAGCAGGGGACTCCTCTTCGAATCTTATAGCTAACCAGTCCTATCAGGTTGTGGAGGCGGAGTCACAACCCAATGTGTGTGCTGCCATGGGGTGCGTCAGGAAAGGAAAATTACGGAAAGGTGAGTATACAATTTTCCATTTTCTAGTCTATTCAAATTCAAATTGATTCTATTTTATTTTTGGGAAATGGTTATGTTCTTTCTATTCTAATCTATTCTATTGTTTTTTTAATTATATTCTTTTTTTTGTTTATTCTATTCTATTCGTTTCTATTATTTTCTTTTCTATTCTATTATTTTCTGTTCTATTCTTTTCTATTCAAATTCAAATTTATTCTACTTGAAATTAGAATTTTGGAAGATGGTTATATTCTTTCTATTCTATTGTTTTTATTTTAATTCTATTCTTTTCTATTCTATTCTTTTCTTATGCATTCAAATTCATATTTATTCTATTTGAAATTGGAATTTCAGAAGATGGTTATATTATTTCTATGTTATTCTATTCTATTTGTTTCTATTATATTCTAGTCTATTCTATTTTCATATTTTCTATTCTATTTTGTTCTGTTTTATTCTATTATATAATTATTTTTTATTTTATGTTATATTCTTGTCTAGTCTATTGTTTTTTTTTTTATATTCTATTCCTTTATTTTCTATTCTATTGTATTCTCTTTGGAAATTGGAAAACTATTTGACTTCGTAAACTTTTTTAATTCGAATTTAAAAACTATTCGACTTCGAAAACTTTTCAAAATTGAATTTGAAAACTATTCGAATTCAAAAAGTATTCGAAAACGATTCAAAAACTATTTGAATTTGAATTTTGTCCAAATTTTATTTTTTTCATTATTTAGGATTCTTTTAAATTTGAAAATTCATCTAAATTTTAATTCGGAATGAAACGAACCGCACAGGTCTAGTTGTGTAGCAATTAAAACCATGATAAGCAGAAGTCCCTTGGTATGTAATATAATCAATGCCTATGGCCATGGGCATCCGCATAACTTTTTTTAGGGGGGCATCATTTTAGGGTCACCCATGCACCACCCCTTTTCGACAATGTCATTATCACATTATCATGGTCAGAGCCTGCAGACGTAGTACAGTCCCAAGGATAGGTAATGGATAATGGCCAACATGCCCTCTTACCAGACCCAGCAAAACTACAGCAGTGATCCCACCAGCTGGATGATCACTCACTCTGGGTTCCCCAGGGGCGACTCTGGTCAGTAGCGTAACATGTCTGCACCCTGGCAGTGGCTCACTCTTTCTCTCTCTGGTGGTGCTGGGCAACGTGGCTCTATCTGGTGGCGCTGGACAGCATGGCTCTCTGGTGGCGCTGGGCAGCGTGGCTCTCTCTCTGGCTTCTGCCCAGCACACTCCTCGTTCTTTGTCCTATAGCACTCTCTCCCTCAGCTTTTTTCAGGCTGCAGTCTCTCAATCTCTATCTTGATAGAGCTGTAGCCTCCTTCCAGTGGAAAATGAGGCCGCCAATCTTTGGGACTACATGTCCCATGATTCTCCCCTCTTCTAGTCTCCTTTGATTGGCCCTCAGTTATGGTCAATAGGGAAGGAACGGAGTAGGCAGGAAGCTGGGCGGGAAACATGGTGAGAGCTGATGTCTCTTCTCTCTGACAGGAGAAAAGGGGGGTGAGCGGGGGAAGCCTCTGATAGCCCGCAGATCACCTTTCTCCTGTCACAGCGCTGCCGAGTTCTCTGCTGGACTGAGCAGGGAAATGAGCCAGAAGTCACACTACACTGATGGGGGGTGGCTTGACAGCGCCTTGGGGGTGTCCCCCCACTGCTGAATTTAAGATCTGATCCCTGATTCCAGGGCGGGGGGGCACTTGACCCCCCTTGCCCCTACCTGCGGACCCCCATGCCTATGGCCACCCATAGTGAACATTTTGTTTCCTAAAATGAGCAACTACTATAGAATTGGCAAACTGTGTAAAAAGGCCACTCAGAGAATCTAATGAAACAAAATATTGTAGCTTGTGGGCTTTTCAAGGGGTGTTTGATGGGTTGTCTTCTGTGCAGGCTGACATCAATGGTACAATTATGAATGTTTTGAGTCCAGTAACAAAAAGATTTACTGTAGAGTTGCAGGTACAGATTAGCTGTTTTTCCAGATACATTTGAGGCATGCTTTAGGTAACAGCTTAAGCCATCATTGCCAGAAGACATCATTCAGATGATTACATTCTGGGCTCAGATACAACAGTAGAACAATAGAAAGAGCCTAGGCGGGGATGTGTTTGTACCATCTTGTGCAATAAATGGATTGTACATTTCTTATCCTGGTGTGCGGCTATTGCTCCTTTTACTGATTGCTGCCTGAGAGTGGAGACCAGCTCCAGAGAAGGATCAGCATAAGATAAAGAGTAAAGCAATGTCAGTTTGCTTTCATGCAGAAGCAGAAACTGATTGGTTGGCATCAATCATTTTACTTTCAAATTACTATCCTTCTCCTTTAGAAAACAGTGTGAGCAAATTGCATAAACATGTGGGTTAAGCATGCTATGCATTTACCTTCTAGCACATTTGAAAACCAGAATTAACAATATTAACCACTTTAGCCCTGGAAGATTTGGCTGCAGAACGACTGGGCCATTTTTTGTGATTCGGCACTGTGTCGCTTTAACTGACAATTGCGTGGTCGTGCGACGCTGCACCCAAACAAAATTGATGTCCTTTTTTTACCCACAAATAGAGCTTTCTTTTGGTGGGAATTGATCACCTCTGCGGTTTTTATTTTTTGCACTATAAACAAAAAAATAGCGACAATTTTGAAAATAAAACAATATTTTGTACTTTTTGATGTAATAAATGTCCCCATTTTTTTTTTAAAAAATCGAATTTTTTCTCAATTTAGGCCGATATGTATTCTTCTACATATTTTTAGTAAAAAAAATCGCAATAAGCATATATTGATTGGTTTGCACAAAAGTTATAGCGTCTACAATATAGGGGATAGATTTATAGCGTTTTTATTATTTATTTATTTTTACTAGTATTGGCGGCAATCTGCGATTTTTATCATAACTGCGACATTATGGCGGACACATCGGACAATTTTGACACTATTTTGGGACAATTGGCATTTATACAGCGATCAGTGCTATAAAAATACATTGATTCCTGTAAAAATGTTACCGGCAGTGAAGGGGTTAACACTAGGGGCGATCAAGGGGTTAACTGAATTCCCTGGGAGGTGATTCTAACTGAAGGGGGGGGGGACTGACTAGAGGAAGTGACGGATCCTGGTTCCTAGTTAATAGCAACACATGATCTGTCAATATTCCACACATTACAGAATACTAATAATTTTTATAATAAAAAAATGGGACCAATGGTTTAACCTTTCCAAACTCTTTTTCAACCCTGAATAACATTACTAGATATCGGAGTTCGAACATTGTAAGACGTATATATGTGCAACAATCATAGAGGTTACTGTTATGCCGTGTACACACGACCGGTTCCGGAGTTTCGACGGATTTTCCGAATGAACGGACTTGGCCACACACAAGCACACCAAAGTCCGACGTCTGATTTTTCGACCGGACTCAAGTCCGTCGGAAAGATTTGAAACATGTTTTAAATCTAAAGTCCATCTGATTTTTAGACAGCAAAGGTCCGATGAAGCCCACACACGATCGAATTGTCCGGCGGATTCGTTCCACCGGACCTAGTCCATCGAAAAGTCCGCTCGTGTGTACGCAGCATTAGAGCCAGTTCACACAGGGGCAGCACGACTTGCAGCGCGACTCTGTAAGGCGACCTGCACATGACTTCAGCGGCGGCTTGCAAAATTACTTCTGTATAGAAGTCAATGCAAGTCACCCTGAAGTCGTCCCAAAGTAGTACAGGAACCTTTTTCTAAGTCGGAGCGACTTGAGTCGTTCCTATTAGAGCGGTTCCATAGTACAGAACGGAACGCAACTTGTCAGGCGGCTAAGTCGCCCCTGTGTGAACCGGTCTTAACGCGTTAACTTACTAAAACAAAGTATATCAACAATTACACAATATATTTTGATCTTCCTTATGTGTAAACTACTTGTATTGTACTTCTTTTGGCATATGACCACGCTTTTTGTACCACCTTTTTGTACACAATAAAAATAGTTTGTAAACCAAAAAAAAATAATAATTATGTACCCTATTGATTTCTAGCAGATATAACTTATTCACAATAAACAATACTCGTGAAATAACATGATTAGAGTTCATTTCAAAGTTAATGAAACCTGAATACACTTTTCAAGGTGAGAGTTTTCCTTGTTTGTCTTTCCTCTTTCTCTTACTAATTCTTACTTGATCCTTTATGGCTATAAAAAAGCTGGAGCTAATTGCTAATAAACGCAGTAGACAACAGATGCGCACATATGTACACCATTCACTTTTCTATGCACATAATAAAAGCAACTTTGAGCAACTGCTTAGAACAATAAGGACGGTGATACTGTAGACGTAGAGTTAACTACATGCCACCTGCTCACTCCATTGTTCCCTGTTACAAAATGCGTTGCAGCTTGTTGTGCTCTGTGATTTGCAATATTTATTGTTCTATGGCTATGCTATAAATATTGCTAATTTTTTTACATTGTTAAAAAGAACATTTAATTTCCAATTTTTCTGAAAGAAAAACATAACAATGTTGTAAGCCTGAGGTGCAGAGGTTTTTAATCTGCCCTTGTCCTTATTTTATCACCATGCAAAGAGACCCCTTTTTTGTCTTTTTTTTTTTTGTTACATTAAACATAAAGGTTAAACATCTGTTTCCCCAAAGGCATTGTGATAGGCCATAAATGCTTTGAATGCTCACAGGTTTTTTCAGTAACTAAAAATGTACGCTGCGAGAATTTTACAAAGGCAAAGGTTTATGCATAAACATGATTTGATTTGAGAGTAAAAAGTTAAAAAAATAAAAAAAATAAAGTTGATAATTGTCTATGCACATACAGACTGAAGTTAACAATGAAACAATTTGTTCTCACTTCACGCCATCTGTATGTAGCTCAGATGTGAGTAATTATCAATGATAGTGTAAAATGTTTCAATTTTGTCCTTAAGGGCTTATACCCTTGTACATTCAAAGCATTCACTGAATATACACTTCATGGGGACCCTTTGTAGCTGTGTTCTCAACTAAATTCAATTATCAGAGAATGAGTTCTGAACAAGTGCATCATATTGACCTGTTTCGGTGAGGTCTGAATTTTAAGGCTTCATTCACATGGCTGTAAAAAACGCACACGTGTTTTTTTAAATTATGGATCTGAACCCAGCTGCATTGTTTTCAATGGAGCCATTCACACAGGTGTGTAAACATGGGCTGCATTCAGATTCGTAAAACAGAATCCACAAAATCTGTGTCTAAGAATATGCACTTTACACATTTACATGTATAAAAGCATGTATACCATATGCCATTTGTAAGCATGTGAATTAAAGAGGAGCTCCAGGCTTCTTCAGAAAAAAATAAAAGTCAGCAGCTACAAATACTGTAGCTGCTGACTTTTAATATAAGGGCACTCGCCAGTCCAGGGATCCCGCAATGTCCTCCTCCAAGCTGATTCTTCTTTCTGATTCTTCAATCAGCTTCGGATGCAGGCACTGGCATATCTAGTAAGGGAAACAGGAAGTGAAGGTTTGAAGTTTTCTACTGCGCATGCTCTTTCGCAAATGTTTGGCTCAGTTTGCCTCAAAGATCTGAACCGGAAGTGGGAGTGGGTACCTATCAAAAGCAGGTACCCGCTCTACCCTCCCTCCCAAAAAGTGTCAAAAGTGGCAGTGGAGGGGGGGGGGAGGTTGCAAACAAGCAGAGCTTCCCCTTTTGGGTGGAGCTCCACTTTAAGTCTAAACAAAGCTTTTGGTCGGAAAATGCGACCATGTGTATGCTCCATCTGACTTTTTCTGGCTGAATTTCCGCCAGCAAAAGATTGAGGCAGGGAAACAGGAAGTGAAGGTTTGCAGTTTTGTACTGCGCATGCACGAGTCGCGCTGCACCTTTTGGTCTTATAGTCTTCAGGGACCTGTGATGTGTCCCAGAAAACTGTGGGGGAAGGGGCGAACGTTTGGCTCAGTTTGCCTATCAAAAGCAGATACCCGCTCTCCCCTCCCGCCCAAAAAGTGTCAAAAGTGGCAGTGGAGGGGTGGGGGTGCAAACAAGCAGAGCTTCCCCTTTTGGGTGGAGCTCCACTTTAAGTCTAAACAAAGGGGGGAAATAAATTATCATTACGTGTGCATACACATCTTTAGACATCTTTACGTGTTTAAGCACATCTATACACAAGTATTTTTCTGATCAATACACAGAAACTTTTATCCTAGAAAGCACATGTATAATAACTAGGGTTGAGCGAACCCGAACTGTAAATATTGTCGGCTCCCCGTAATACAGAGAACAGTCATTGAAAGTCATTGATTTTTAAAAAGTTATTGTCATAAAAAGTGTTTGGGGACCTGGGTCCTGCCCCAGGGGACATGTATCAATGCAAAAAAAAGTTTTAAAAACTGATGTTTTTTCGGGAGCAGTGATTTTAATAATGCTTAAAGTGAAACAATAAAAGTGTAATATTCCTTTCAATTTCGTACCTGGGGTGTATAGTATGCCTGTAAAGGGGCGCATGTTTCCCGTGCTTAGAACTGTCCATGCACAAAGTGTCCTTTCTGCAGGAAAAAGAGTTATTTAAAAGCACTCGCGGCTATAATGAATTGTCGGCTCCCCGTAATACAGAGAACAGTCATTGAAAGTCATTGATAAAAAAAAAAAAAAAAAAAAAAGCGTGGGGTTCCCCCAAATTCAATTACCAGGCCCTTCAGGTCTGGTATGGATATTAAGGGGAACCCCGCGTCAAATAAAAAAAAAATGATGTGGGGTTCCCCCTAAATATCCATACCAAACCCTTCAGGTCTGGTATGGATTTTAAGGGGAACTCCACGCCAAATAAAACAAAATGGCGTGGAGGTCCCCCAAAAATCCATACCAGACCCTTTATCCGAGCATGCAACATCTTTTTCCTCCGATCCGCTTCTTCTTTCTCTGGTGTTCTCGTCCGGCATCTTCCTCCACGGCGTCCCTTCTTCGTTCTCGGGCCGCTTCGTGCAATGGGAGGCTCCTGCTGTGTGACGGTTTTCTTCCTCTGACAGTTCTTATATAATGGAGGGCGGGGCCACCTGGTGACCCCTGCCCCCTCTGACGTCATGGAGAAAGCCAAAGGGAAGTCCCCAAGTCCCCGTCAGAAGAAGAGAAGTGTCACACAGCGGAGCAGTTCGCTTTGCGCGGAGCAGTTCGGGTTCGCTCAACCCTAACTATGAGCGAAAAGCATGCTTTTTGTTTTTACCTTTCCATATTATTTGGATAATATTGCTGTTGTGAAAGAGCATACCCGATCATTGTGCCTAGGGCAGCATTATCTATAAATACAGCTCTGGGTTTACTAAAGTAATCTTTAGAATAAAAGGATAGTTAAACTTTCAGAGCTTAAAGCATTTGTTACCCCAGCACTTAATATTCCTGATATGTGCCTGCTGTACGTACCATGTACTTGTATGAGAAAGTATCCTGTTCTCTTTGTATTGCTTGCTGTATGTGAAATCCCTGGTGTTCCTGCTAGTACCTTTGCTTTCCTATTAAAAACTGACCACACTAACCAGGAGAGCACACCGCAATCAGTTCTTTGTAGGTTGTAGGCTCGCAGGAACTAGGCCCTCCTAACCTTCTTTTTTTTCACAAAAAATTTTATTGAAACTTTTTCATAAACAGTACAAAATAGGTCAGTACCATAAAGCAAACAAATAGGAGAGATAAAAGTGCATAGTTCCAACATAGGGGAGGCATAGGGTTAATGTACCTGTAGGTAGAAAGCAAAGTGTATAGTCTCTAAGCATCATTATTAGTAAGTTCTTACATGGACTCCTTTATTACTAAATAATTAGTGAACTTTTAAAGAAGATGTAATACAGTGTGTCTTCAGTCTGCTTGATGATCGTTGGAATGTAATGTTTCCAGTCAGAGTATTCATTGTAGCTTCTAGAGGTGCTGAAGGGCATACAGGGAGTAGGAGTGGTGTCCGATCGCCATGCCGGCTTGCGACTCTACCCCCTGTCTTGTGAGATTAGGACAAGAGGGAGGGGGGACAGGAGAGGAAGGATGAGGAAAGGAAATGAGGACAAAAGAGAAAACAAATTTGGGACGTGGGGGGGGGGGGGTGAGGGTGGCACCATAAGGGGGTTATATGAGGAGGGGGTGGGAGCTCCACCAACTACCCTCCCCAAACACCTCCCCTTCTTGTGAGAGGTAAAGCATTTTTGTTCATACTTCTCAGGGGTTGTGTTGGGGTAAATCTAGAAAGCGCTGTGAGCTTGGGTATTCAAGCCAAGGGGCCCATGTCGCCGTAATGCTAGCCATTCTATCCTGGGCGGTGCAGATCAGCTCCTCCATCATAGCTATCAGATTGACCTGCATCGCCCATTCCTTAGCAGAGGGGGGTGATTTGGACCTCCAGTGCACTGGTAGGCATAGCCTAGCAGCATTAATCAAGTGCATAGCTATTGATTTACAGTATTTCTTACGGGGCATTTTGGAGAGGTGAAAGAGGTATTGAGCTGGGGTGAACTCCAAATCAAGTGAGGATATCTCCTTCACCACTTCGTGAACTTTGCGCCAGTATGGTTGGATGAGTGGGCATGTCCACCAGATGTGGAGGAGTGAACCTAATTCCTGTTCACATCTCCAGCATCGATCTGACACTGCAGGGATGAATTTATGGATTATTTCTGGGGTTCTGTACCACCACATTGAAAGAGTTAATGATCCAATCAGCCTGAAAGAGATAATGATCAGGAGAGTATAAATGGGATTGAGTAGTTCATGTAACCAACCCTAATGATTAAGTCACTTCGACGAAACATGTCTAGGTATGGTTACATGGCAACTGTGAGGAGCATTTAACATTCAACGTTCCAGTTACTGGGTGTGCTGTGCCGTTTTGAAGTGAAGTGAAAGAGAAAGGAGACAGCGTGGAGGGTGAGACATATTGGTATTAACGCCGGGTCCGCCGAGACCATAATATATCGGGTCACCACTGCTGGGTCCTTGTTTCCTGTTGAAAAGATTATGCTGAAGTGCCTTATTTTTATATGAAGGATGTGAGTACAATGGTTGAGGAATTTTTGTGTGCTGTTGAAATAAATGGTTTACTCTACTTCACTATTGGAAGCATCTCTTTTTTCCTTATATGTGGAGTGCAATTATCTAACATTCTGTCTGGATCCATCTGTGACCCATGTGGAGCTATTAAGCGAGTTGGCCGAGCATGAGAGTGCAAGGCATATACTGCTGGTGAGTGCGTTTCCTTAGGGTGCGGTAGCACTGAACACAGGTGGTGTGGTGGAAGATATTTTTTCAAGTCACTTCAAGAATTTTGTTTAAAGACACTTCAAAACTTTATTTGCTTCAGGATTTTTCATTCACTTTTCTGTCACTTTTTGAAACATTATCACTACAAGTAACAGTTTATGGACTTTTGTTTGGATTTGTTTTCTTTATTTGGACACCTGCAAGAAATATATAATCACACTCCACTTTCATTTTTCACTTTATGTATATAGGTGATTAATTGTGTTGTTGTTTTTTTTAGCACTGTTTATACAGGGTGATTATTTTTCAGTATTGTCTACACAGGTTAAATATTTAGTTTATTCACAGAAACTGTGAGTTTCAGTTCCGACAGAAAATTATTTTCATATAAGTCTTTGAGTTTACTAGGAATTTGTATACCAAGATACGTAATGGCATCTGTTTTCCAGCGGAATGGGAAGTTCTCCTGACATAGCTGAGCTAGATTAGAGGGCAGGGAGACGTTTAGGGCATATGATTTGGAATAGTTGATCTTCAGGTTTGAGATAATCTTAAACTGCTCTGAGACGGGCATAAGGGTGGGCAGAGACGTCAGCGGGGATGAAAGAATGAGCAAGATATCATCTGCAAAAGCAGCGATCTTGTACTCCCGCTGTTGTACCTCAATACCTTTTATGTTTGGATTTGCACAAATGCTTCGAAGGAGGGGTTCAAGGATAAGAATGTATAATAATGGAGACAGGGGGCATCCCTGCCTGGTCCCATTATGAATGGGGAAGGCGTCTGACAGGTGGCCGTTGACCTGGACCCTAGCCCGGGGCCTGGCATAGAGCGCTTTAATAAAGGTCCGCATGCAGTTACCCAAGCCCAGGGCCTCCAGGACCGCGTCCATGTAGTCCCAGGCCACTCTGTCGAACGCCTTCTCCGCATCCATCGCCAGAAAGCAGCCTTCCTTTTTAGTTGAAGTAAGCCAATGGTGCAAGTTGAGGGCCTTGCTGGTGTTGTCCCTGGCTTCTCGTCCAGGGACAAAGCCAACTTGGTCTAGTCCTATCCAGGCTGGGACATAATAGGCCAAGAGAGTGTCCAGGATTTTGGCGAACAGTTTAACGTCTACATTTAAGAGTGAGATAGGCCTGTAGTTGGCTACATCAGTGGGGTCTTTGTTATCCTTAGGAATTACAGAGATATAGGCCTCCAATAGGCTATCCGAGTTAGAGGGAGAATGGGAGAAGGTGTTGAAAGCTCTTAGAAACTCCGGCGCCAGGAGATCAGCAAAACTTTTGTAATATTGCGCCGAGAAGCCATCTGGTCCTGGGCATTTGCCAAGTTTCGTGGCCTTCAAGGCCCCCCCACTCCTTCAGGGACAACAGGGCCTCCAATGCTTGCCAATCATCAGTGGATAATGCCTGGGGGCTGTTCTTGTTCAAGAACTCCCTAATGAGGATGGAGCGTGCTGTCGCTGAGATGGGTCTATGTTCGTGTGATTCGAGGTGATAAAATTTGCTATAAAATTTGTTAAACTGGTCTGCAATATCCTCATTCCTGGAGTGGGTTGCCCCATTTGTGTCTACAACATGGTGCACCGTGGATGCAAGGGTTCGCTTCTGTGTAAGTCTAGCTAGTAGCCTCCCCGATTTATTGCCCTGCTCATAAAACAATTTCTGAGCTAGGACCTGTCTTTTCCGTGCCCTTTTATATAGTTCCTCCAGTAGGGTCGCTCGAGTGTCGGCTAAATCCTTAGCAACTTCCACTGCAAGCGACCATTTATGTTGTGTTTCCAGCATGGTAATTTTTTTGAAAAGCTCCTGGATCAAAATTTGTTGTTCTCTTTTTTTCCTAGAGGCTATAGCTAGCAGATGTCCCCGAACGACACATTTGTGCGCTTCCTATTGGGTCAATGGGGTCACGTCTGGGGTGTTGTTGTGTCGGAAATAGTCTCTAATGGTCTGTGTAATGGTAGCCAGGTCTCCAGGGTCGGATAGAAGAGAAGCATCTAGTCTCCATGTCCTGGTAGTCGTTTCCCTTTGTGGGAATTGCAAAGTCAACATGATGGGATGATGGTCAGAAAGTAGCATATTCTCAATGGTCGCATGTTGAAGAAAGGTCAAGTCTGTCTGATGAATGAATAGATAATCTAGCCTCGAGTACCTATTATGCAGAGGTGAGAAGAATGTGAAGTCTTTCCCTTCCGGATATAACGTCCGCCAAGTATCGTGAAGTGTGAGGGAGGCTAAAGCTAGTTTAACTTGGCGTAGGGTCTAAAATGGGAGTGAGGAGGAGCCCGTAGAGGTGTCAAGGAGAGGGTCTAAGGCCATATTGAAGTCCCCCCCAAGTATCAAAAGACCCGTTTGGAATGTGGTGAGCCGCAAAATGACTTCTTTCAAGAAGGAGGAGAATTGGGGCAATATATGTTAGCGAAAGTCACTGGCCTGTTTTTCCAAGTCCCCTTTAAGAACAGGAACCTACCCTCCGGATCAAGGACTTGGTCCGTGAGGCGGAATGGGAATGATTTGGCAATCACTATGGACACTCCTTTTGTTTTGGAGTCCGAGCATGTCGCATGATAGACCTCGGGAAAGCGATTATTAGATAAGCGCGAAATTGAGCCGGATTTAAAATGCGTTTCTTGCAGAAAATTACTTGGGCCCTCTGGCGGTGTTCTTTGGCAAGGATACTACTACGCTTCTCTGGGACATTAAGGCCTTTGGCATTCAAGGAGTAAACCTTGAGCGATAGAGGAGCTGATGCCTGGGCCACAAGAGGCATGTTCAGCAGTCAGATATGTTTGTCGGTGCCACCCAAAAAAAAAGGGGGGGTAGAGAAAAGGAGGGGGAGGAGGAGGGGGATAGGAAAGGAAAATGTAGGGAGGGAAAAGGGTAGGGATTGGGCCTACCCTAGAGTTTCACACGGGGCCTACTCGGAGCCCGAGATAGGCTTGCCTCTTGCACTAATTAGCTACTCCCTATGTAGGGAGATCGAGAGGAATACCGGAGGTAAAACCAGACCAGCTGAGTTACCTAATTGGGGGGGTATAGAAAACAAAAGAAACGTGAGGTTATGCTGGCTGGTTTCAAGGGGAAAACCTGCCTCCTTGGGGTGGGGAAGGAACCTAGTCTCGAAACAAGAGTGTATACACATTCTACCATCCAACGATTTAATCGACCAAGCATGTAAAGTGATGGCAACCCTCGGCACCATTGGGTGGGGCAGCATCACGGGTGTCCTCCCACAATAAGTGAGCGAAGTCTGCAGCAGCTCCCCTTCACCCGGTGAGCCAGGTAGCTTTGACAAGACAGGATTAATACCCTAATATAGCAAGCGCTTCTACAAAGTCTTATATCATAATGAATGCGTAGAACAAAACCAAGCATAAACACTTCATATTATTAAACTTGTAATATACGTTAACACTTCAACACTAATCGTAGTGGCTAACCAGGACCGTCAAGGGCTTCTGAACCCAGAGCCCAGCTGTTTTCCGCTGGGCCCAGGGACCAGAGGACCCCAGTGTCCACTGGCGTTGGGGCCACCCTTCCCATGATAGCTAACACATGGGAGGACACAGAGCTCTATATCTCACCACCACCCACAGATCTTTGTATTCCCTTGGGGTTAGCGAGAGCAGGACAGAGATATGTCCCGTCCCCGGGAACCCCAGGCAAGTATTTCTCATCTCCACCCCCAGGCAGAGATGTGAGGGATGCGGTCTTACCTCGTAGGATGTCCTGTGGGCGGTCCCAGTGTGGGGTAGAGCATTAAAATGGAACAACCATAACCTGTATAAGGAACAGTCAGAGGCAGAAAATTATAAATGAACAGATAACATATAACACACATTTTTACTGTTCTAAGCTAGACACTCGTCCCTCGGGTCTATGACAATGGGATGGTACCTGGGTCTCTAAGCTGTAAGCTCAAGTATACGGCCTGTTACTACAAGCTAGCAGGTCCAGATTTCCTCATCCCCTACGGAGGGGGAGGAGGATGAGTGAATGGGGGGGGTTTGTCTAAAGGTTGATGGCCGGAGTTAAAATACTAGTGCTACAGCCACCAGTGGAATTCTCAATAACAAGGTAGCCTGACTCAGTTCTGATCAAGAGGCCTGGAAGTCTGTGTAGAAGACATACGCTAAACAGAGAGTAACTGGTTGTCCACACTTGGCCTGTAAAGCCATGAAAGCAGTAAGGGAGGAAGCGCACGCATCTTCCCAAAGCTCAGTCTTGACCTTAAATAAGAGGATTTCCTTTACAAGTTTGTCCACACCGGGAATAGTGCATGGGTGTAGGGGTCTCTTTAAGGGTAGCAGCGTACCTCAGCGAGTTACCGGTTTGGGGACCTGTGTTAGGATCACCTGCAGCGTTCTCTGGAAGTAGACCAGTGTAGAGAGGCTTGCATCAGTTCTTGAAGCATGCAAAAGAGAGCACTGCAGTTTTCAGGGGGCACGGTATTGTGCGCATCACGGCCAGTGAAGCAGTGCCTGAGCAAATTACAAGAGTCTCTCCTGTATCACGTCATAGAGTCAGCAAGTGTAAGCCATAGGCATAACAGTGTGCCCCAGCTTACCTCGAATGGCTTGTTCATCAGCATGCAAGGGGACGAGGTAAAGCAATAGAACAGCTCATCTGTTTGGATTTCGTCAGCTCAGCGGTCAGTTCTGCGTCTAGCAGAGGAAGGAGATACCCGCGGGCTTTCATCAGTTTCCATGTCGCCACGGGGGTCTCGATGGCGAGCTAGCAGAGGGTCTACGCCGGCGTTGTCTGCTCCTTTGAGATATTGAGGTGTCTCCAGGTAGGGTAGGAATCCAGGGCTCGGGTTGCATGAACATTACATACCAGTCTGGAACCGGGACCACAGGAATGCCCAGGGAGTCACAGAACGGCCGCAGGTCTGCTGGTGTTTTTAGTTGAGCTGTACGGTTGCCGTTGGTTGCTTTAAGGCGGGAACTTCCACCGATAGGGAATGTGGCTCTCTCGGAGAGCTTGTAAAAGAGGGCGAAGGTCCCTTCTATGTTGCAGGGTAATGGCGGACAAGTCCTGGTAGAGCTGAATGCGTGGTCCTTCGTGTTCCAGGTGGGGATGATTGCGGGCCAGGCGCAGAATCTCTTCCTTCTGGGTAAAGTTGACCAAGCAACAAATAGCATCTCTGGGTGGGTCATTGTCCCTGCCTCTTGGCCTTAGCGCCCTGTGGCATCTCTGCATTTCGACTGGTGTATCCAGAGGTCTCCCTAAAAGCGTGTTGAAAATTGCCCAGACCGCATTTTGCAATTGGGGGCCCTCAATGGACTCTGGGATCCCCCTGATACGGAGATTGCGCCTGCGACCTCAGTTGTCGAGATCCTCCATGTGCCTATGCATGTCCAGGAGATGGTGGTTATGTACATTAACAGTCTGCTGTACCTGGTGTATGGCATTGCCCTGCGTAATGGCCGCCGACTCCACATGTTCCACACGTGAGGCTACAGCTTTAAGCTCTGATTTGAGGTCTGCGACTGCCGCTGAAAGAGCGCTCTTAATGTCAAGGGCCACGATCTGGAGGTCCACCAGGCACAGGAAGGGAGAGGGCTGTGGGAGGGTGAGCCCATCTGGAGCATTGCGGGGGTGTCAGCTGCGGCCGCACCGCTGGATGTACTATAGCCTGCGGCTTGAGATGCGGCCTGCGGCTCCGTGTGCTGGGAGCGGAACATCGCTGGTATGTTCCTGCTCAGCTGGGTAGACGGATCCAGCTGAGAGCGGGTGGTCGGCTGGCTCCTGCCCGTCATTCTTGCGTGTGCTGGGCCGAGGATTGCCTGCTAATGAAGGCTGTATGAAGCCCTGGATGGCAGAGCTCCTTCACTAAGCAGCCATCTCGTTCCGACGCTAGGCCACACTCCCTCCCTCCTAACCTTCTTGTATTGAATTGTATTGTTGCTGTATTGTCTTCCTTTAAATTGCAAACTGTTGGCGCTATATACATCCTGTATAATAATAATAATAATAATAATAACAATGCAAGGAACTCTGTATGCTCTCCTCCAATGATCAGACTTGTCCTGACACACCCCTGCTGCACAGCCATTCATTGGTTAGCTCAGTGTGCTGCTGTTTCTCCTCCCAAAGCTCTTATGCAGCAGTGAACAGAAGGAATGCGATCACTTATAAAAAAGGGAAAAAATTATTTATAATGTTTTTTTTTTCTGTTTTATATTTTAAAATGAATGGGTTGTTCTACAGTGTGATTGTTTACAATCACTTTAACTATTAGAAATTATGGATCCGCAAAAGTGACAAAACACACAAACAAGAAGGAAAAGAATACATCATATGAAAACTAAAAGGTGTTAGCGAATGTGGTTTGCTCATTGAATGAAACTTTGCATACCAATAGCAGATATACAGTAGGTCTGTTCACATTGGCAAAATTCTTTAATAAACATTCTTTAATAAACAAATATTGTACTTTTTTCAAAAAGTCATATTTTTCCAGGCATATTACCTTAACCTTGTCTTCAATTAGCATTTCTAAAGGTGTATAACTTATTGTTTGGTTATTATTGCTTTTATTTAACCTATCATTTTCTAGCATTCATTCTTCTACAGTCATCATGCAAACAGTTATTCTTTACTGTTATAATGAATAAATAGGCTATGAGTATTTAAAAATGTATATCTGATGAATGTCTTCTTAGGAATCTACACACAGATCTTACATTATGCAAACGAATAACTTTCCACTCCTCCTTTACAACAATTATATATGCATTTATAAACAGGCACTCCAGTAAATGTGCACTCAAACAATTAAGTCAATGTAAGTCAGTGTAAGATACTGTTAAAGTAATTGGCAATACTCTGTGTTTAATGCCTGCATATTATACTAATTACAATAGCTAGACATATATTTGGTGTGTGACAGAGTATTCTATTATTATACCATACATTTATGGTGTGAGTTTCTAAAGGTGAATCATTAACTCTGGCCCCTGCAAATGCCAATTTACCTCTAAAATCCATTCAGCTAAATTAATTTAAAAAAATAAATTTTAATTTTATGTGTACTTGGCTGGATTTTTGAAAGAAACACAGGTAAAGTGGTGCAGAATAACAAATGGCTCATTTAGGTTATTATCACATTAGTTTCTCTTATACGTAATAAAAACTGATTAAGTTATATTGACATATTACTGTATGTTTAGGCAAATACCATATTGCTATCTTTATCTACTATACAGAATTAATAGGGAATTAAAAGTACTTTTAAAAAAAGTTGGCATTAGGTAGCTTATTTCAGAAGATTCTCTGTAGGGGGCATAGATTAAAATGGTTGTAATGGGGCGCATGCGCGGATGCCTGAGCGGGCGGACGTCCTGACTTAGAGCTCCGCTCCGAGGGAGGAGATAGCCGGAGGACTACGGGTCCCAGCAGTACCGCGATCGGTACAAAACAGCTCCACGAGCCCCATCTAGACCCCAGGTGATATTAGAATGGTCCTGCGGGGCCCCAAATCCAAAATTAAGGCATCCTTATCAAAAACGGCGCCGGCCAGGCAGTCTCTGAAAATGGCGGCCGCTATCTCCTCACAGGCAAGCACACAGAGATGTAATACAGCGCCCTCACAGTCTGCTGAGGAAGCTGCAGGCACTGATTCTGATACTGAGTTTCCACAACATGGAAAAAATGATGATATGTTTAAAATATTTGAAAATATGTTGAACAAAGCCCTGAAAAAGACTTCAGATAGAATTACAGACAAACTGACTAAGGAGATTAGAGAGCTGGGACAGAGAACAGCTGAGTTAGAAATTAGAGTGGATGACCTAGATAGCTCTACACAGCAAAACACCTCAGAGCTTGAAACACTTAAAGAAGAAAATCTTTTATTACAGTCACGTTTAGAAGACCAGGAAAATAGGGACAGACGTTCAAACCTGAGAATAAGAGGAATTCCTGAAACTATCCTAGATCTCCCGGCCACTATAACAGCGTTATTTCAGGAACTACTACCTGGTATACCTGTGGAAAGATTGGAACTGGATAGAGTCCACAGAGCCTTAGCCCCCCGCAAAGCAAACGGTCCTCCGAGAGATATAATTGCTAAATTTCACTACTATAGAACCAAAGAGCAACTTTTGGCGGCTGCCAGGGACAAAGACTCATTGCAATTTCAGGGCCACACATATCAACTTTTTGCTGATATATCTCCCCTCACAGTTGCTAAACGACGTGCAATGAAATCCCAGCTACTAATCCTGCAACAACATAATATTCCCTACCATTGGGGATTTCCTTTTTCCCTAAGATTTTCCTTTTTGGAAGCTAAATATGTCTGTAGATCCCCTGAAGACCTGCAATCGGCCTTGGTTGAAATGGGCATCGCTGACAGGCCCACACCACATGATCACCCTCGTAGACGTCCAGCCTCAAAATCTCCTCAACAAAAGACGACGACAACCTCCACAGGGGCTTCTTCATCCTCTCTACTTCTTATACCCAAGCGTGGTCGCTTTGAAAATCTGTCTACCTCCAACGAGGATTCTATGGACTGAAACAACAATCTAGTCTGTCCTGCTATTACTCACTACCAGCATTAATTGCTGGTTGAAAAATTAAAAATCCCCAGCACTTCCACACCAATTTCCAATTTCCATAAGGAAATTATCCGCCGAAACTTGACGCTTCTTTTTCCAACAGACATCCTAAGTCACATTGTTTTTGTATCCATCCCTAACATTTTCCTCTTTTTTTTTTTCTCATCTCCACTATAATACGCATTTTTGATTTATATACTAACAATTAAATAGTAACATTCTTATACGCTATTTTCTTTTAGGTCCTTATACAAAGCGGACTTTTGATCGATAATTTTTTTTTTTGTATAACACCTGTGGTCCTCCAGTGCTACTCCTCCCTCAGGAATTTCTTGCAGCCCCCTGTTCCATCTCCAGTTACCCGCCAGGCTTATGCGGGTCCCTGCGGATGGCGTTGGAACCTCTCGGAACATACTGAATATGTTTCGTAGACGTTCCCTCACCCTATGTTGCCACTTTTTCTTATTACTAATATGCTATTATAAAGGGGTTGACCGATTTTTTTATTTCTATTTTGCCTTTTTCTTTTTTGTTATTTTTATCCTTTTCCCTCCCCAGGTGGTGATCGCATGTCTAGTAGTAAGTTATGTTTTTACTCTCATAGTATTGTTTATTTTGATGTCATGGCCCCTATAAATGTTCTGTCTTTAAATGTACAAGGGTTTAATATTCCCCACAAACGCTCTAAAGCTATGCACACTTTTCATGCTAAAAAAGCCCATATTATATGTTTGCAGGAAACCCACTTTATAGATAAAGCATATCCGAAATTCCTCTCCTCCACTTACCCTCAATTTTATGCTTCCTCTGCTTCCGTTAAGCAACGGGGTACTCTTATAGGTTTTCACCGTAACACTCCATTTACCCTTGTGTCACAATTGAACGATCCAGAAGGTAGATACATCTTGATTACTGGTTACCTCGCTGATGCTCCCATTACGGTGGTCTCTTATTACGCCCCCAATAAGCGACCACTTGCTTTTATGTCTCATCTCTTCCAACTTATTGATACACATAAATTTGGTACATTAGTTCTATGTGGAGACTCCAATTCTACGGTTTTCCCTTTCCTTGACAAATCCCCAATTACCCCCAATTTGAACTCCGCTAAGGTGTCCCTACAGCCCCTGCTTACAGCTCACAAATTGGTAGACACATGGAGAGAACTTAATCCTACTAATAGACTCTACACACATTACTCATACCCACACAAATCATTTTCCCGTATTGACCACATCATAGTTCCATCTAGTATGTTACCAGAAGTAATTTCATCTAAAATTATCCCAATACCATGGTCAGACCATTGTGCAGTTTTCACCACCCTAGCCTCCACTATACCCAGATCGCACGATACAACTTGGTGCGTTAATGATACCCTACTAACACATCCATCCCACAAATTGCTGATTGAGCAAGCACTATCTGACTATATCTCCTTTAATGACACAGAAGATGTTTCTTCCCTGACATTGTGGGAAGCCCACAAATCTGTTATGCGAGGTAATCTTATTCGTCTATCATCTACACTTAAAAGAGAACGTAAACTTTTATTTGCAAAATTGGAGACTGCTTTCAACACATGTCACTCAAACTTCCAATCTTCTCCGACTGCTGATAACCATACGAAATTAGATAAAGCACGACTAGACCTAGATCTCTTTTTAACTGACTCGGCCGACAAATTAATAAGTAAGCGCCAGCATATCCAGTATCTCAAAGCTAACAAACCTGACACTCCCATGGCATGCAGTTTAAAAACGATACAAAAAGTGCAGTCCTCTTTCAGACTCAAAACTACTCGTGACGGTTACACAAGCAATCCAGTTAAAATACTCGAAGTTTTTCACTCCAACTTATCTAAATTATACTCCTCATGCCAGCAGTTCGATGCATCAAAAGCGGATACCATGTTTTCTAATATTAACCTCCCCACCCTAGATCAATTACAACGTGACAACCTTGAACGCCATATAACTACCCCGGAAGTCCTGAATGCAATCAATCACTTAAAACTTAATAAAAGACCAGGTCCAGACGGGTTCTCGGCACTTTACTATAAGCAGTTTTCACACATATTAGCGCCTGTTCTAACCAGAGCCTTCAACTCTATCCTTGAAAACCACTCCTTTCGTACAGAAACACTCACCTCCATTATAGTGATGATTCCTAAACCACATTCAGACGTTACTTCTTGGTCAAATTATCGTCCTATTTCCCTTCTCAACCTTGACATAAAACTACTGGCTAAGATACTAGCTACCCGCCTTAATGAAACTATAGGTCAATTAATACATCGTGATCAAACTGGCTTCATGCCAAAGAGACAGGCAGGTGATAACATCAGACGCGCCCTTTTACTCATAAACGCAGCTAAAACTAGACGCATCCCTTCATGCCTTATATCTCTAGATATTAAGAAGGCGTTTGATTCAGTCACTTGGCCCTATATGCAGTATACGTTACAAAAATGGGGATTTGGGGATCATTTTCTTAAATGGATCTCCTCGCTGTACGATAACCCTAAAGCATACATCAAATATGCCGGATATAAATCTGCTATGATGAACATTAGTAGGGGTACGAGACAGGGGTGTCCCCTATCCCCCTTGATTTTTGCTCTCCTTATCGAACCATTGGCACAATTAATCAGGAGCAATCATGATATTAAGGGAATTGAATTAGGTGGTTATCAACATAAGCTGTGTCTTTTTGCTGATGATATCCTCATATTCTTATCTCATCCACATATATCTGCTCCAAATTTATTGAACATATTGGACATGTTTGCTACAGTCTCTGGCCTTAAAGTTAACCCAACCAAATCAAACGTGCTTAATATATCTATAGAACATACTGACCTTTTGCGTTTCCAATCTACCTTGCCATTTCACTGGGTTACTAACCAGTTACCATACCTGGGTGTTCATCTCACAACTTCACTCAAAGATTTATTTAGAGTTAATTACCTCCCTTTATTGAAACAAGTCACTAACTACTTGAAACAATGGTCTTCCCTACCGTTATCTTGGTTAGGAAGGATCAATGCAATTAAAATGTCAATCCTACCGAAATTTTTATATTTGTTCAGAGTTTTACCTATCCCACTACCTGCATATTTCCTTAGAATAATACAACGTAGAGTCTTGGCCTTCATTTGGGGGAAAATTAAACCACGGATACCAATGACCACATTATATCTTAGTAAATTGAGGGGTGGGCTCGGTTTAACAAACTTTGTTTCCTACTATTCTGCTGCACAGCTCTCAATTCTTGCGAAATATCACTCAACAGTAGAAACACCCCTTTGGGTGTCTATTGAATCGGTAGACTGTGACCCAATCTCTATTGCGAATATACTATGGATTCATCCCACAGATCGCACACCTATTTCTAATCCCATTACGAAACACTCCTTAACAATATGGGACAAATTTGGTAAACCTGCCAACCTTCAATCACCACATAACCCTCTTCTATCCTTCCTCTGGAATCCAGCCTTCTACCCAGCCTGGAGATATCCAAAATCATTTTCTGCCTGGTCCTCCTTAAATTTATCTCGATTCTACCAAATATGTAATAATTCCAATATCCTGGATTTCCCGACATTATGCGATACTCACGGACTCTCAAGATCTGAAACCTTCAGATACCTGCAAATCAAAAATTTCAATACTCCTCTTCTAAATACTGGCACATCACTTAATCAAATGTCTCAATTTGAACGAATATGTAAAAGTGACCCACATGTTAGAGGGGTTATTTCCCTGATATATCAAAAAATCACTTCTCTTCCTAATAATGTATTACCCTCTTATGCTGATAAATGGGCAGTAGATATGAACAGAGTTATTGACACTAATGACTGGTCCAATATATGGCAAGCCACTAAAAGCTCTTCCTCAAATTGCTATGCTATTGAAACCAACTTTAAAGTATTAGCTAGATGGTACCTGGTACCGGCCAGAATAGCCAAATTTACCCCGACCTATCCTAATACCTGTTTCAGAGGTTGCCCGACCCCGGGTACCCATTTCCACATCTGGTGGCAATGCCCGGTGGTCCTAGAATTCTGGAAAAGTATTTTTGCCTTGGCTTCAAAAGCCCTTGAATGTCCTATACCCATAGATCCAGCCTTGGCTCTTTTGAATCTAAAACCTCCATCACTAACGCACCCGCAATTTAAACTATTTCTCCAGCTTAGTACTGCCGCTAAACAAACTATAGCCAAAGCTTGGAAATCCAAAACTTTAATTGTAGCGGAAGCTAAGCACAGGATGAATAGAGCATTGACCCATGCTAAAATGTCAGCCATAGAAGATAATAATATCATCAAATTTAAGCAGATTTGGCAACCCTGGGTAAAACATTATCTTCCATCTGACTTTGACCAGTCATTATTGTTACCTCAATAGTTTACCGATTATTTTAGCGGATAAACTACAACATCCTATATGACACGCCGATCACCACCTCGAGAAACCCGTTCCTTCTTTCCCTTCTTCCCCCCCTTTTTTTTTTTTTTTTCTTTTTATTTACCTAAATAGAAGTTAGAAGTACGCTGCAACCAGTATGATTGCGACCTCGGTCACTTTATATGCATTCTTCCTAGCATTATATTATCGCCTCTATATTCTCAGTATTCCCTTATTTAAGGCAATACCTGTTATATTTAATTGCCCCCGCTTTGCCACAGTTTGTACCCGTAGGGGGTGGCAAAGCGGTCTGGAGGCAAATTCATAACGGCTTTAGAAGTGATTCAGGGCTACTCTTTGTATACATGAAACACTACTAATTAGGCTTTTGTCACTGCTTCTGACTTCTAACACATTAATATACTTTTTAGATTATATATTATTCATGTTGATATTTATGCTTATCTATCTCCAAGAACTACTATATATGTAATTGAATATATGTACTGTATCTTAATTTTTATTTTTTTTCTATTATTTTCTTTTTCCTTTTTTTATTGTTTTTTATTGTTTAAAGTTTCTGTTTCTTGTTTGAAATTGAAATAAAAATCTTTGACAAGAAAACATTGCTTGTGCTGTGCAATTTTTCTCTTCCTATCTTGTAATATATCTGGTTGGTCCTGCCAGTTCCTGTGTCCCTCTGTTTGTGCTGACTACCGTAATTATGGCTGCTGATCCATGATTACTGTGGTCAGTTTACATGCCTTCATCATCCCTCTGCTCTGCTGTGACTGTCAGCATCCTCCCGCCCCTCCGGCCGCTATTCAGCTGCATATTGCAGCAAATATACATCCGGATCATGCTCATATTAACAATAGTGTATATGTTTTTTTTTTAGGAAAATACTAAATACCCTTTCTCACACCGCCGCAGTGCGGTCACGTGATCCCCCTGTGCTGGCTGGCTGACATCACAGGGGAATCGCGGCCCCTCCAGCTTCTCTCCATAGATCGGGGAAGATGAGCCGGGGGGATCAGGTGACCGCACAGCTGCCGTGTGAGAAAAGGTATTTAAGCTTTTCATAAAAAAAAACAAAAAAAAACACACTATTGTTATTGGCAGCATTTAAGCACTACCGACAGGTTTGTAAGGCTGTAATCACACTACAGCGTTTTGAATCGTGGGTAGATCTGCTGCAGATCTGCCCGCGATTTTATAGCGCTGATGTGTGAATGACAAAACGTGGAACTCACATTTGAGATTCCATTAATTTGAATGACACGTCAAATCGCGGTGCAGGTCTGCCGGGATTGTCGCGTGATAAAATGTGCTGCAATCGCGGCAACGCGCATGACAGGACGCATGTCGCCCCAAAGTAACTCCTGAACTATTTTTGGGCGATATGCGTCCCACCATGTGGGTTGCCGCAATTGCAGCATGTTTTATCGCACAACAGTCACGGCAGACCTGCACCGCTATTTGATGTGTCATTCAAAAGAATGGCATCTCAAATACGAGTTCCGTGTTTTGTCAGTCACACATCCACGCTGTCAAATTCCGTGGCAGATCTTCCCGCAATTCAAAACGTGGCAGTGTGAATGCAGCCTAACACTATGGTCTTTTAAAATAGCCCCCACCAGATTTAAAAATGCCCACCACCTGTTTTGGTAACTTTACAGACAATTGTGGTAGATTCAGATAGTTTTTTAATGCACCAATTTCAAATATAATTCCCTCCAGGTCACAGAAAATTAAACTGGAGGTAATTAAGATGTACTTTCATCGGATTTTCCGACCGTGTGTATGCCCATCGGTCTTTTTCTGTCGGAATTTACGACGGACTTTGGATTGAGAACCTGTTCTTAATTTTTCAGCCTGAAAACCTTTCTATTGGATTTTCCGATTGTGTGTATGCAATTCCGACACGCAAAATTCCGACGCATGCTCGGAAACAATTTGACACATGGTCGGAAGCATTAAACTTGCCTTTTATAGTGCAGTCGAGCGTGTTGTATGTCGCGGTGTTATTGACCGTCGGAATTTGGTGTGACCGTGTGTAGGCAAGACAGCTTGAGCGAAATTCCGTCGGAATTCCGACGGGAAAACCAGCAGAGCTTTTTCCGACGAGAATTCCGACCATGTGTATGCGGCATTAGTTGGCATACAGAGACAGACAGATTGCACCTGGACACGGTCGGAATTCTCGTCGGGAAAAGCTCTGATGGTTTTTTTTCTCAAACTTTTTTTTCTCAAACTGTCTTGCCTACACACGGTCACACCAAATTCCAACGGTCTGTAACACAGCAGCATAAAACACGTTTGACAGCACTATAGAAGGGAAGTTTAATGCTTCCGAGCATGCGTCAAATTGTTTCCGAGCATGCGTCGGAATTTTACGTGTCGGAATTGCATACACACGATCGGAAAACCCGATAGAAAGGTTTACCGTCTGAAAAACAGGTTCTCAATCCAAAGTCCGTCGGAAATTCCGACAGAAAAAGACCGATGGGCATACACACAGTCGGAAAATCCGTTGAAAAGCTCCCATCAGACTGTTTCCATCGGAAATTCCGACCGTGTGTACGCCGCATTAGATTCCCTTTGTGAATTTTTCTGTGCATATCTTTCCCTGCTTACATATTTGTCACACGTCATTGTCACTTTGCTGTTGATCTGTCACCTCTATTCCCAAAAATCTGCTATGTTTTCATACCTTTAACTTGCAAGGTTCTGCTGTTACTTGTTATCTCACAAGGCTTGTGTTCAAGGTTGTGCACCTGCTGTTGATTCACTTAGATACAGTTTTTCCCAGCTCAGCCGGGTCATCTCCTTTCTATTTCAGAGGGACTCATTCCTTTAGGTATTGCCTGTGCAACAACAGTCTAGCACCAGTTGAAGATTCCTAGGGTTCCCCAACATTTTCTAGTGCAAAGTATTCTTAGGGGTTGATTTACTAAAGGCAAATAGACTGTGCAAAGTGCAGTTGCGCTCTGCACATGCAGTTGCTCTAGAGCTTAGTAAATGAGATAAACCTTCACTTTGCAAAGCATACCCAATCCGCAATTGAAGCAGAGACTGAGCGCGCCGAGAGCGGATTTAATTTGCGCAGCGGTGCGATAACACAGCGGCAGGTGAGGTGAGTGAGGTGAGGGGGAGGGGGGGTGTTCGCCGATCTGTCTCGGCTGGCTCAAACAGCCGAGCAGAGTGAAGCCGCCGGCGCCGCCTCCCCCTCCTCCCCCTCCTCCTTGTAGTCTATAGTGTGCTGTGTGTCCCGCGCTGACACTCCCGACCCGAGGTACATTGTGGGTCTGAAGGGGGGGAGGCGCTCTGTATTGTAGTTGGGGGGTCTGTACTGTAGGGGGGGGGGTCTGCACTGAAGGGGGGGTCTGTACTGTAGGGGGGGTCTGAATTATAGGGGGGCTGTATTGCAGGCGGGTCTGTGTAACATACAGGTGCTGTGTAATGTAAAGGGGTCCAGAGTGCTGTGTAATGTAAAGGGGTGCAGGGTGCTGTGTAATGTAAAGGGGTCCAGAGTGTTGTGTAATGTAAAGGGGCCCAGAGTGCTGTGTAATGTAAAGGGGTCCAGAGGCGCAGGGTGCTGTGTAATGTAAAGGGGTCCAGAGTGCTGTGTAATGTAAAGGGGTCCAGAGTGCTGTGTAATGTAAAGGGCCCAGAGTGCTGTGTAATGTAAAGGGGCCCAGAGTGCTGTGTAATGTAAAGGGGCCCAGAGTGCTGTGTAATGTAAAGGGGCCCAGAGTGCTGTGTAATGTAAAGGGGTCTAGAGTGCTGTGTAATGTAAAGGGGTCCAGAGTGCTGTGTAATGTAAAGGGGTCCAGAGTGCTGTGTAATGTAAAGGGGTCCAGAGTGCTGTGTAATGTAAAGGGGCCCAGAGGTGCAGGGTGCTGTGTAATGTAAAGGGGTCCAGAGTGCTGTGTAATGTAAAGGGGTCCAGAGGCGCAGGGTGCTGTGTAATGTAAAGGGGTCCAGAGTGCTGTGTAATTTAAAAGGATCCAGAGGCGCAGGGTGCTGTGTAATGTAAAGGGGTCCAGAGTGCTGTGTAATGTAAAGGGGTCCAGAGGCGCAGGGTGCTGTGTAATGTAAAGGGGTCCAGAGTGCTGTGTAATGTAAAGGGGTCCAGAGTGCTGTGTATTGTAAAGGGGTCCAGAGGTGCAGGGTGCTGTGTAATGTAAAGGGGTCCAGAGGTGCAGGGTGCTGTGTATTGTAAAGGGGTCCAAAGTGCTGTGTAATGTAAAGGGGTCCAGAGGTGCAGGGTGCTGTGTAATGTAAAGGGGTGCAGGGTGCTGTGTAATGTAAAGGGGTCCAGAGTGCTGTGTAATGTAAAGGGGTCCAGAGGTGCAGAGTGCTGTGTATTGTAAAGGGGTGCAGGGTGCTGTGTAATGTACACAGTAGTGAAAAAGAGATATTTAAGGATGCAAAGGTTTGAAGGGGCACAGTGGGGTGTTTTTACGTTTTAAGGTGGGGGGGTGCCAGATATAGGATCCGCCCCGGGTGCCAAATGCACTAGGTACGCCCCTGCCTAGTGTCTCTGGATTCCTGCAAAAACTCCTTTTGTCCATAGCTTTCTGAGATACTCTTAAAGTGTTACTAAACCAAGGACCCTGCACTATATCTGGTCTCACACAGTACACAGAAGATGAAATGCAATTATTTTAGTATGAATAAACTGATAAATATCTTTTCTCATCAGCAGTATATAGCAGTCTTGTGACTTCTATCAGTGTCTGGTTAAAGCTTGTAGGAAGAGTTTTCATTCTACTCTGACTGTCCTGTGAGGCTGCGGGACCCCTGACCCTCTGTCTGGACAGTGCTGATTGGCCTTGTGCTGATCACATGCACTCTCCCAAGAAAAAACAAAACTCTATAACAATACACACCAAACTGAACATGTGCAGCTTGTACCCTGCCATACTCTGCCATACCCTGCCAATACTCTGCAATACTCTGCCATACCCTGCCAATACTCTGCAATACTCTGCCATACCCTGCCAATACTCTGCAATACCCTGCAATACCCTGCCAATACTCCGCAATACTCAGCCAATACTCTGCAATACCCAGCCATACACTGCAATACTCTGCAATACTCTGCCATACCCTGCCATACCCTGCCAATACTCTGCAATATTCAGCCAATACTCTGCAATACCCAGCCATACTCTGCAATACTCTGCCATACCCTGCCAATACTCTGCAATACTCAGCCATACCCAGCCATACTCTGCCATACCCAGCCATACTCTGCAATACCCTGCCATACTCTGCCATACCCAGCCATACTCTGCCATACCCAGCCATACTCTGCAATTCTCAGTGATACCCAGTCATACTCTGCAATACTCGGTAATACCCAGCCATACTCAGCGATACCCAGCCATGCTCGGCCATACTCAGCCATATTCAGCCATACCCAGCCATGCTCGGCCATGCTCGGCTATACTCGCCCTCTGTATGTGAACAGGCTGTGGAAGTCTCACACATGTGGTATCGCCGTACTCAGGAGGAGTAGGAGAATCTACTTTGGGGTGTCATTTTTGGTATGTACATGCTATGTGTTAGAAATATTGTATACATGGACAACTTTGTGTTAAAAAAAAAAGCATTTTAACCACTACCTGCCCGCCGACCGTCATATGACATTCTTGACTTTGTGCGGGGATATCTGAATGATGCTTGCAGCTACAGGCATCATTCAGATATTAGCTTTTTTAGCCAGCGATTCCCTACACCATAAGAATGATCATATTGGCTGTTCCACTGCTTGATCATTCCTTTGGGAGGCAAGAGGGGACATCCCCCCTCCCATCGCCCTCTGGTGCTTCTACTGACTCGCCAACACGATCAAAGCCAGGATTGTTTTTTTATTATTTCAGGCTTCCCAGCCTAGAGGTGAGATGTAGAGTATTATTGACCCCATATCTCACTATAAAGAGGATCTGTCATGCCATATTCCTAAGGGATGTTTACATTCATTGTAATAGGAATAAAAGTGATCAAACAATGTATTTTTGGGGAAAAAATGTCAAACTAAAACAAATAAAGTGCAATGTCCCCTGTGTGCTCGCATGTAGAAGCGAACGCATACGTAAGTCCCGCCCACATATGAAAACGGTGTGCAAACCACACATATGAAGTATCGCTGCGAACGTTGGAGTGAGAGCAATAATTTTGGCTCTAGACATCCTCTGTAACTCAAAAGATGTAACCAGTAAAAAAAAAATGAAAGCGTCACCTATGGGTATTTTTAAGTAGCAAAGTTTGGCGCCATTCCACGAGTGTGTACAATTTTGAAGGGTGACATGTTAGGTATCTATTTACTCAGTGTAACTTCATCTTTAACAATATGCAAAAACATTGGGCTAACTTTATGTTTTGTTTTTTTTAAAGCACAAAACATTTTTTTTCCCAAAAAAATGCGTTCGAAAAATTGCTGCGCAAATACCGTGCAAGATAAAAAGTTGCAACAACCACCATTGTATTCTCTAGGGTCTTTGATAAAAAACATATATAATGTTTTGGGGTTCTATGTAATTTTCTAGAAAATAAATGAGCATTTTTACATGTAGGAGAGAAATGTCAGAATTGGCCTGGGTGCTCCAGAACGCCTGCAGGTGTTTCCTGCATGTTGGGCCTCTGTATGTGGCCACGCTGTGTAAAAGTCTCACACATGTGGTATCGCCTGTGCCTGTGCCTGTGCTGTGTGTGAGAAATAACCTGCTAATATGACAATTTTGTGAAAAAAAAGTAAAAAAAAATCTTGATTTTGCAAAGAATTGTGGAAAAAAATGACAACTTCAAAAACCTCACCATGCATCTTTCTAAATACCTTGGAATGTCTTCTTTCCAAAAAGGGGTAATTTGGGGGGTATTTGTGCTTTTCTGGCATGTTAGGGTTTTAAGAAATGAGATAGGCTGAGCCTGGAGGCAATTGAATTACACCCTACCCTTATCTCCAATGTCTTATGGTTACCAGCCCCACTACGGGGGCCCATAATTAACCCCGTGACCCTTCACTCTTTAAGACTCTGGGATAGACTACGAACCTCCTTCGCATTAACATCTCCCCATACCCCGCTTCTCTCCTTCCTAGATCATCCCCAATTTTACCCAGCCTCCTCTGAACCGACCTCTTTTCAAATCTGGAAGCATCTGGGCCTGAGTCGTATATGTGACTTAATAAAAGGGAACACCATAAAATCATTTGTCTCCCTACAATCTATAACACAACTCCCCAATAAGGAATGTTTCCGCTACCTTCAAGTGAGTCACTTCCTACAGTCACTCTTAGGGTCTGGCTTCGTACTAGGCCCCCTTTCCATATTTGAGAAGGTGTGCGACTCGGACCCACACGCCCCAGGTATTATATCTGACTTTTACTCTTTCCTCACTTCTGCCCCTGGTGCTCTCCCACCCTATGCCCAACAATGGTCCAATGACCTCGCCAAGGATGTACCTCCACCATTTGGTCCAATACCAAAATATCATCCCAAAATATTCTTGCACTCGAAGCCAGCTACAAAGTCCTGATGCGGTGGTATCTGGTCCCGGTCAGGATCGCCAAGTTCCTCCCATCATACTCTCCGAACTGCTTCAGAAACTGCGGTGAACGAGGCACTCATATCCATATATGGTGGACATGTCCTGTAGTGAAAAGCTTCTGGGCAATAATATTTCAGATGATCTCTACATTAATCCAGGATGAACTCCCCCCAGATCCCTCCCTAGCCCTTCTCAATCTTCTCCCAAATCACCTTACTAAAGCACAAACCCGGCTCATTTTGCAACTTACTACAGCTGCCAAGCAAACCATTGCAAAAGCCTGGAAATCCCCTACTCTCCATATAGCTGAAACTAAAAACAGGGTCACCCAAGCATTGATCCATAGCAAAATTGAAGCCACCATCTTAGACACAATCCCCAGACACCTAAAGATTTGGCAACCTTGGATTAACCATTTCCTACCACAAGATTTTGATAGCAGTTTACTTGAGCCATAACTCCCCATAAGGAACCCCAAACACCAAACATACTCTCTCGCCCTGTGTGTGCCGTCCGACCCCCCTCTCCTTTCCAATCTTCCTTCTTCCTCTCTCTTCCTTTCCCACACTACTGCTTTGCTTTCTCCTCCCTGGCTTCCTTCTCTTTTCTCCTCTCCAAACCTAAGGTAACGCTTTGTCTTCTTATGACTGGTTTGGCTGACAGCCTACCTACCTGCACATAGTGTATTACCCTAAGATTATTCCCCCAGTTAATGTGGGCTCTGGCCCGGTTCTGTTTACAATTTTGTAATTGTCTATTCCCACATGTGCACTTATGCTCTCCCTGCCTGAGCACCTTGTACTGTACTACTGTGTCATCCTTACGCACATTATTGAATACGCTGTATGCACTTACTTTAATAGCTAAACTGTTAATTTCCATGTACCGTTCTTGTTCGTTACCAATAAAATTTTTGAAAAGGAAGAAATGAGATAGGCCGTCAGTACTTCAGGTGTGATCAATTTTCAGATATTGGCACCATAGCTATAACTTTCACAAAGACCAAATAATTTGCACCAATTTGTACTTATTTTTACCAAAGATATGTAGCAGTATAAATTTTGGACACATTTTATGAAGAAAAATTACTAATTTGTTAAATTTTATAACAGAAACAAAGAAAAAAAAAATTTTTTACAGAATTTTCGGTCTTTTTTCTTTTATAGCACAAAAAATAAAAAAACCAGCGGTGATTAAATACCACAAAAAGAAAGCTCTATTTGTGTGAAAAAAAGGGCAAACATTTTTATATAGGTACAGTGTTGCATGAGTAATTGTCATTCAAAATGTGAGAGCACCAAAAGCTGAAAATTGGTCTGGTTAGGAAAGGTGTTTAAGTGCCCAGTGGTCAAGTGGTTAATATAGTAGTACAAATATAAGTGATGAGCTTCATGGTACAGTAAGCCATAGCAACAAGATTTATGTAGCATATGCCAACGTGAAATAAGAAAAAAAAAAACATATTTAGTACATCTCTTGAAAACATTTACCCAGTACAGAAAAATAACTGCTTATGTGCCATAAATATAGTCTGCTCCTTCATCTTTTGCATGAAAACTCAGCTGTGAATTCCTAAACATGTGGTGGCAGTCTTGCCTACTTCATGAAAATGAATACAGAATACAGACCTCTCCTTATGTTCCTTCTACTCATTTCCCAAACCTCTGCTCATACACAGGCAGAGAGCACAGGAAGGTCACCAGCTCAAAAGATTTTTGGCAAACAACACTTTCAATTGTATATTTAGCAGATCAAAAGGGAGAGAAAATGAAAAAGTTTCTATATACATTTTAATACAAGAGGATTTCCTAATAGTTATTATTTAATACTTGTTTTTACATCATTTTTCTTCTTTTCATTGGCAAATAATTAAGAGAATACCATCACAACTAGACAGGATGAGATATAACCTGCAGGTAGACAATGGATTCTGACCCACCTTTGTAGGGAGAGAGCAACACTTTCTGGCTTGTTTGTGTTATCATATTAAACTTTCAACAGAACAGCATGTCAAATATTCTACAGCAGACTGTTCATGCCAGAATAAGCTGAATCCTTGTAAACAATTTGTAAATAATTGGATACCTTTAGGCGGTGCTGTGGTAGAGCCAAGGTTAAGATTTTTTTTTTAATTTAAATTTTTTTTATTTCTTAAAGCAGTATTAAACCCCGAAACAAATAAACAAAATGTAATATATTCTAGCCTAATGATGATCCTTAAATGTGGTGGCTGCAATTATTATATTTCTACTCTGGAGGGAAGAGCAACAGAGTCACCTTTGGACAGCATTGTCAGCCTTGGGAGAGGGTAGTGTTATGCCGCGTACACACGAAGGGACTATCCCGCGGGATTATCCGCTGGACTCAAGTCCAGCGGACAATCCCCTCGTGTGTGGGCGTCGGCGGAATTTTTTTCCCAAAAGTCCGGCGGACTAAAGTTTTAAGTTTTGTTTTAAAATTATCCGCTGGACTTGGCAGTCCGGCGGACAATACGGCCGTGTGTAGTATGGTTCGGCGGACCAAAAAGGACGCATGCTCAGTAGCAAGTATGTCACGGAATCGCTTGGTCTGGTAAAACTAGCCTTTGTATTGAAGCTAGCACAATCGTCACGCTGCTGATTCTTTGATATTTTATTACAGCGGAATTTGTATGTTATCGTGCTTGAAGAATGATTTCGCCTTGCTGCTTGTATATTCACGCAGAGTCCTCCCGAACGTTTTTCTTCATCATTGTTTAGTGAACTTATATATATATATAAATATATATATATATATAATATATATATATATATATATATATATATATATATATATATATATATATATATACAGTGGTGTGAAAAAGTGTTTGCCCCCTTCCTCATTTCCTGTTCCTTTGCATGTTTGTCACACTTAAGTGTTTCGGAACATCAAACCAATTTAAACAATAGTCAAGGACAACACAAGTAAACACAAAATGCAATTTGTAAATGAAGGTGTTTATTATTAAAGGTGAAAAAAAATCCAAACCATCATGGCCCTGTGTGAAAAAGTGATTGCCCCCTAAACCTAATAACTGGTTGGGCCACCCTTAGCAGCAACAACTGCAACCAAGCGTTTGCGATAACGTGCAATGAGGCTTTTACAGCGTCCTGGAGGAATTTTGGCCCACTCATCTTTGCAGAATTGTCCTAATTCAGTTACATTAGAGGGTTTTCGAGCATGAACAGCCTTTTTACGGTCATACCACAACATCTCAATAGGATTCAGGTCAGGACTTTGGCTAGGCCACTCCAAAGTCTTCATTTTGTTTTTCTTCAGCCATTCGGTGGTGGACTTGCTGGTGTGTTTAGGATCATTGTCCTGCTGCAGAACCCAAGTTCGTTTCAGCTTGAGTACACGAACAGATGGTCGGACATTCTCCTTCAGGATCTCTTGGTAGACAGCAGAATTCATAATTCCTTTTATCACGGCAAGTCTTCCAGGTCCTGAAGCAGCAAAACAGCCCCAGACCATCACACTACCACCACCATATTTTACTTTTGGTATAATGTTCTTTTTCTGAAATGCAGTGTTCCTTCTACGCCAGATATATTTTGGACACACACCTTCCAAAGAGTTCCACTTTTGTCTCATCGGTCCACAGAATGTTGTCCCAAAAGTCTTGGGGATCATCAAGATGTGTTGTGGAGAAATTGAGACGAGCTTTGATGTTCTTTTTGCTCAGCAGTGGTTTTCTCCTTGGAACTCTGCCATGCAGGCCATTTTTGCCCAGTCTTTTCCTGATGGTGGAGGCATGAACGCTGACCTTAACTGAGGCAAGTGAGGCCTGCAGTTCCTTGGACGTTGTTGTGGGGTCTTTTGTGACCTCTTGGATGAGTCGTCGCTGCGCTCTTGGGGTAATTTTGGGCGGCCGGCCACTCCTGGGAAGGTTCACCACTGTTCCATGTCTTCGCCATTTGTGGATAATGGCTCTCACTGTGGTTCGCTGGATTCCCAAAGCTTTGGAAATGGCTTTATAACCCTTTCCAGACTGATAGATCTCAATTACTTTCTTTCTCAATTGTTCCTGAATTTCTTTGGGTCTCGGCATGATGTGTAGCTTTTAAGGATCTTCTGGTGGACCTTACTGTGTCAAGCAGCTCCTATTTAAGTGATGCCTTGATTGTGAACAGGTGTGGCAATAATCAGGCCTGGGTGTGGCTAGAGAAATTGGACTCAGGTGTGGACAACCACAGTTATAGTATGTTTTAACAAGGGGGGCAATCACTTTTTTCACACAGGGCCATGATGGTTTGGATTTTTTTTCACCTTTAATAATAAACACCTTCATTTACAAATTGCATTTTGTGTTTACTTGTGTTGTCCTTGACTATTGTTTAAATTGGTTTGATGTTCCGAAACACTTAAGTGTGACAAACATGCAAAGGAACAGGAAATGAGGAAGGGGGCAAACACTTTTTCACACCACTGTATATATATATATATATATATATATATATATATATATATATATATATATATATATATATATATATATATATATATATATATATATATATATATATAAAAATATATATATATATATATATATATATATATATATATATATATATATATATATATATATATATATATATATATTGTGAACTTTGGGGACAATAGCTCCACGGGATTAAGTGCATAAACCGTCAGTTGTAAAATAAAAGACATTTATTTGAAAGAAAAAACAAAATAAGGCTTTCTTCAGCGCACAGGTAAAGTACAAAAACAAAGTCCGCTTATCTTCAGCATAAGAAAAAAAACAGCTTATCTTCAGCACAAAAACAAAGTTAAGGAAAACACATACAGTTTTTGCAGCAGGTTCTTTTAGCAGCCTCCAGACATCCACACAGCTCAGCTAACAGGTGTAATCACCTACTCCTCCTCACCAACAACTCTTCCCTACTTCCTGTTTTATGAGCTGTCTTCCTGGAGGCCCTTAACCCCCTGTGCGCTGAATCATTGTGGTCAGGGAGGGAGGCTCTTTTCCCACCCGAATATCTCTTCAGAGCCTCCCAAATTCCGGGTCCCAAATAACTATTATTAACTTAGAGAGGACTGCGAGTCAGTCCTCTCCTGCTCAGCTACTCCCGGAACCCCTCACCCATTTTGGGTGACCCCCTGAGCAACGCTGCGACTCCTTAAAAGGGACCACAGCCCAAATACTGGTGCTATATAGCACCCGTCCAGGACCCAACCTTGGCGTCCTGTACATATCCCCCCCCCCTCTGCCTCAACGCGGAGGTGTTGGAGGCACCACTCGACATCATACAATGGACCCGGGAGAGGGCATCGGCGTTCTGATGCTGTCTCCCTGGTCTGTGCTCTACCACAAAATTGAACTCCTGGAGAGAAAGGAACCACCTTGTCACCCTGGCATTGGTGTTTTTGTTTTGTCTCATCCAGGTCAGTGGGGCATGGTCAGACACTAGGCGGAACCTTCTACCTAGGAGGAAATAGCGTAAAGAGTCTAAAGCCCACTTGATGGCAAGACACTCCCGCTCCACCACCGCATAATTTTTCTCCGCTGCCGTCAGCTTCCTACTTAGAAAAACTATGGGGTGCTCTTCCCCATTGATCACTTGAGACAGGACTGCTCCTAGCCCTTCACTTGAAGCATCTGTCTGTACTACAAAATCCTTAGAAAAATCTGGAGCCACAAGCACCGGATCCCGGCACAATGCCGTCTTAAGCTTCTGGAAAGCTTTTTCGGCATCGTCATTCCACTGTACCATCACTGACTTTCTGCCTTTGGTCAAGTCCGTCAATGGTGCAGCAATGGTGGCAAAGTTGGGGACAAACCTCCGGTAGTAGCCAACTATGCCCAAAAACGCTCTGACCTGCTTCTTGGATAGGGGGCGGGGCCAGTTCTGTATGGCTTCTACCTTACTCATTTGGGGCTTCACCAGTCCTCTACCCACAATGTACCCTAGGTACTTGGCTTCCTCTACTCCAATCGCGCACTTCTCCGGATTGATGGTGAATCCTGCTCTTCTCAAGGAGTCTACGACTGCCTGAACTCGGGGAAGATGGGACTCCCAATCAGTGCTAAAAATGACTATGTCATCTAGGTAAACCGAAGTATACCGTTGATGTGGACGCAAAGTTTTGTCCATGGCCCTTTGGAATGTAGCGGGGGCAGAGTGTAGACCAAATGGCATTCTTTTGTACTGGAAGTGGCCTTCCGGGGTAGAGAAAGCTGTTTTCTCCCTGGCTTTCTTGGTCAGGGGAATCTGCCAATACCCTTTTGTGAGGTCTAGCGTGGTTATATACCTGGCTGGACCTAACCTCTCAATTAGCTCATCTACCCGTGGCATTGGATAAGCATCAAACTTGGAGATTTCATTAAGTTTTCTGAAGTCGTTGCAGAAGCGGAGGGTGCCGTTGGGTTTGGGTACCAACACGATTGGACTCGACCACTCGCTCTGCGACTCTTCAATGACTCCAAGCTCGAGCATTCTCTTGACCTCTTCAGACACTGCCACTCTATGAGCTTCTGGGATACGGTAAGGCCTTAACCGGATTTTTTATACAGGGTTCCGTCACAATGTCATGCTCGATGACGTTGGTGAGACCCGGCAACCCTGAAAACATGTCCCTATTTCTTTGCAGAAACTCTTTTGCTTGCTGGGTTTGGGGCCTAGTTAGGGTAGCAGCCACCTGCACCAGGTCGATTCCTGCATGGTCCCCTGACTGTACCTCTACCACAGCGGATACCTGTTCTCTGTCTCTCCAGGGTTTCAACAGATTTACGTGATAGATCTGGTATGGTTTTCTTTTCCCTGGCTGGTGTACCTTGTAGTTCACCTCACCCACTTTTTCTATTACCTCAAACGGGCCTTGCCACCTGGCCAAGAACTTGCTCTCCACTGTGGGTATTAGGACAGCCACCCGGTCTCCTACTTGAAACTGTCTAATTTTAGCCGATCTGTTATACACCCTTCTTTGGGCATCCTGAGCCTTCTGCATGTGCTCCCTCACCAGCGGCATCATTGTGGGCTAGGTCAAGTAGCATCCGCCTATATGGTTGGGGAACCAGTAACTGCTCTACAGTTTCCTCTCGGCTTTCAGCCACTCGATAAATCAAATCCCCCTTTAATGCAAAATGAGGAAACCTTTGATCTGCCCCTGGTATTTGTGGTACCCCATCAACAACAGAAACCTGCTCTCGAGCATTGACCAAGGTAGGATCCTGCAACTGGGCGGTGCCAAACGCACCCCTGGGTACGTCCAGGTCTGGATGCACTGACCTTGAGGATGTTTCCCCTTCACCCTCCTCAACTGGGAACTGCAACGGGGAGAGCTCCTCATCATCCTCCCCCAGCATAACCTGTAATGGGAAGGCTCCCCCCCCCTCAGAAGTCAACTCGGTATTGAGGCCTGAAACAGAAACATTGTCATTCAAATTAACATTCTCTGCAATATCCTTATTAGTGACAGGTATCTCTGTTTTAGAGGGGTGTGTTGTGGGGGTTTCAGACCTAGCCCCCTCAGACTCCATCTCTTCCAGGCCCAGTGTCCCCAGTTCTCCTGGCAGCCCCATCTGTGCCTGGTTCCACAGTTCGAGGAATAGCGGACAGTCCCGCCCCACTATAATATCATGGATTAAACTATGTACTACCCCAACCTCTTGTGTCACTGAGGTACGTCCATAAGAAACCGTCACAGGAACCAGGGGGTACTCCCTGGTATCCCCATGGATACACACTACGCGCAGAGTTTTATTTACGGGCCAAGTCTCCCAATCACCCTGGCATGTACCAGTGTTACCATGCTCCCGGAGTCTAGTAGGGCCCTGGCAGGAAGGTGGTTCACCCACACTTCACACTCGAACCGTCCTTCAGCCAGATCAAGATGAGTGGTACACGCTCTTTGCACATAGAAGGAGCTTCTCCGACCAGTCCCGCAATCCATCGGCTCCTCCTGAAGTGGGCATTGTGCCCGGGTATGCCCCCAGGACCGACATCGCCAACACTGTAGGCCTCCCATCCTAGGGACAGGAACCAACCTTCGAGGTTCTGCAGAAGATGGTGCAGGGTTGCGGGTTCCAATGTCTAGCAGGGCTTCTCTCCTAGGTGCTGTGGCCGGTCTTGTTGCCCTTGGTGTGGGTTCCCGACGTTTGGCAGGCCCAAGCAGGTCCTCTACCATGGTGTATCTTTCAACCAACTCAACCAGCTGGTCAGCGGTTGCAGGGTCTCCATGGCTTACCCAGCGCTGTAGGTCATCTGGCAGGGACCGCAGGTACCAGTCCATCACCACCCGTTCCACCATTTGTGGGCCTGACAGTTTTTCTGGCTGTAGCCATTTTTTAACCAGCTGTATCAGTTCATGCATTTGGGACCTGGGTGGTCGGTCAGGTTTGTACCGCCAGCGATGCACCCTCTGAGCCCGGACAGCCATGGTCACTCCTAGGCGGGCCAGGATCTCTGTCTTCAGAAGCTCATAGTTGCTGATATGTTCAGTTGGGAGGTCAAAGTAGGCCTTTTGCGGGTCACCGGTGAGAAAAGGAGAGATAATGCCGGCCCATTGATCACGGGGCCACCCCTCTCTCTCCGCTATCCTCTCAAAGGTGGTGAGAAAGGCCTCTACGTCATCGCTGGGTGTCAGTTTTTGTAAGAAATGGCTGGCTCTCACAGACACTTGGTGATTGTTCTCGTCCCTGAGCCAGCCGCTGCACTGCCCCCTGTAAGGCAGTCACCTGTGTTTGAGTGGACTCCTGCTGAGCAGTAAACTGGGCGGCTAGCAACCGTGTGTTTTCCTGCTGTGCAGCTATAGCCTGTGCCAGGGCCTGCTGCTGCTGAGCCATCGCTTCCTCATGGCGACGGTTTGCATCTGCTGAAGCTTGCTGCTGGGTCACGGTGGCTTGCGCCAAAGCCCTGATGACCTCCTCCATGCCTTTACCTGCTGTTTGCAGCGTCTGAGCTGACTTCACCCACGACATGCCATTTGTACACTGTCTCTTTAAATGTCAGTTTAGTTTTAAACGGTTTTTGCGGCTGCAAATGCACTTTTGCCAGCATCCAAGACACCAGTTGTGAACTTTGGGGACAATAGCTCCACGGGATTAAGTGCATAAACCGTCAGTTGTAAAATAAAAGACATTTATTTGAAAGAAAAAACAAAATAAGGCTTTCTTCAGCGCACAGGTAAAGTACAAAAACAAAGTCCGCTTATCTTCAGCATAAGAAAAAAAACAGCTTATCTTCAGCACAAAAACAAAGTTAAGGAAAACACATACAGTTTTTGCAGCAGGTTCTTTTAGCAGCCTCCAGACATCCACACAGCTCAGCTTACAGGTGTAATCACCTACTCCTCCTCACCAACAACTCTTCCCTACTTCCTGTTTTATGAGCTGTCTTCCTGGAGGCCCTTAACCCCCTGTGCGCTGAATCATTGTGGTCAGGGAGGGAGGCTCTTTTCCCACCCGAATATCTCTTCAGAGCCTCCCAAATTCCGGGTCCCAAATAACTATTATTAACTTAGAGAGGACTGCGAGTCAGTCCTCTCCTGCTCGGCTACTCCCGGAACCCCTCACCCATTTTGGGTGACCCCCCTGAGCAACGCTGCGACTCCTTTAAAGGGACCACAGCCCAAATACTGGTGCTATATAGCACCCGTCCAGGACCCAACCTTGGCGTCCCGTACAATATATATATATAAAATATATATATATATATATATATATATATATATATATATATATATATATGTGTGTGTGTGTATATATATATATATATATATATAACGTTGTTAAACAATTATCCAAAATCTGTCCAAATGAAAGGTGCTTGGAGTATGGGTCTCCGCAATTGATGGTTACTAACCTGGGGAACCCCTAGACAATGAATAACAAGCTACAAGAAGCGGGTAATCGGTAAGCCGTGAAAAGACATAGCGGCCTGTTATAGAGTGGGAGTGGAGGTGGTTCCGCATAATAGAATTTATGATTAAAACATACATTTCTAAGCAATTCTAATCTTTACATTTACATCATTAATATTGTCCCAATCACTATTTAGGCCAAAAAATATATACCTGGCTCCAGCTGGGCGCATCAGCTAGCTCCAAGGTGGAGGGGTCTTCTACTTCCGTGGAAGCCTCAGCTGGGGTGGAGGGAAGAGTGGAGGGAAGGGTGGAGGGAAGGGTGGAGGGAAGAGTGGACAGTGATTGCCTGGGTTCCATCTGGTCACCTATAAAACCCAGTTGGTTGTAGTACCACAGCTTGGGTACATAAACATCCTCTGCTGCTGCTCCTGATCTGAGTGAATCTGCAATCTTGTTGCGCTCCCGCTTGTACATATGCCTCAAACTTGAAATTCGGGCTTCAACATACTTGATGTCTGCGTTGGGGACTCGAGTCTTCACAAAATCAAAAAGTGGCGCCAGTGTTACCTTCCGTACATGCCTATTTCCATATAAGGGTTTTTTGACCTCCCACAGGTTTACATTTTTCCTGTACAGCGAGATAAACTCGGTCATAAAGGCCTGATCCTTAAATGGATTGTGCTGGGATGTTGACATGTTTCTTTTTTTTTAGTAATGGCAATACAAAAGACAAAAAACACAAATGTTACTAAAAATGCACATCCAGTTTTTAGTCCAAAAAATGACACAACACACCCACACACAGCCAGCAACACCCACACACAGCCAGCAACACCCACACACAGCCAGCAACACCAACACACAGCCAGCAACACCCACACACAGCCAGCAACACCCACACACAGCCAGCAACACCCACACACAGCCAGCAACACCAACACACAGCCAGCAACACCAACACACAGCCAGCAACACCCACACACAGCCAGCAACACCAACACACAGCCAGCAACACCAACACACAGCCAGCAACACCCACACACAGCCGGCAACACCAACACACAGCCAGCAACACCCACACATGAGTACAAAATGCAGGCCCAAAACCCAATAAACCACAGTGATGTATCCTATAGAAACCCTTACCTTCGTACAGAGCGCTCGCTACTTCCGTTCGGAAAACACGTGGCCCTCAAACCGCATTATATACACTGCGCACGCGTCGAAGTCCGCCTGCGTCCTCCTCGTCGCCCGCCCATGACGTTCCTTGTGACGATAATTCCCCCCCCGCTTCCCCTCGTTGCATTGTGGGTGAATAAGTAGATGAAGATGGCGGACACATTCTCAGCAAGTAGCGCGGAGGAAATCCCAGAACCACAGACATCTGCATCCAGCAGCAGATATAAGGCCACCAATATGGCCTTTGAAGAGATGGTGGAGATGGTGGACATCCTCCAAAGGGAAGATTACGACGGGGAAAATGGCCCCTACCCTCGACCCAACTTGCGCAAGGACAAGATTCTCAGTACAGTTGTCAGCACCCTGGAGCATAAAATCGGCGTACGAAGGGGCAAGGATCAACTGCGCAAGCGATGGTCCGACATTAAATCCAGGGAGCCCGATCAGTACAGGAGAATTCGAAAAGCGATCAAAAAAAGTAAGTAAATGACGTGCGCTACTATTGTTATATTTGATATCTCTAATCTTGCGAAGATTTTATTAGAACTCGTACGTGAATCTTGCGAAGATTTTATTAGAACTCGTACGTGAATCTTGCGAAGAATTTATTAGAACTCGTACGTGAATCTTGCAAAGATTTTATTAGAACTCGTACGTGAATCTTGCGAAGAATTTATTAGAACTCGTACGTGAATCTTGCGAAGATTTTATTAGAACTCGTACGTGAATCTTGCGAAGAATTTATTAGAACTTGTACGTGAATCTTGCGAAGATTTTATTAGAACTCGTACGTGAATCTTGCGAAGACTTGATGAAATTTCGTTTGTCATGATAAAGTTGATTGAGTTTACCTGGCTGTGGGTTATTTGAGTTGTAAGGTTATTTATTATTGTCAGGATCTATACTATTACTACTGTAGTAATGGTTTTGTGGGTAACTTACACAGGGACTCCAGAGGATGGTTTGGGGGGGGGGGGCAAATCTGTTAAGCAGGGTGTCAAGCTACAAATTCCAAAGAAATGCTCAGCATCTACAAATACTGTAGCTGATGACTTTTCAAATAAGTACACTAACCTGTCACAGGGTCCAGCGACCTCAGCACCCAAGACTAACCGTCCCTTGGATGCTGCAGCTACCATCTTTGATATTGGAATCCTGAAATTAATCTTTGCGGCTTCAATTCCCGGTTCACTATTGCGCAATGCAATAGGACTGGTCCGCGCTAGCTCTGGGACCCCTGTGTGTCCCAGCAGACAGCACGGTGGGACGGGATGTGGCGTATACTTCTGTGGGAGTCTATGGCCGGATGTGTGTGCAAATACCTGCCTTACACAGGTATCTGCAACCCCTCCCCCCTAAAAGGTTCCAAATAAGACACCAGAGGGGTGCAGGGATCCAATGAGTGGAAGTTCAACTTTTTAGGGTTGAAGGCCGGTTTAAGTATTGGAGTTTCATTAGATGGGGATTTCAATTCTGTATTCAAGTAGGATCTTGTAACAAACTGCTAATAATTGGACAACACTTTTAAACAATGTTTAATATTCATATTTCGGCACTCAAATATCAGTGTGATTAAAAGTGTACCTTTGTGTTCCATTACCATAGGGGGCAAAAGACTCAGACGTCACTCAGGACATCCCAGGACCTCCCGGCCTCAGGCCGCAGTTAGCCCAAGCCCACGCGGGGATGTGGAGGAGGAAGAAGAGGTGGTTGTAGTCGAGCACATCTGCACCCCACCAAGTGAGTGTCTGAGAACACAGATTGAGCTACTAAATTAATGTCTGCATGTTTTTGACCTTTTTTTTCTTTGTTTTTATCTACACAACTTTTAGGTGATGATCTGGTTGTGGAAGGCCAAGCTGCGGAGCCATTTTCCACGGACAGTGCCCACAGGCTTATTGGGCAGATAATGGGCTGGAATATGCAGCTGGAAACAATGCAAAACCAGTTGCAAACCATGCAGAAGGAGATGGCCACCATGCAGCAGGGAATGAAGGACATGATTGATGTTTTGGGGAGAATCTAAAGACCCCTTTTCCAGTTCCAAACATCAATCATGTCCTTCATTCCCCTTTTGATACGCTAATTTTGTTAAATTTTAGATGCCAAATTTTGAATATGCACATGGTGTGTCAACATGTGCTATGTGCCATCAGGGGATCTCAATGTACGCATTTTGTGTTTGCAACCCCTTCATCATAATGGTAGTAGGTGAGAGGAAAGGGGTTTCACACACAAAACACGTCCATTGATTCCCCATGATGGAACATAGCACATGTTGACATTACCCATTTGGAATTTTAATTTGTGTGCATATTCAAAATTTGGCTTCTACTGGACATGGGTTACATCAACCAGTTGAACTTTGTAAGTTCCATAGTTTTACATTGTCTAAATATTTTATAACAAAAAAAAAAAATGTTTTTAAGATTTTAAACCATGTTTTTATTTTTTGAAAAACCAAAAAAAAAAAAAACAATTTAAAAAATGGATAAATCCAACAAACAAAATAAAAAAAAATTTTCTGAAAAAATACAACAAAAATATTTGATTACCAAAAAAAACAAAAAATACCAAAAAAAAAAATAAAAAAAAAAAATCAACCAAAAAAAATAAAAAATGGAAATCACCAACAAAAAAAAAGGAACATGTTTGGATGTGCACTATAATAAAAAAAAAAATGTTTGCACAAATTAAACAATATGTGTGGCTTCTTCTTTTTAAATACTACCAGTTTGACCAAAAAATGTTGTGGTTCATTGACAAAGGGGATTATTTAATAAACGCAAAACAAGTTTGGCACTATAATAAGTGCACTAGGACAACATATAAAACAGCCAAAAAGAAAAGCAAACAATACGAAAACCACAATATTTTAAACAGAAATCAATGGATTTATTTTGAAAAAAGAAAGTAAGTTTTAAGGGTCTGCTGCCATTGCAATGGCCCCCCTACCATTAAAATAAGTTACATATCGGTCCCGCACTTGCTGTGCTGATTGGGGGGCCAAGCCAAGACGGCGATTTTCCAGCCCTGTCATCTCGGCCTCCACTCCGGCCTCAGGCCCAATAGGTAGCGTGTATCTGGCCGAATGCTTCTGTAGGTAATTGTGCATTATACAGCAGGTGAGAATTATTGTGTTCAGTTTGTACTCTGCCAGATGGATAGAAGTTAACAGCAATCGGAAACGGTTGGCCATAATGCCGAAGGCATTTTCAACCACCCTTCTTGCTCTGGCCAACCGAAAATTAAAAATCCTCCTCTCAGGGGTGAGGGATCTTTGGGGAAATGGCCTCATCAGGTGTTCACCCAGACCAAACGCCTTGTCGGCAATAAAAACAAAGGGGAGTCCCTCCACATTCTCTGCATCTGGTGGCAGCTCCAGGCCACCAGTCTGGAGATGACGGCAGAACTCCGTCTGGTTAAAAACTCCTCCATCCGACATCCGGCCGTTTTTCCCCACATCCACATAAAGGAAGTCATATTGTGCCGACACCACCGCCATCAACACTATACTATGGAACCCCTTATAGTTCCAATAGTAAGACCCTGAATGGGGTGGGGGCACAATTCGCACATGTTTGCCGTCAATCGCCCCTCCGCAGTTGGGAAAGTCCCAACGGGCAGCAAACTGGGAAGCCACAGTCTGCCATTCCTGTGGCGTGGAAGGACACTGTGAAGTCAACAGAAAGATACAATTATAAGTAAAAACAAGCCAAAACCACAAACTAAATCCAAGAAATTCCCAAACAATTTTGACCAACATATGTATTTTTTTTTTTTAAAGTCCTTGAAATCAATCAAAAATCTGAAAGATAAGGGAAAATTCTCTGATTGATGACCCCTCTGATGGCCCAGAGAAGATAATAATGGGGATGTGGGTGGGGAGTAATTAATTCTAAGGTCACACAATACACATGCAATCAATTGAACAATGGGGGTGGGGGGGGATTAATTAAAAGCTGACCCAAAACACATGCAAACAATTGAACAATGGGGGTGGGGGGGATTAATTAGAAGCTGATCCAAAACACATGCAAACAATTGAACAATGGGGGTGGGGGGGCGTAATTAGAAGCTGACCCAAAACACATGCAAACAATTGAACAATGGGGGTGGGGGATTAATTAGAAGCTGACCCAAAACACATGCAAACAATTGAACAATGGGGGTGGGGGGATTAATTAGAAGCTGACCCAAAACACATGCAAACAATTGAACAATGGGGGTGGGGGGGATTAATTAAAAGCTGACCCAAAACACATGCAAACAATTGAACAATGGGGGTGGGGGGGATTAATTAGAAGCTGACCCAAAACACATGCAAACAATTGAACAATGGGGGTGGGGGGGATTAAATAGAAGCTGACCCAAAACACATGCAAACAAATGAACAATGGGGGTGGGGGGGGGATTAATTAGAAGCTGACCCAAAACACATGCAAACAATTGAACAATGGGGGTGGGGGGGGGTTAATTAGAAGCTGACCCAAAACACATGCAAACAATTGAACAATGGGGGGGGGGGGGGATTAATTAAAAGCTGACCCAAAACACATGCAAACAATTGAACAATGGGGGTGGGGGGGATTAATTAGAAGCTGACCCAAAACACATGCAAACAATTGAACAATGGGGGTGGGGGGGATTAAATAGAAGCTGACCCAAAACACATGCAAACAAATGAACAATGGGGGTGGGGGGGGATTAATTAGAAGCTGACCCAAAACACATGCAAACAATTGAACAATGGGGGTGGGGGGGATTAATTAGAAGCTGACCCAAAACACATGCAAACAATTGAACAATGGGGGTGGGGGGGGATTAATTAGAAGCTGACCCAAAACACATGCAAACAATTGAACAATGGGGGTGGGGGGGATTCATTAAAAAGCTGACCCAAAACACATGCAAACAATTGAACAATGGGGGTGGGGGGGATTAATTAGAAGCTGACCCAAAACACATGCAAACAATTGAACAATGGGGGTGGGGGGATTAATTAGAAGCTGATCCAAAACACATGCAAACAATTGAACAATGGGGGTGGGGGGGGGATTAATTAGAAGCTGACCCAAAACACATGCAAACAATTGAACAATGGGGGTGGGGGGATTAATTAGAAGCTGACACAATACACATGAACTCAATTTAAAAAAAGAGGGGCAGGGGGTGAAAGGGGGGGTGAGTAAAGCAGTACAATGGAGCTGTTAAAATACATTTTTTTTCTAAGAAAGTGACTAGGCTATGGGTGTTTATGGGCCCAAGATTCCATGCTGGGGAGGTTGGTGCAAGCAAATATGCATGTGACCCACTAAATAATACATTCAAAAGCATTTTCTATAAGTGAACCGTAAACTAAAAAAAATAAATAAAAATAATGCATGCATGAATAGGGGACATTCATAGAATAGTCCTATCATGGTAATTAGCTAATGATGAAATTGATGCAGTACATTAGCAAACATACAAGACATAGGTAATTTTAAAAGAGAAAACTTACCTTAATGTATTCCTCCTGCAGGACGTGAATAATGGCAGAACAGGTCTCTGGAATAATTAACCCCAGAGCCTGGGGGGAGTTGCCTGTCGTGAACTTGAGGTCCTGCAAGCTTCTCCCCATCGCCAAGTAACGCAACGTGGCGACTAGCCTCTGCTCCGCAGTGATGGTTTGCCGCATGCAGGTATTCTGCCTGCTGATAAAAGGGGACAGCGAAGCCAACAGACGGTGAAAAATGGGGTCCGTCATCCTGAGATAATTCCTGAAATCATCAGGATTATTCTCACGGATCTCACGGAGCAAAGGCATGTGTGAGAATTGGTCACGCTGGCGCAGCCAATTCTTGGTCCATGAACTCCTCCTCACCCTGTTCATGGACTGGGCTCGGGCCAAAGTGTTAACCGCAACACCGAGCCCCTGCACAGCACAAACTCGTTCCCGAGTACGTCCACACTCCATGGCTTCAAAGCGGTCGGCTGATCAAACAAACAACTTAACTGAACGCACTGAAGAACAGCAAGGCCTATGAAGAACGACCTGAAGAACAGGAACGAGCGGACCAGAACGGCCTGAGAACAGGTAGGAACTGATCCACACGCACTGAAAGACAGATACAAACCTCACAAGCACAAACTGAACGGCAGAAACGAGCGAATTAAGCAGAAGTCTGAGAAGCGCGAATCGTCTCTAACCAAACGTCAACTAACACGAGATATACACGAGATTAGTTAACGGTGCCCAAAGGGTGTCGTTTTGGATCTTGAGCTTCCTTTTTCTAGTCCCGTCGTACGTGCTGTACATCATCGCGTGAACCGCCGGACTTTTAGCGTGATCGTGTGTGGTCAAGTCCTTTCACTTTTTAGTCCGCCGAAGCCAGCTGGAAAGTCCGGCGGATTGTCCGCTGGACTAGGTCCGCCGGGAAAAGTCCCTTCGTGTGTACGCGGCATTAGATGCACAACACATTTAGATGGACTTGACTATCAAATTAGGAATGTTTTTTCCTCTCCCTTTACTGAATAGCCTGTTTTATTAACCACTTAAGGACCGGAAGAATTTCCCCTTAATGACCAGGCCATTTTTTGCGATACGGCACTGCGTCACTTTAACCACTTAGCAACCGGCCCATAGCCGAATGACGGCTACAGGGCAATTGCTTAACTCTGGGAGGGCGTACAGTGACATTCTCCCAGAATCCCGCTCTCGTGCACCCCCTGGGGCACGCACCCGAGAACATCAGTGACCACCGGGCCCAGAGGACCCGGCGCATCATGGATCAAGGTAAACGTCCGTGATCATGGCCGTTTACCACATGATCGAATTGGAAATAGGAAAATATTGCGCTGAGTATAGATGGTTTATAGTGAAGCTGCAAACATGGCCGATGAACTAACGGAAAATAGGTTTGGAAAAAGTATATGTTGCGCTCAGAGGTATTCGTATATGATCACTCTTATGTTTTTATACATATAGTTTATGGAGAGTATACAGATATATATATCTTAAATAGATAAAACTATATATAAAATCCTGTGTAATATCTTATAAAAGAACAGGAATAAAAACCACATTAAAATTGTGAATAAATGTTGTTAAAGTGATCTTGTGACAGATAAAATTCAATGTAGTACAAATAAATGGTGAACAATAAAAATTGTTGATATAGTGAAATAAAACCATAAAATAAAATAGATAACAAGTGAATATTAAGTGCAAGGGGTCGCAAAACTGTATATATGCGTTTACACAGTGATATAATCCAGAGGGTGACACAATATATATAGTCCAGTGAGTGGCACAATATATGTGAATAGCCGTGGATGGAAAATATTCCTAGGTGGGGTGATGGTGATCCTGTATGGTCGGCATCAGCGCCTATTGCAAGGAGGCTTACCGGAAGTCACAGACTAAATGAGACGTACGCCTCATAAGTCGTGACAAGCTTTGTTGTGGAGGGTTACAGGGTCCCTGTTCCACGGATGAATTCCAGGATATAAACCTGTAGGAGGGCAGGGGGGGATGCGGTCATCAAAATCTCCAATAGCAATCGGTCATATTTAGAGAAAAGAGAACTCGCATAGTGTGATACCGTAAAAGATACTTTTAATGTAGTAAAAACAGATTAAAAACACTCACATTTTAGAAGTAAAATTCAGGCTCATAGAATCGTCTTGGATATCAAAGGTGCTGCTGCTGTAGTCCACCCGACGCGTTTCGTCCTCTGGGACTTCGTCTGGGGTGTGGACTACAAGCATCAGCAGTGCATTTAAATAGGGAGAGTGACCCCAATCTGTTTGTCAGCTTGTGTGACCTTCCGGACCGCAAGTTGACCTCACTTCCGGTCCAGCGGTGTGGGGCTCTTTAAAATCACTCAGAAGAGGCCCAGTCTCATGGGGAATATATGTATACCCAAGGAGATTAACATAGTATAAGGCATTTAATGAAAATATATAAGATCGAGGAGGGACACAGTGAGGTGTCAGCTCCTCGATCAGGTCCGTTGGATAGCGGTGGTGGAACGCAACGCCGGCGTGGCGTGCGTGACGTCGTGACGTCATTTCCGCCCACCGATGGCTAGTTGTTGAGGGAACCAAGCCTCAGTATGGGGAAAGGCAGGGCGGCCGCGCGCGCAACTATAGCACATTGCGGCCCCCCGTATGTCATCTAAAGGACGTGATATGAGCTGAACTCGCTCTAGTACGCATGTGCCGCACACATATCTGTGTTATTGATACTGATAAGCGTACCATATGTGCCTGGTTTGTTCTAAGGTGGTCCCATAAAGCGGAAAATGGATATTTTGATATACTATTATACTAGTATGGGTGAAATAATGTGTATATATCAGGACACACAGAGAGGGGTCGCTCCCTATCTTATTAACCCATGTGTGTACCTGTACACATATATGCATATAAACATCTAAACTATGCAATATCTAAGCGGACAAAAGTTTTATTTTTATTTTTTTATTTATAGATACATATATTGTGGAGTGTCCAATGTGAAAAGGTATATGGAAGTATTTAGTATAAAAATATAAAAATATTCAACGAAAGGAGATATATGGAAGGACTATAAAAATGGACGTCAACACGTACTATCAAATCTATGTGTGTTTAAAATGTTTAAGAATATGCATAAAAACACATGTACATGTAAAAACATGGGTACAAAATGTCTGCGAAATGCACATAAAAACACACATAAAAGATGCACATAAAATAGTTTCCATAAAGCATAGGTATTATAAGATACTCTAAAATCTCCAAAAAATAAATATATAACGTTAAAACCTCGCCTTTGTTGCTGGCAATTATTCTTATATGTATCAGATAAAAAGCGGGCTGGTATTATAATTTATATATAAAAATATACAAAAATTATTATTAAAGTAAATAAAATTATTTAATATTAATAAAAATATCAATAAAATAAAAAAAATAAAAATAAAAGCAGCAATGAATAAGACGGGTAAAATGAATAAATAATAGAAAGGTGATATGGCGTATGATAAAAAATGGTAAAAATAGGAAAAAATAGTAAAAATCGGGGGCGTTGGAGGATGATCAATCTTTGTTTATAAAAGCGTTGATGTCCCACTCCACGTTCATGCCCAACGGGGAGTGGGATTGTAACTGATATATCCAGTATGTTTCCAGTTTTGATACTCCCCTCCATTTAGCTCCGCCCCTCCATGGTTCAGTGAATCTGTCAATAATTAAAAACTGAGTGCCACGAGGGTCTCGGTTATGATGTTGTCGATAGTGCCTCGGGACTGTGTGTTTTATGCTACCACTTTTAATCTTAGTAATATGTTCCGTGACACGTGTCGAAAAGGAGCGTATTGTGCTTCCTACGTACTGTTTTGAGCACGGACATGTGATAAGATATACAACGTGAGTTGTGGCACAAGTACAGAAGTTTTTGATTGGAAACTTTTGCTTAGTTACTGAAGATTTGAATTCTTTAGTGTTTCGTCTACCGCTTATGTTAAAGTGACACACTGTGCATTTTTTGCAAGGGTAGTAGCCTGTAAGGTTATGGAAAAAGGAGGGCTTTACGGGTGGATTGATAATTGTTGGAGCGATCTGGCTATTAAGAGATGAAGCTCCCTTATAGATGACTTTTGCCTTGTCAGGTATGAGGTTACCCAGAATTTTGTCGTTTCTAAGGATGCCCCAATGTCGTTCAAAGATGGATTTAATTTGTCTATGTTGTATTGAATACGATGTAAGAAAAGACCATCTGAAATTGTCGTCATGAGGTTGGCTTGGTTTATCTATCAGAAGTGTAGCCCGATCGGTTTCTAAAACTCTGTTTAGATCTTGATCTACTTCATTCATATTGTAGCCTTTTTCTTTGAAGCGGTCTCTTAATACATTGGCCTGTTCTTTGAATCTGGCGATATCTGTGCAGTTTCTGCGTAGTCGCAGAAACTGACTCTTGGGGACAGAACGCAACCATGCTTTATGATGACAGCTGTCAATTGGTATATAGCCATTGCGGTCAGTAGATTTGAAGTATGTACTGAGTTCAAACTGGCGATCCTTTATAGTAATCTCCAGATCTAGGAAGTGAATCTTGGTTTTACTTGATTCATATGTAAGGACTATACCTCTGTCATTATTATTAAGAGACAGGAAAAAAGATTCCAATGATTCTGAGGTCCCATTCCATAGGAGGAGGATGTCGTCAATATAACGTGCCCAAAGTATCAAGTGAGGTGTTTCCATAGCGTAGACGACATCCTCCTCCCATTTGGCCATAAATATATTAGCCAAGCTTGGAGCGAACTTTGCTCCCATGGCTACCCCTTTTTCCTGTGAGTAGAAGCGTCCATCAAACCAGAAGTAGTTGTGATGAGTGGCGAAATTTAATAACTCCATAATGAAATTAGTTTGAGTGCGTATTAAAGTGTTTTCCCTCTCTAGAAATATTTTAACTGCCTCTAAGCCCTTAGAATGTGCTATACATGTATAGAGCGATGCCACATCCGCAGTGGCCATGATGTAGTCGTTGTTGATATTTAGAGAGGCGAGTTTATTGATGACATGCTTAGTATCTTTGAGGTAGGAGGGTATTTTTTTGACAATAGGTTGTAAAAAATGATCCACATATTTACCAATCCTGGACGTGACGGAATCAATGCCGCTAATGATCGGTCATCCAGGAGGGTTTATTGCATCTTTATGGATCTTTGGTAAATAATAAATAATGGGAATACAGGGGGCTCGGGGGATTAAAAAATCTCGTTCCTTACGGTTTAAATTAGATGAGTCAAAGCCCTTGGATATAATGGTAGTGAGTGTTTTCTTATATTGATTTGTTGGGTTAACTGGTAATTCTTTGTAGGTAGTCTGGTCGTTAAGGATTTTATACATCTCGCTCATATATGCTGATTTGTCCAGTAAAACAATTCCACCGCCTTTGTCGGCGGGGCGTATTACTAGATTTTTATTGTCACAGAGGGATTTTACTCCTATACTTGGCAAAGAGTTATTGTAAATGCGTTTTGGTGGCAATTGGGCGAGATCCTTTAGCACTAAATCCCTGAAGATATTCAGTGCTGGTGCTAATTGGGTGGGGGGATTAAAAAGTGAGGGGTTAGAAAGATCCGAATGTACAGTACCGGACATGGCTGCCCTGGTGTGACTGTTAATCGGATTGGAAATTATATATCTCTGAATATTTACTTTCCGGATATATTTGTGGACATCTATGAAAGTTTCAAACTTATTGAGTTTTCGTGGAGGTGCGAACTTAAGGCCTTTGTCTAGGACGTTTTTTTCTTCATCTGTCAGCACGGTCTTACTTAGGTTAAACACCCCCTGGCACTTTATGTGCGCTTTCTTTTTCCTTCTCTGTATCCTCCTCCCTCCTCTGCAGCCTCTCTTAGATCTGGGCCCCTTTTTCTGCCTTGGGGGTCCCTGTGAAAATCCTGATTTGGATAATGATTAATCTGATTATATCCATAAATTGGTTGGTCATATTCTGCATCTGGATATGGATACACATTATCCTCATAAGGTTCACGTAGAGGTTGGTATCAGTTATGGGTGGGTATGGATGGAAAATGTTGAGACTCGGCCTCTTTTGAGTAATTTTAAAGAGCCCCACACCGCCGGACCGGAAGTGAGGTCAACTTCCGGTCCGGAAGGTCACACAAGCTGACAAACAGATTGGGGTCACTCTCCTTATATAAATGCACTGCTGAGGCTTGTAGTCCACACCCCAGACGAAGTCCCAGAGGACGAAACGCGTCGGGTGGACTACAGCAGCAGCACCTTTTTATCCAAGACGATTCTATGAGCCTGAATTTTACTTCTAAAATGTGAGTGTTTTTAATCTGTTTTTACTACATTAAAAGTATCTTTTACGGTATCACACTATGCGAGTTCTCTTTTCTCAAAATATGACCGATTGCTATTGGAGATTTTGATGACCGCATCCCCCCCTGCCCTCCTACAGGTTTATATCCTGGAATTCATCCGTGGAACAGGGACCCGGTAACCCTCCACAACAAAGCTTGTCACGACTTATGAGGCGTACGTCTCATTTAGTCTGTGACTTCCGGTAAGCCTCCTTACAATAGGCGCTGACGCCGACCATACAGGATCACCATCACCCCACCTAGGAATACTTTCCATCCACGGCTATCCACATATATTGTGCCACTCACTGGACTATATATATTGTGTCACCCTCTGGATTATATCACTGTGTAAACACATATATACAGTTTTGCGACCCCTTGCACTTAATATTCACTTGTTATCTATTTTATTTTATGGTTTTATTTCACTATATCAACAATTTTTATTGTTCACCATTTATTTGTACTGCATTGAATTTTATCTGTCACAAAATCACTTTCACAACATTTATTCACAATTTTAATGTGGCTTTTATTCCTGTTCTTTTATAAGATATTACACAGGATTTTTTATATAGTTTTATCTATTTAAGATATATATATCTGTATACTCTCCATAAACTATATGTATAAAAACATAAGAGTGATCATATACGAATACCTCTGAGCGCAACATATATGTTTACCACATGATCGCTCCGTCAAATGATGGAGCGATCACATGTAAACAAACCGGCGTGATTTCCGGTTCCTCCCTCCCCTCTCCATCCAGTGTGAGCAGAGAGGGGAGAGATCGGTGGCAGCAGCGCTGTGGGCTGAATGTGTAGTGCCCACAGCGCTGCTCAGTGACAGATCCATCCATTCTCAGCCATCCATACCCATCCATACCCATCCATCCATACTCTGCATACCCATCCACCCATACTCTGCATACCCATCCATCAATACTCTGCATACCCATCCAACCATACTCTGCATACCCATCCATCCATACTCTGCATACTCATCCATCCATACTCTGCATACTCATCCATCCATACTCTGCATACCCATCCATCCATACTCTGAATACTCATCCAGCCATACTCTGCATACCCATCCATACTCTGCATACTCATCCATCCATACTCTGCATACCCATCCATCCATACTCTGAATACTCATCCAGCCATACTCTGCATACCCATCCATACTCTGCATACTCATCCATCCATACTCTGCATACCCATTCATACTCAACATACCCATCCATGCTCAGCATACCCATCCATACTCAGCATACTCATCCATACTCAGCATGCTCATCCATCCATCCATGCTCACACCTCCATACTCAGCATACTCAACCATCCATGCTCAGCATACCCATCCATACTCAGAATACTCATCCATCCATCCTCATCCATACTCAGCCTACTTATCCATCCATCCATGCTCAGCCATCCATCCATCCTCAGCAATACTCATCCATCCATGCTCAGCCATCCCATCCACCCCATCCATAATTAGCCATACCCATTCATACTCAGCCATACCCAGCTGTACTCAGCTATACCCAGCCATACTCAGTCGTACCCAGCCATACTCAGCTATACCCAGCCATCCCATCTATACCCAGCCATACTCAGCCGTACCCAGCCATACTCATTCATGCTCAGCCATCCCCATCCACGGCTCATCCATCCCCATTCATGCTCATCCATGCCACATCAGTTATCATCCATGCCACATGCATTCCACTACAGTGCCTCACAAAAGTGTAATAGGTAGTCAAATTAGATTTGAAACTTATGTCCCTAGAACACCTGATGGTGCTCCATGCATGTTGGGCCTCTGTATGTGACCACACTGTGGCAAAGTCTCACACATGTAGTATTGCCATACTCAGGAGGAGTAGGAGAATGTATGTAATGTTTAGTATGTACATGCTATGTGTTAGAAATATTGTGTAAATGGACAATGTTGTGTAAAAAAATGCGTTTTCATTTTAATTACACATTTTACAAAAACTTGTAGAAAAAAATGACATGTTCAAAAGACTCGATATGCCTCATAGATTATACATTGGGTTGTTTTCTTTCCAAAATGGGGCCATTTGTGGAGCATTTCTATTGTCCTGATGCTCCAGGGCCTTCAAAAGTGTAAGAGGTAGTCAAGAAATTATATGTGTAATTTATGCTCCAAGAACGCCTGATGGCGCTCCCTGCATGTTGGGCCTCTGTATGTGGCCACACTGTGTAAAAGTCTCACACATGTGGTATTGCCCTACTCAGGAGGAGGAGCAGAATGTGTTTTGGGGTGTAATCTGTGCTATGCATATGCTGTGTGTGAGAAATAACCTGCTAATATAACAATTTTGTGAAAACGAAAAGAAAATCTTGATTTTGCAAAGAATTGTGGGAAAAAAATTCCAACTTCAAAAAACTCGCCATATGCCTCTTACTAAATACCTTGGGATGTCTACTTTCCAAAAATGGGTAAAAATTATTTTTTGGAATTCATATTCAGGATTTTCACATTTTCTTCAAATTTACAGATTTTATTCGTTTCGAAACAATCAAATCGATAAGTTTTCGAATAGATCGAAACTAAAATGTTATATTGTTTTCGAATCGAACGCACCAAAGTGAACAAACAAAAAAGAAAAATCTTCATCAAATGATTACAATGACTCTTTAAATCACCTTTGGCTTAACAAAAACAGCATTATTTTAAAAATGGTACTCTAATAACACACACAGTCTTTGATTTCAGCAAAATGTGTAGTTAAAATTTACTGGAGTTCAATGTAAAATTCGATAAAAATTTCAGACCGAATTTCTGAAATTCGTTATTCGGAGCATTCAGTAAAATTTTTTATATTGTAATTTTGGTATTCGGGTATATCCGGATGTCCGAATAACAAAAAATGTGTCCGAATATTAATTTGAAATGAACTGCACATGTCTACTTCAGAATGTTGTGCCACCATGTCTTTATACAGCTAGTGGTGATGATGCAAGATTTGTCAGCTCTACCCCTCCTCCTCCATGCCCTCCTCTGCTGAATTGCCCTATGAACCACAAGTATCCCCTAAGCGTTCAAGGGGATATTCAATGAGTCAGGCTAAAAGGTGGCATGCAGTGCTTCAGCTGGTGTGTCTAGGGGGCAGGAACCACACCAGAGAAGAGTCTGTAACCATTTCAGGCGGTCATACACAGCCTCCAAAATAGTTCCACCTGCCTGTAAACTGCCTGCTTTGTGACATACCCACCAGGTGGAACTCGACTTTGGCAATGCAGCAGAGGCTGCACATGCAGCAGAGGGTCATCAACAAGTACCTGTGTAAGTATGGCACAATGACAGGCTCAGGCACACCACACCAATGGCTGCTCATAAAGGATGTATGCACTGTACTGTCACCATTTAAGGAGGCCACAAGGATGGTGAGCCATGACAATGCATGCATCGGTGAAACAATCCCTGTTTTGTTCCTGCCGGAGCAGACTCTGCATGACATTATGGACAGGGCACTGGAGGAAGAGGAGGACTTCCTTTCCTCTCAATGATCGCTTTTTGCAGACACCATTCTTCATATGCCACAGAACACACAAGAGGAGATGGAGGAGGAGGAGGATTCTGGCAGTTTTGGAGGCATTGAAGCAGAGGTAGACAGACGGCAAAGATTAAGAGATGGTTTTCTATCCCAAGAAACCTTGGCTGGGAGGAGGCAGTTCCAGATACTATAATCCTAGGTGACCCCCGAGGAGTCTACTTCTCATGCTTCCACAAACTTGCAGTGCATTGGCTCCCTCAAGGTCCCAAGAATTCATGACATAAAGGAGAAGGATCACTATTGGTTGGCAACCCTCTTTGACCACCGTAAGACGGCTTTCACACCAAGCTGCTCATAGCGTCAGCGGTAAAACGCCACTATTTTTAGCCGACGTTTTACCGTCGGATTTGAGACGCATTACGGCCGCTAGCGGGGCACTTTTACCCCCCGCTAGCGGCAGAGAAAGGGTTGAAACCGCCGGCAATATGCCGCAATAGCAGTGTTTTGCTGGCATTATTGCAGCGCTGCCCCATTGATTTCAATGCGGAGCAGTGGTGGAGGAGTGGTAAACACACCGCTCCTTCACCGCTCCAAAGAAGCTGCTGGCAGGACTTTTCCTGACGTCCTGCCAGCGCACCGCTCCAGTGTGAAAGCCCTCAGGCTTTCACACTGGAGACAATGGAGCAGCAGTTTGAGGGCAGATTGCAGGCGCTATTTCTAACGCTATAGCACCTGCAAAACGCCCTCTGTGTGAAAAGGAGTGTTACAAGGTGTAAGTATCAGAACTCATTCCATCCCCACAGAGGGTGCAGAAGATGAAATCTCTTGAGAACACCTTAAAGAGTTGATTTAATGCTTTTCCTGACTCTGGTAGGTTACAGTGTCATGTTTTGAGGCTTCTGTTGGTCAAGAGAGGAGCGGTGGAGAAGGCGGCCGCCTAAGTGATACATTTAACAATTTTTTTAGTCCTCTCCACCCAGGGATGTCAGCTTCCACATCCCAACGGCAGCATCTGCATCATATGGGGGATTATTATCTAGGGGCAAAAACAGAGATAGTGAGCTTTCCAGTTGATGATCCACTGTTTTACTGGGTCATGAGAATAGACCACTGGCCAGACTTTGCCCAGTATGCAATTGAGATGCTCGGCTGCCCTGCATCCTGCATGCTTTCAGGCATTCAGTGCTGCTGGAGGTTTTGTTACTGATAATTAGGAATGGGCCGAACACCTCCAGTTCGATTCGCACCAGAACATACCGAACAGGCAAAACATTTGGCAGAAGACATGAACATGAATAATCAAAAGTGCTAATTTTAAAGGCGTATATGCAAGTTATTGTCATAGAAAGTGTTTGGGGTCCCAGGGGACATGTATCAACGCAAAAAAAAGTTTTTAAAATGGCTGTTTTTTCGTGAGCATTGATTTTATTAATGCTTAAAGTGAAACAATAAAAGTGAAATATTCCTTTAAATTTCGTACCTGGGGGGTGTCTGTGACAGACCTAGCCGGGACACAGGCTTTTTGAGAGGACTGAATGTGAGCCTCTTGCCGACTGATTATGGGCCCTGGATTTTAAGGGGCAGAGGGTGAATGAGAACCCCACTATAATCTGTGCTAGTCAGATTCAATGCTGTATATATAATGTGTTTTGTCCCATGCTGTTGGGACACACTGTCAGATGCTAATATCATCAACTCCAGCCACCTGTCTGTTGTCTTGTATAATGTAAATGAGTCTAGTCTAGCTTGTAAGAGTATTCCACACATTGTTGTTTGTGCTACTTAACCCTGTGTTGATATTTATGGTAATGTGTATTGAATAGTTAGTGAGCTAGGAGCCGTTAAGTCTTACCCTGAAAACCCCTTATCCCTCAGTCAACTAGTCTGAGTGTTGATTTAGATAATTAGGTCAGGTTAATTCTGTTTCTGGCTACAGTTGTATTGTTAGAATAATATAAGCAGGAGGGGGGACCTCCTATTCAACTGTATTATAAATACTTGTCATTTTGGTTCTTATAAATCAGTCCATGTTGAGCAACTAAACAAGTGTCATCTTGTTTTGTGCTTGTGAGCGGGTGGAATATCTGATATCTATATTCAGACTGGGAGGAAGTGGTATATGACGAAAGCACTCAAGCCGAGTGTAGGGACGTTTCTTCACAGTGTCTATAGTATGCCTGTAAAGTGGCGCATTTTCCCATGTTTAGAACAGTCCCTGCACAAAATGACATTTAAAAGTCATTTAAAAGTACTCTCGGCTATAATGAATTGTCGGTCCCGGCAATACAGATGAAAGTCATTGAAAAAAACTGCATTGGATTCCCCAGTCCATTACCAGGCCTTTTGGGTCTGGTACGAATATTAAGGGGAACCCCAAACCAAAATTAAAAAAAAACAATTGCGTGAGGGTCCCCCCAAATTCCATACCAGGCCCTTCAGGTCTGGTATGGATATTAAGGGGAACTGTGCGCCAATTTTTTTTAAAAAATGGTGTAGGCGTCCCCTCAAAATCCATACCAGACCCCTTTATTGTTTCACTTTAACCACTTCAGCCCCAGAAGGATTTACCCCCTTCCTGACCAGAGCGTTTTTTTGCGATTCAGCACTGCGTCGCTTTAACTGACAATTGCGCGGTCGTGCGATGTGGCTCCCAAACAAAATAGGCGTACTTTTTTTTCCCACAAATAGAGCTTTCTTTTGGTGGTATTTAATCACCTCTGCGGTTTTTATTTTTTGCGCTATAAACAAAAAAAGAGCAACAATTTTGAAAAAAACGCATTATTTTTAACTTTTTTCTATAATAAATATCCCCCAAAAATATATAAAAAAATTTTTTTTCCTCAGTTTAGGTTGATACGTATTCTTCTACATTATTTTGGTAAAAAAAAATCGCAAATAAGCATTTATTGATTGGTTTGCGTAAAAGTTATAGCGTTTACAAAATAGGGGATAGTTTTATGGCATTTTTATTAATAATTGTGTTACTAGTAATGGCGGCGATCAGTGATTTTTATCATTTTAACTGTGTTTCGGCGGCTTTTGAATTTGCACCAAACTTATGCTCGGGCCAAACCGCTCGCCCATCCCTACTGATAATAGAACGCGTCTGACTCTATGGACCGTCTGACATTTATCAAAATCAATCTGTCCTATATTACCAGCAACTATGAAGTCCCTGATGTTGATGTTGCTGATTAAGTGTTTTTGGGATGTGGAATCTCTGCAGGACTTCAAAGCTGCCTAGCGTTGTGGGGTTTTTTTTGGTGTAGGTTTCATGGACACGATTAACACCCAAAGACCAATTTTTCTGCACCTGTTTGACAGGTGCATATCATTTACATTTTTGACAGCAAGGCCAATTCTTGCTTTTATCAAGAGTACCTCTATAGAGTTACATTGTGAGAGCCCCTCTGACACCCAAAGACCAATTTTTCTGCACCTGTTACTTCTATCTATGTCTGACGAAGAGACACCAAAATGTATCCAAAAAATCTCTAATCTTATTCCCAGTGCACTATATTGTGGCCTCATCACACAGACTGGCTCCCCAAGCCATTGTTTACAAAATAAAGAAAGCTTGCAGGAAAAATATCGTTTTTTTGACTTTATAAATGCAATTATTGCTGCAGCAGCTTCTATAAACAGTACAGATGTGCCACTTTACAGGTAGCCTAAGGAGACCCCCAGGCACTAAAGTGAAAGGAATTTTTCATTATTATTGTTATTTCTCATTTGTATGCTTTTACTTTAAGCATCTGTAAATCTCTGCTCATTTAAAGATGAAGTTTTTTTACACATTTTTTTTTTTCATTGGTACATGTCCCCCAGGGCAGTACCTGGACCCCCATAACCATTGTTTGCCCAATTACTTGCATATAAGCCTTCAAAATGGACACTTTAGATTTTTCCAGTTCAGGTCCCATTGACTTTAATGGGTTCGTTATTCGGTTCCGAACTATTGTGATGTTCGAAATTTCTGGTGTGAACCGAACAGGGGGGCGTTTGGCCCATCCCTAATCATTATACATAGATAGATACCATAAAAAAAACCTTCAGCTGGGATGCAGACCCTCAGGATTAGGAATGAGCTTCGAGTTTGAGTCAAACTCAATTGGGGTGTTCGCAGCAAATTCAAAAAGCTGCTGACACCCTGTTAAAGTCTATGGGAGAAATATAAAGTGCTAATTTTAAAGTCTTATATGCAAGTTATTGTCCTAAAAAGTGTTTGGGGGCCCGGGTTCTGCCCCAGGGGACATGTATCAATGCAAAAAAAATGTTTAAAAATGGCTGTTTTTTCGGGAGCAGTGATTTTAATAATGCTTAAAGTGAAACAATAAAAGTGTAATATTCCTTTAAATTTCGTACCTGGGGGGTGTGTATAGTATACCTGTAAAGGGGCGCATGTTTACCGTGCTTAGAACTGTCCCTGCACAGTGTCATTTTTGCATTAAAAAAAGTCTTTTAAAATCACTTGCGGCTATAATGAATTGTCGGCTCCCGTAATACAGAGAACAGTCATTGAAAGTCATTGATAAAAAAAAAAAATATGCGTGGGGTTCCCCCAAATTCAATTACCATGCCCTTCAGGTCTGGTATGGATTTTAAGGGGAACTCCACACCAAATTTAAAAAAAAATGGCGTGGAGTTCCACCCAAAAATCCATACCAGACCCTTTATCCGAGCACGCAACCTGGCAGGCCGCAGAAAAAGAGGGGGACAAGAGAGCGCCTCCCCCCCTCCTGAACCGTCAGAGGGGGTCAGGTGACGGGTGGCCCGGTGCTCCTCAGCTAAGACCTGGGATTCCTGCAGTGTCTCCGTGGAGAAACCCAGGCTTCCCCAGTGATGTATGGGTGACCCCGCCCTCCTCTGACGCAAGAGAAAAGCCGGGCCTCCCCAGTGATATACAGGGTTACCCCGCCCCCCTCTGATGTAACGCAGGTTTCCGTTACATCAGAGGGGGGCGGGGTCACCCGTACGTCACTGGGGAAGCCCGACTTCCCCCTTGCATCAGAGGGGGCACGATCAGGTGCTGAGTGGCCCCGTCCTCCTCAGCTAAGACCTGTCAGGCCGGGATTCCCGCAGTGTCTCCGTGGAGACAGGATACGCTGCGCTGGATGTCATGGGAAGAGATCAGCCATCGCTGGACCCCGGAGAAGAAACCAGCCATCGCTGGATAGCAAGAGGGGATTACCACTGCTGCTACCCCCTTACCATTTCAAACAGGGGGGCTGGGATCTGGGGGTCCCCTTGTTAAAGGGGGCTTCCAGATTCTGATAAGCCCCCCGCCCGCAGACCCCCACAACCACCGGCCAGGGTTGTGGGGATGAGGCCCTTGTCCCCATCAACATGGGGACATGGTGCTTTGAGGGGGTCACAGACCCCCAAAGCATCCTCCCAATGTTGAGGGCATGTGGCCTGGTACGGTTCAGGAGGGGGGCGCTCTCTCATCCCCCCTCTTTTCCTGCGGCCTGCCAGGTTGCGTGCTCAGATAAAGGGTCTGGTATGGATATTTAGGGGGAACCCCACGTAATTTTTTTTTATTTGACCCGAGGTTCCCCTTAATATCCATACCAGACCTGAAGGGCCTGGTAATTGATTTGGGGGAACCCTACGCATATTTTTTTTTTTTTATCAATGACTTTCAATGACTGTTCTCTGTATTACGGGAGCCGACAATTATTTTTATTTTTTATCTTTTTTATATTTTATAGCCACGAGTGATTTTAAAAGACTTTTTGATTTTGAACGTTTGAGTCCCATAGACTTTAATAGGGTTCTAAAGTTCACACAAACTTTAGGTCTGTTCGCAGGTTCTGGTGCGAACCGAACAGGGGGGTGTTCGGCTCATCCCTACTCAGGATAAGGTAGTGGTGGGAATCACAACATTTTGGAGTAAAAGCCCCATTCTCAAGTGAGATCCACCTGCATGTGGCACCCAAACGACTTTGTGTGACTTACAAAAGAGAAAAAACTGTGCTAAAATAAAATCCAATACACATTACTTAGCAGCAACTCTCCTGTGAGATATAAACACAGTCTATGAACAATATATTTTAACAGAGTTGTGCTATGTTGAGTTTATCTGCAGAAACCAATACAAAGCCTGATCTGATGCAGTCCAAAATTAATATAGTGAAAAGTGTCCAGCTACAGCTTCTATGAATTGCACAGTATCTCTGAATAGGGGACAGGTGGCTGATTGATAGCTCTACCACCTCCATTAACACATTCTAAAGCCTCGTACACACAATCAAATTTTCCGCATACAAAGTGCCAGACTTTTGTCCGAAGGGCGTGTTCCATGAACTTGTCTTGCATACAAACGGTACACAATTGTCAGCCAACAAACATGAACGTAGTGACATACTAGATGTACCAAGAGCCGATAAAGAGGAAGTTCAATTGTCATGTGCCACCCTTTGGGCTCCTTCTGCTAATTTCGTGTTAGTAGAAGTTTTGTCAGTGTTGAATCGCGCTTTTCAGTTCGTGCTTGTCAGTTTGTTTCTGAAAGGCCTTTCGTCAACCAGCCATGATGCGGAATCAGAGGAAAGAACATGCTATTATTGGCCTTGGAGTTATTGCTTTGACCCAAGTCCAGTCCAGAACAGGAGGAGGAGGATTTCTTGTACCAAAATTTGGTTGCTTAATCGTGACCAATTATGTCATATGCCTTTGCTGAGGGAGCTTCAGGAGAATAATCTGGATGACTTTCGGAATTATCTCCGGATGACGGACCACTGCTTCCACCAACTGTTGGCATTTGTGACCCCCTATTTTAAGAAGCAGGACACATGCATGCGGCTTGTAATCATTCCTGAGCAAAGGCTCCTAGCCACCTTGCATTTATCCAGACACCTGCTCAGCCATTATTAGTCCTGCAGAAGGACTATATTCGGATACGTTTTTGCCTTTAACCGCTTCCCGACCGCCTCACGCAGATATACTGCAGATATAATTGCCTGCCGGTCGGGAGCTCCGTGACCCTGGCCGCGGGACCAGCGGACCCGGTCGCCGCTGGTGTCCCGCGATCGGGTCACAGAGCTGAAGAACGGGGAGAGGTCTGTGTAAACAAACCTCTCCCCGTGCTTCCTACTCTGCCTGTCATTGATCGGCTGTTCCCGGTCATCGGGAAAGCCGATCAATGACGTCAGCCCCGCCCCCTAATGTAAAAAAACACACACACGTCACAGCCCATAACCCCTCCCTCCCCCTAGTGGTTAACTCTTTCACTACAACTGTCATTTATACAGGAATCAATGCATTTAAATAGCATTGATTGCTGTATAAATGACAATGGTCCCAAAAATGTGTCAAAAATGTCCGATGTGTCCGCCATAATGTCGCAGTCACAATAAAAATCGCTGATCGCCGCCATTACTAGTAAAAAAAAATATTAATAAAAATGCTATAAAACTATCCCTTATTTTGTAAACGCTATAACTTTTGCGCAAACCAATCAATAATCGCTAATTGCGATTTTTTTTACCAAAAATATGTAGAAGAATACGTATCGGCCTAAACTGAGGAAAAAAATGTTTTTTTATATATTTTTTGGGGATATTTATTATAGCAAAAAATATTGCATTGTTTTCAAAATTGTCGCTCTATTTTTGTTTATAGTGCAAAAATAAAAACCGCAGGGGCGATCAAATGCCACCAAAAGAAAGCTCTATTTGTGGGAAAAAAAGGACACCAATTTTGTTTGGGAGCCACGTCGCATTAACGCGCAATTGTCAGTTTAAGCGACGCAGTGCTGAATCGCAAAAAGGGGCCTGGTCTTTTGGCTGCCAATTGGTCCGGGGCTGAAGTGGTTAACATCTATGTATTTAATGTTTGCTAATGTATTGTATTAATTTCTTGATTCCATAATTAACATTACCGTAATATGCTGTGAATTTCTTTTTTGTCCTCATGCATTCTGTAAGCCTTTCCTGCTCCTTTTTTTGCCTACATGCATATTTTCCTTCACTAACCTCCCCAGCATGCTATCATGGGCTCATACACACCTAGCCTAGTAACTTAACAATGTATTTTATCAGCTACATTTTTGTGCTTACCCTAAACGTGTCCAAATGTTATTGTTGTCCTCCAATTCAGGCAGAGTGCAAGAGGCCATTTTTTGGGGGCCAAAAAAACATTTGTAACCCCCCCCCACCAAAATGCTAAGTCAACAGATACAAATACTCTATCTGCTGACTTTGAAAAACCCATACACACTATCCCTCTTTTGTGGTCATATTTCTGTAGAAATATCTGTACACTGAACCATGTAGTGCAAGGGCCAGCCTGATTACCTACGAGTGTAACATAGGCAGATTTTGTCTCCTATTATATTGATATGTATTTTCTGAATGTCAAAATGTGCTGCAATTTGGACAGTGTGGATCCATATTTTTAGATTATCACACTTCTTACCTGTCCACTGGGCTGCCAATAGTGTAAATGAGGGGCTGGCTAAAGTATCTCAGATTATTTATGCAAACAGTTCTCATGAAAGTGGAGAGGGTTACCTGTCCAAACATCTACATCTCCCCCACCCTAAAATGTTGCTAATGGGCCACCAAAGGGGGAGATGAATCCTAATAAGTTGACCTTACCATTTTGGCTTTAAATACACATTGAAGTTTTCTCCTTATGTTGGCTAATCATGTTTGTGTCAAATCTGCTTGCAATGTTATGTGCAGAAGTAGTTTTTTTTTAATTTTCTTTTTTTAATCCACACTTTCCTTCACACCCACAGCAATGGCAGGACGTTGCAGCCCAGTTCCAGCACCAGTGGGATTTTCCCAACTTTTGTGGTGCTATTGATGGAAAACATGTCCGGATTGTCCCACCACCCAACTCAGGCTCATATTATTTTAATTATAAGGGCTTTTGTAGCATAGTCATGCTAGCTGTAGTGTCTGCCACATATGAGTTCCTGTATCTGGATGTTGGGAAGAACAGCCACAACTCTGATGAAGGAGTCATTATGCAGACAGAGTTCTACAAGCAGCTCCAGAATGGCACCTTAAACTTGCCACCTGCTGAGAATAATGTTGAAGGCCTCAATTTTGTATTTGTTGCAGATGAGGCCTTTGCTCTGGGGGAACATCTTATGAAGCCATTTCCTACGAGGAACCTCACCCCAGAGCAGAGGATATTTAACTACAGGCTCTCTCATGCCAGAAGGATGGTTGAAAATGAAATGCCTTTGGCATCCTCTCCAGTTGTTTCAGGTTGTTTTTAACCCCAATTAACCTGGCCTATACAAAATCAAACATGTGGTATTGTGCTGCTGTATCCTCCATATTTTTTTATGGAGGAATGCTAGCAGCTACCTTGCCTCAGTGCCAACTGATGCAGACCCTGGAGTGGCAGGCTGCAGCTCGGCCTTCTGTGGGCGTGATGATGTCTCTGAAAAATGCCCATGCTGGATTGCCTTCCCAAGAAAGAAACAATACACCATTCATTAAGCCAACCCTAGTCCCATATGTTCCTAGCATCTATTTTGCTACATTAGTTGACCAACCTTGCACTTGGTCTGATGACAATGTTTGCTCCTGACTAGTGGACACCACCATGCTGCACTGTGGCGTTTTTACAGTGAAAAATGCATGGAAAAGGGAAGGTGATGTAATTTTACAGAGGGCAAACACTGGACAAGTGCCAACATTGAAAAAGTCTTGCAGTTTCCCCCCCCCCACCCCTCTTGTCTCCTATGGGATAGGGGATATATGATGATCATTCTAGCAGGCATGACTCTGTGTGACTGTGATCCCGGGGCCTCTCCTCTAGCCATGTCTACACTGGCAAGGCTGCATTAATGGACACTGATGAGCCAGGCAGCAACCAGAAAGTGTTCTTTACCCCTAATTTCTGCCCTAAGCCCATGGCCTTTGGCCCACCCAGAATCACCCCTGTCGGTGGCTAAATTTGTGTGTTTTTGGTGGGAATATGCCCTTGTAGCCTCCCCTGTTGGGGCCCGAGTGAGGGTAGCCTCCCTTTGCCCCTTCTGGTGGCTTGGCTATTGCCTCATTTTTTGGGGGCCCCCCTGTTGAAAGAAGATAAAAAATATTAGGTACACAAATAAAGAAAAGTACAAAAACAGAACCAAATAAGCATATTCATATCTCCTTTCTATTTTACTTCATCTTTAAAATAACAATTCAGACAAAGATTATATAAAACATGATATAAAATTCTATTGAGCTACTTGGAGAAAGCACATATACAGACAGCTAAATTACACATATCCATATTGGTTAGATACAAATCTTGCTTACTTTTTTTGATGATCTTATGTATTGCTCATGATGTTTAAGATCAGACCATCTTTTTCTGATTTGGTCCTTTGTTCGTGTCAGCGAAAAATCACCCTGCAAAACAGCGATGACCTTCTCCAAAATGCCATCCTTTCAGCAGTTGGGCCTTTCGGAATTGCACAGCTTGCAGCCTTAGTCGTGCTTCTTGAGGATGTGCACCATCTCCACCATCTCTTCCTTGCTCATGGGGGTTGCTTTGTGCCTCCTATGAGCTCCACCACCACGGGGCTACCTGTAATCCGCCGAATCCGCCATGTTGTCCTTCCCGAATGTTCTGCTGTGTGTGTCGCATGCAGAAGAAAGATGGTCATGCCCCAGTGTCATGACGCTCTGAGAGCGGAGTTTCATGCATGCACAGTGTATATAAAGCCATAATGCACGGTTGATGTAATGGCCGTAGGAATGATCTTGGAGTGGAGGACGAATGATCGCCATCGCCAACACATGAAAGGAGCCAGAAAACCAAGGGACAATTTTAAATTTGGGCATAGGTGGTTAGTGGCCTATAGTGCTTATATTTTTGGCCTAGATTGGGAGCAGCTTATGAGTTAAGCCAGACATGATGTTTTGTCTTGTGTTCTGTCTTGCAGGCATCATATCATGACGGATACATTTACCTCGCCAGATTTTTTTGCCCCAATTCATTGATCTGTATCGGGAGCTGCCCTGGAAAGTCAAGTGTTGAGACTACTCAAATAAAATCTTGAGGAAGGAAGCATTGGAGAAAATGCTTGAGTTGTTGAAGCCAGTGTACCCCAGGGCAGACATCAACTATGTCAAGACAACAATCTCAGTCCTGAGGAGTACAATTAAAAGGGAGAACAACAAGGTGATGGACTCACAGAGATCTGGAGCATCAGCAGATGACATATATGTCCCCAGGCTGTGGTATTACAACAAGACAGAACCCAGGCCATTACTGTCTACACTCCCTTCAACACCTGGTGAGGCCACAGCTCCAGAGGTCCATACAGGTCCTGATGCACAGGATAAAGATGTAGAGGAGCCCACCTTTACCCAGGTATAGCATTGTTGAACATATTTGTATCCAAAAATACAATGATGATAACTAGACATTATTGGTAAAATATTTCTGACTTAACAAAGTGGTTTCCATATCAATAGACATTAGTGACCAAAAATGATTTGTACAAGAATAAAAAATTCTGGGGTCAGAATGATAGTCTTTTCTATTTGTCCACATTCAATTTGCAACAGTGAGGAGATCAAACTCTAACAAAGATTATAATGATGTCCCATTTTCATACACAGGAAAGTGTCAGTCAAGAGGAGCCCGTGGACAGCAGCCAGGCCCCAGATCCCTCCCCTTTGCCCTCCTGCTAAAAGGGCCTGGAAGAGCAGGAATCTGGATGAGGCCACAGCTGCCTTCCTCAGCCAGGCCAGTACTGCCCTCAGGACAGAACCAGATGAGGCTGAGGGATTTGCCATGCTGACTGCCAATGAATTAAGGCAGATGGATGGTGAGCAAAGGAGCAGGTGTGAGGAACTAATCCTGCAGCTCCTCAACAAGGGGGTGAGGGGCCAAATTATAGAAAACACACACTCCTGTGATTTTGTAACCCCACATCCACCATCTCCACAGCCGCCGCACCCAACACAGCAGCATGGTGACCAGTGGCAATACCAGCCACAAGACCCCCAACAAGGCCGCTGGTCTGGGGATTTGTACCCCTACCCCTTTACTAATTTATTTTTTTATGGTTTTGTTGAATAATGATTTTCTTTGTTATATTTAATTTATTTTTGTATGCATAGAATACACTTTTTGTTTAAGTTCTTTATATTTGGATGGCAGATAGCATCTCTAATTAAATTTTAAATTTTATTTTAATGCACAATAAAAAAAAAATGTGTAGAATAATACTTGGCTATGTGTTTTACTTCAAATGACAGTTTGGGAGTAGGTTACATTTAAAAAAATACAAGGTAAAATTAACAAGGGACACCAACATAGTTGTATCTTTGATCTTAAAAAGTACGGAATCATGGTGTTGTGGTAACTTGCTCAAAAAAAAAAAACAAGCATAATAATATTATTCTTGATATCGCTAGAAAATAAAAGCTTTTTAAAATACGTCTGGCAGAACTCCAGCAGTAACCCCAGCAAAGCAGCTTCATTATTATCCCATTAAAGAAGAAGAGAATGTGCACTGCATTTTGACATTTCATAATTTGCCTCGACACGAATGTTAATTCTCCATTACGAACACTAGTTTTACAAGACCGACCGCTTCTGGTTTGTCCTGGCTTCCGAGCATGCGTGTCTGTACTTTGGACTTATGTGTGATGGATTTGTGTACACACGATAGGTCAATCTGACAACAGACCATTGTCCGCCGAAAATTTACTAGCCTGCCATCCAACATTTGTTGGTGGATAGTTGGCCAACAGTTGTCTGATGGAACGTACTAACGGTCGGATTTTAGGCAAACAGTCTGTCATCACACAATTCCTTACTTTAAGTTATGTCCCTTGTGCTGATTTTTATATTTTTATTTTAAGCTAAACTTTGCTTTTAAAAGTAAAAAAAAACATTACTTTATGTTTTTTGTGTGGGTTTTCTTTTTGATGTTTCTAAAAATATAGCTGTAAAATACACCAAAAAATGAGGAGAAAACAAAAAAAGAACCTGTCTCCTAAATGTTTCATTTTGACAATTTTTCAAAAGCGCTCAGTGTTTTTACTGGCAGTTTAGAAGCGCCTCAGTGTGAAAGTGGTCTAAGACTGGTCCCTAATTTATTATTCTTACACATTGCAGTTTAAAATAAATGTGTAGGGAGGCATACATCAGAAACAGACATTTAAATGACACACTGCACACTTATTTAATTAAGAACTCCCTGAAGTGAGGAAAACTAAGTATACCTAAATGGGGTGCTGGAGGAGAGTGCATGACTCTAAAAAGAATAGGTGTACCTAAAGTTCCCCTATCCTTTAAAGTGTTTGTTACCCCAACATTTCATATTCCTGATATGTGCCTGCTGTACCATGTACTTGTATGAGGAAGTATCCTGTTATCTTAGTATTGCTTCCTCTGTATAAAATCTCTGGTGTCTCTGACAGGCCCTCTGCTTTCCTATTAAAAAACTGACCACACTAAGCAGGAAAACACAGCTTGGGAAGTTCTCTAGCTATGCTGGGAACTCAGCCTCCTCTCCTAAAATGATCAGACTTGTCCTGACATGGCCTCCACTGCACAGCCTTTCACTGGGAAGATCAGTGTGCTGCGGCTCCCCCCCCCCCCCCCAGATCTTATGCAGCTGAGAACAGAAGGAGTGTGATCACTTATAAAAAGGGGAAAAAGGTATGTTTTTTGTTTTTTTATATCTATACACAAATGTTTTGCCTTCCATTTATATTTTAAACTGAATGGGTTGTTTTACAAGGCAATCGTTTACAATCACTTTAAAGAAAAAGAAAAAATAGTAATATAGTTGACCTAAAATAAATGGAATGCTAAATAAATCACTATTTAAATCAAGATATTAGTGACAGATGCAATCTGAGCTTTGAGTGTCAGTTTAATGTAGTGTGACCCAAAAATGGTACAGTATATTACTATCCAAAAATTGAATATGTAGCTCTTCATTCTAATCAATATTGCCATGATTCATGAAACAGAAAATATTGATAAATGGAAGGCAATCCTGTCAAAATAATAACCGTTCTGTTTAGTTATGTTTAAACAGTGCATTGGTAATCTGTAGTTACACAGACCAAAATATGTGCAGATGGTGCTTGTTTAAACTTAAAAAGCAAGATATTGCTAATTTTTATTTAGAAGAAACACAGTCACAAAAGCAAACCTAAAACTATATCCCAAGACTTCAGCATTATCTCTTATGCCCCGTACACACGATTGGAAATTCCACCAGCAAAAAGTCTGAGAGCTTTTGGTCAGAAAATGTGACTGTGTGTATGCTCCATCGGACTTTTGCTGGCGGAATTCCAGACAGCAAACGATTGAGAGCAGGTTCTCAATTTTTCTGTCGGAAAAAGTTTCGATTGAAAATTCCGATGGTCTGTATCAATTTCGACACGCAAAATTCCTACGCATGCTCGGAAACAATTTGACGTATGCCCGGAAGCATTGAACTTCATTTTCTAGGCTCGTCGTAGTGTTGTACGTCACCTCGTTCTTGGCGGTCGAAAGTTCAGCAAACTTTTGTGTGACCGCGTGTATGCAAGCCAAGCTTGAGCAGAATTCCGTCGGAAAAAACAACTTAGATTTTTCCGATGAAAAATCCGCTCGTGTGTACGCGGCATAACAATTACTTCTATGTAAAAAGCAGCTTACACCATGGGGTATATTTATAAAAAGTTTGCATAGCTATTCATCCAGCAAATCAAATCTAAATGTACATTCCTACTCTGCAAATCTCTTCTGAATAAATGTTCTTTTATTATGTGCAGTAGTAAAATATCACATTGTGGGCACTAGATGGAGCCTAATGTTAGCCTATTGTAGTACATATTCCTGTTCAGCAGAATGTAGAATGAGAGAGGTGGAAGCAATACAGGGAGCTAAACTCAACTTAACGTTGTTGTAACGGTAAAAAAAAAAAAAGAGAAATCTTGTTCCCTAATAGCAGGTTACACAGCACAGTGCTTGTGCTGTCTAACCTGTCCCTCTGTAAGCTGTAAAATACCTAGCTTATGCTGCCTAGTTCTGCCCTCCCCTCTGTAAACTGACCACGTTTATTATGGCTGCTGAGCCCTGATTACTGTGGTCAGTAGACATGTGCACTGCCCAAAAATTCGGGTCATTCGTTCAAATTTTTCGGGTCATTAGTTATGATCGCAATTAGTAAATTAGTTCATTCATTCATTTGTACATTCGTAAATTCGTACATTTGCACATTCGTAAATTCGTACATTTGCACATTCAATAATTTGTACATTCGCACATTCGCACATTCGCACATTCGAAAATTCGTACATTCATAAATTAGAAAATTTGGAAATTTGGAAATTAGAAAATCCAAAAACCCCAAAATTTGAAAATCTGAAATAGTAACTAATTTGGCTGTTAGTGAACAAATTTATCTGAAGTTAGGAATAATCCGAAATTACGAATGCCGCATCTAAACAAAATGGAACGGAACAAATTAATAATCAATAATAACAAGTTTTTATTATTATTATTGTTATTTATTATTATTAATCCATTACGTTCCATTTGTTTGGATACGGCATTCGTTATTTCGGATAATTTGTAACTTAAGATAAATTTGTATTTGTTACGTTCACTAACAGCCAAATTTGAAAGGAAATTACAATACCTATAATGTAATAGTTAGTAATAGTTAAGTTATTATTAGTTAATTATAAATTCAGATTTCCGAATATCCGAATGTACGAATTTGCGAATGTACGAATTTACGAATGTGCGAATATACGAATGTACGAATTTACAAATGTGCAAATATACGAATTTATGAATGTACGAATGTGCAAATGTATGAATTTACGAATGTATGAATTTACAAATTTTCGAATATTCAAATTTACGAATATTCAGAGAAATTAGTTAAATGGATTTTCGTTAATTCGGATATTTCTGTCAAATTTGTAAAATTTAAAAAAAAAAAAGAATTCGGAACGAAATGAATTGCACGTCTAGTGGTCAGGTTACATGCCTACATCATCCGCAGCTCTGCTCTCTCCCCCTCATCCCCCTCCTTGCCTATCAGCTGCTGTATCTGTGTAAGCCATCTCTGCCCCCCCTTCTCCTGCCGCTATTAGGATAAAAGATTAAGAAATGTCACTGGCAGCCCCTTTCTGTATGCAGCAATAACACACAGTGTAAGTTTTTTTTTTTAAACAATGCCTCTAAATACCTTTTTTCACATAGCTTAAGGCTGGTCACGTGACTCCCAGCCGCTCTCTTACTCTGATCCAGGGCTACAGTGGGAGGGGCTGAGCGGAGAGCACAGCAGTCACGTGATCTCCCTGGCTGATGTCAAAGGGAGATCTCGGCCCCTCCCGCTGTAGCCCTGGATCAGAATAAGAGAGCAACCGGGAGTCACGTGACAGGCCTGAATATCTCTGAAAAAAAAAGGTATTTAACCACTTCAGCCCCCGACTGATTTACCCGCTTAATGACCAGGCCATTTTTTGCGATACGGCACTGCGTTACTATAAATGACAATTGCGTGGTCGCATCAACGCTGTATCCAAATACAATCAATGTTCTTTTTTTCCCCCACAATTAGAGCTTTGTTTTGGTGGTATTTGATAACTTCTGCAGTTTTTATTTTTTATAAACAAAAAAAGACCGACAATTTTGAAAAAAAAAACAATATTGTTTTACTTTCTGCTTTAATACATATCCAAAAAAAATGTAAAAAAAAAAAATTTCTCCATCAATTTAGGCTAATTTGTATTCTGCTGGCCTAAATTGCAGGCATGACCCATCATATCTCGGTCAACGATGTCACAAGGAGAAGCGTCACTCGGCGATGTCACCAGGCCCCCTCGTTTATTTAGCAGCGGGTAGGCAGGAGAGCTGTCATTCGGCAGGAGCCTAGCATCAGATGTGGATCTTTGCCCATTTTTTTGGTGAATGAGTAGGGGTATAGGGGTCATACTCATTCACACTGGGATTTGGGGGCCCATCTAAAAGGTGCTTACAGATTTTGATAAGTCATCCAACACCCCCAAAGCCACCAGGCCATAGTTGTGAGGAAGAGGCCCTTGTCCTCATCAATATGGGGACAAGGTGCTTTGGGGGGATAATCCCACCCTCCATGTTGAGGACATGTGGCCTGGTATGGTTCAGGAGGGGTGCACTCACTCATCCCCCCTTTCTTGGCCTACCAGGCTGCATGCTCACATAAGAGTCTAGTATGTATTTTTTCTTAAGGGGAACTCCCCGCCATTTAAAAAAACAATTATGTGGGGTCCACCGCAACACTGTTTTTTTCCCCTAATGCAGGTTCTTCTTTTGTTTACATTCTGTTGTCAGCGGGGAATCCCACTGACAGTAAATAAGTCATAGTTGTTAAGGACACAGACTGACAATGCTGTTGTTTTAACAAAAGAAAAGAAAAAAGAAAAAAAAAATTGAAACACTAAATCTCAAGACATTTTAGCAAAAAAACTAAAAAAAATAGGGATAAATATGAAATAAAAGAAATTAAAATAATAAAAAATTATAATAAACAGGTTGGGGGTCCAACACGCACTGACAAATGGATACTGGGAATCCACCCTTTTACAGTGGGGGAGCTGATACATAACAAAGCCCCTATAATTGTCCACAGTTGAAAGGTCAGACAGTGCATTATAATTATAAAGAGTTTAATCTATTGGTTTTTCACACTAATTTGGTGACACCACAGTTTTCTGCTGGATCCACCTTAAACAGTAACAGCAAAACAGAACCTTATCGTTATTGATCGGTCATCATGTCTCAAATAAATACTCTGCAAACTGCTTTTTACATTGTTCGTTTACTTACTGAAGCTACATGTAAATGTATGCATTTACCTATTCTGAAAATATACTGTTGGATTGTAACAAACTGTTTCAGTGTTAGTACAAATTAGAAGTGAAAATATCAAAGCAGCATGGACAAAAAGTCTAGAAGAAATATTTCACACGCTAACTTGCAGAAATAAGCATCAAGTAATGCTGTGGATTACTTATGTTTGCCAAGAAAAGGAAAAAAGTAGTTAAATGTTTTTCACTGAAGTTATAGGAAATCTATAATGGTTGAACTTTAAAGCTTGCATGTATAAAATATCCAATTAAACAGAGAGTGCAAAAAACATGAAAATGTAGCTTTACCTAACACATTCAACAGTATCAGATATTAGAAAAATATAAATGAATAATCCAGCCTTTATTCAATAAACAGTGCACTTGCAGACAATGCAACAATGCAAATTGTTTAAAGCCCAATTGCATTATTTTTATTTTATTTAAAAAAAGATAGATTAGATATTGCTGAGAATTAAAAAAAGACTCATCTCTCTGTGGTCCAATACTCAGGGTCATTCAACCCACTTACTCTCTGCACAGGCATGGGCGTCCGCAGAACTTTTTTCAGGGGGGGGGGGGGGCAATTTTCTTTTAGGGTCACCCATGCACCGCCCCTTTTTGACAATGTCATTATCACATTATCATGGTCAGAGACGTAGTACAGTCCCTAGGATAAGTAATGGATAATGGCCAACAGGCCTTCTTACCAGACCCAGCAAAACTACAGTAGTGATTCCTCCGGCTGGACGATCGCTAACTCTGGGTTCCCCGGGGGTGACTCTGGTCAGTAGTGTAGCATGTCTGTATCCTGGTAGTGGCTCAGTCTTTCTCTCTCTGGTGGTGCTGAGCAGCATGGCTTTCTCTCTCTGGTGGCACTGGGCAGCGTGGCTCTCTCTCTGGCTTCCACCCAGTACACTCCTCGTTCTTTGTCCTGCAGCACTCTCTCCCTCAGCTTTTTTCCAGGCTGCCATCTCTCAATCTCTCTCTTGATCGAGCTGTAGCCTCTTCCCTGTGGAAAATGGGCCGCCATTCTTTTAGACTACATGTCCGATGATGCTCTTCTCTCCTAGTCTCCTTTGATTGGCCCTCAGTTATGGCCAATAAGCTGGGCAGGGAAACTGGTGAGAGCCGCCGTCTCTTCTCCCTGACAGGAGAAAGGGGGGAGCGATCAGGGGAAACCTCTGACAGCCCGCAGCTCGCCTTTCTCCTGTCACAGCGCCACCGAGTTCTCTGCTGGACTGAGCAAGGGAAAGAGCCAAAGTCACACTACACTGATGGGGGGCTTGACAGCACCTTGATGGTGTCATCCCACTGGTGGGTGGCACCCAGGTGCGGGCTGCCTACACCCCGATACTGACGTAACTGTGCTGAATTTAAGATCTGATCTCTGATTGCAGGGGGGGACACTTGACCCCCCTTGCCCCTACCTGTGGACTCCCATGTGCACAGGGTGTTATGGAAATGCCATCTGGCATTGCGTCATCATGTCTTCCTGAGCTCACAACACAATGCTGCAGAACACAGTTCTGAGGTTAAGACTCTCTGTATCATTGTGGACCACCCAGCATCATAAAAAAAAGGAAGAGAACATAAGGCAACTTGTGACTACCCAGAAGAAACCTACAATCAGTGAACTCCTAATGCTGTTTAGGAAACACTGTAACAATAGGGCCATGTTCATCTAGCTATAGAGGATAAACTCTTGGTTTGACCACTTGCCGACCAGCCGCCGTCATTATACTGGGGCAGGTCGGCACGACCCCGCAAACCGTCATAGCTGTATGCCGGCTCCTTTAAGTGGGATAGCTGCACTGCGGGGGTGCCGATGCTCGTGACTGGTGGTCGTGATGACCACTGACCACTGGCACGAGAGGAAGAACAGGGACGTGTGTGTAAACACACAGATCTCTGTTCTGTGAGGAGAGGTGATGCAGATCGTGAGTTCCCAATAGCTAGGAACCATGATCTGACACAGTTAACCCCTTGATCGCCCCCTAGTGTTAATCCCTTCCCTGCCAGTGACATTTATACTGTAATCAGTGCATTTTTATACCACTGATCTCTGTATAATTGTCAATCGTCCCAAAAATGTTTCAAAGGTGTTCGATGTGTCTGCCATAATGTCGCAATCCTGATAAAAATCGCAGATTGCCGACATTACTAGTAAAAAAAAAAATATATAATAACAATTGTATCAATCTATCCCCTATTTTGTAGACGCTATAACTTTTGAGCAAACCAATCAAGGTATGCTTATTGCAATTTTTATTACCAAAAATATGTAGAAGAATAAATATTGGCCTTAACTGAAAAAAAAAATAGCTTTTTTTGTTTATAGCACAAAAAATAAAAACCGCAGAGATGATCAAATACCACCAAAAGAAAGCTCTATTTGTGGGGAAAAAAAAAAGGATGTCAATTTTGTTTGGGTACAGCGTTACATGCCCGTGCAATTGTCAGTTAAAGCATTGCAGTGCTGTATCGCAAAAAATGGCCTGGTCATTGAGCAGCCAAATCTTCCGGGACTGAAGTGGTTAAGTAAAATAGGCCATGCAGATAAAGGGTCTAAGTAGGTTAAAACAAATTTTGCAGTTTTGTAAAAAAAAAAAAAAAAGCCGCCATCTGCGATTTTTATCAGGACTGCGACATTATGGCAGACACATCAGACACTTTTGACACATTTTTGGGACGATTGACAATATTACAGAGATCAGTGCTATAAAAATGCACTGATTACTGTATAAATCAGATCAACACTGAAGCCTGACTGAAGCACTCACAAATTATTTGCTTTGTTACTGAATAATTGGCAGGACACTAAATTCATTGGACGCTTACCCCGAGCAATACAAGAGCGACTGGGCTTCCATGTTCAAATGCTGTGCATGTGCAGTATGCCCTCTCTTCCCCTGTCTCAGCAATCCGGAGTTCAGCCACTGCTGCTACAGCAGAGAGAGAAAAAACGACGTTTAAGTAACTTTTTAAAAAACTTTGCACAAGGAACACTACTTTTATTTAATGTGAAATACCCCTTGTGCTGGTGCTGGTTGTCAAAGTTGAAATCTTAAGTGCTCTGCCCCTCCCATACCTCACAGTTGTAATTTTATGGTGCTGCAGGGATTAATACGAGCATTGGGCCTATCAAAGGTCAAGAGTGCTGATTATGTCCACTCTTTCTACCCCCCTCTCTATTCATAGAAGCTGTATTATCACTTCTATGATTGAAAGCCGATCTATACATGGAGAATGGTGGTTTGAATGAAAGGCCTGCTTTCTACATTCAAGAGCACTTGTCAATGATGAACGCTATAGTACAGCTTCCATGCATGGAGGAGGGGGTAGAAAGGGCGGGCATAGTCAGCACTCTTGATGAGTGCCAGTGACAGGTCTAGTGCTCATATTAACCCCTGCAGCGCCAGAAGATTACAGCTGTGGGAAGCAGAGAAATTCAGGTTTCATCTATGACAGAGGGCATCATCACAAGATATACTTCAAATTGAAAGCAGGGGATTCAAAAAAATAAACAATCATACTCACCTAGATGGATGCAGCAATGATCAGAGAACCGAAGACTGAGACATGAGCTATCAAGGGCCACTAATTGTTTAGTTTTCAGTGAGCTGTATAGCTGCTCAAATCACTTTTACATGAAAGTCCATCACTTGCTCTGAAAAGCTGTAGCTGTGGCTGCAGCCATGATTGTGATATCACTTCTCCCATCTAAGGATGTATATATACATACAGTGGATGGGAAGTTGTTAAAGTGGTTGTAAACCCACTTAAAAAAAAAAAAGCTAATTTTGCAATACTCACCTGAGATCGAAGCCCTCGCTGTGGTGCCCGTACACAGCACTGGCGACATTACTTCCAGGTATTGCGGCTCTGGCGATGTGATTGCCGGAGCCGTGCCGGAGCCGCGATAATGTCACTCCCACACATGCGCGCGGTAATGGCACACTCACTGGAGCAACGGCACATACGTGACATTGCTTCAGTTTGTGTCAGTGTGCATGTGCAGATGATGTCGGCACATGCAAATACAGGGGATATCTCCTAGACCGTGCAGGTTTAGGAGATATCCTGGGTAGCTACAGGTAAGCCTTGTTATAGGCTTACATGTAGCACAAAGTGGTATGTAAGGGTTTACAACCACTTTAAAGTGACAGAAATATGTATAGAGAAAATATGGATGCTGCCTTTCAGTCTGAAAATTCTATTTTCTTGGCTATCATGCTGATAAAGTGTCCTTCCTTGATTCTGAGTCACTGACCCAGAGCAAGTAAGCATGATTGCTGCATCCTCAAAGGTCAGCAGTATTGGAAGTATTAGTCAAGGTATTGAAGCTAGAGAGTCAGGCAAGTAGCATTTCCAGAGGTCAAAGATAGCAGCCCCTATATTTCTCTAGTAAGCAGCTCCCTTTAATTCAAATGCTGAAATTCTTTCATTGGAACGTTGAAGCATATTTATTTTCAAGCTGGCTTTCAAGATAAAACATGAAAACCAACGTGCCTGTAGGTTACAATAATTATTTCACCTTTTGGTTCTGAGTGCAGGCTTTGAGCATTACAGTTTAAATTCAGATTGTCAGTAGTTATTAATTTAGTTTCTCTAGGGTTTTGTTACATTATTCCTTTTCTACTTTGCTAAAAGCCTATATTCTGCTTCAGATTTAAATTATAACACAACAGTCGAGGTTTAAATGATCATCAAATTTGTATAAAGTATATCAGTGAGGCTCCATATCTATAGCAGCAATTGCTCCTCATTTAGGCTCTGGATTATTTCTTAGAGATGCACATTTACATTTCTTCTGATTTTATACTGTTTCTGTGGGGTATGGATAAAAAATGTCCTAATATAATTAAGTACAATATTTAAAAAAAAATCATAATGCACTGAATTGCCTTTGAACTATGGCCATCAGGCTTAGAGGAAACAACAAAGACACTTTCAATTAAGCCAGCCACCACACTAAAAATGGGATGCACAGAGCTGCCTGAGTCCAGGTTCACACTGAGCTGCGGGAATGAAGCTGAACTCGCACAATTTCACTCCTGCATGTCAGTCCCGATTTCGGCCGTGATTTCAGAGACATCTGTGCAGGTTCCTGCACAGATCTAAATGTAAATCGCAGCCCGAAATCGCAAAAAGTAGTACAGAAACAACTTTTTTAAAATGATTCTGTGCCGAAAATGCAGCATCGCACCAAATAGGACGGTGCAGTTCCCAGCAATTGCCGACGATTTGACATGCAATTTGACATGTCAAATCGCATGTCAAATCGTACCAATGTGAACCAGGACTTACTGTCAGTGGTAGGGAAATCATATAGAATGCTGACAAACTGCAAAGGGAGAGGAGAGATCAGATTCAGGCTGGGAATTGTACTTTAATTGTATTTGTGGAAGAAAACTAACACTGCACATCACCCTGAACACACCATCCCCACCGTGAAACATGGTGGTGGCAGTATCATGTTGTGGGGAAGCTTTTCTTCAGTAGGGACAGGGAAGCTGGTCAGAGTTGATAGGAATCTTAGAAAAAAACCTGTTAGAGTCTGCAAAAGACTTGAGAATGGGGCAAAGGTTCACCTTCCAGCAGGACATCGACCCTAAACATACAGCCAGAGCTACAATGGAATGGTTTAAATTAAAGAATATTCATGTGTTAGAATGGCCCAGTCAAGGTCCATACCTAAATCCAATTGAAAATATGTGGCAATACTTGAAAATTGCTGTTCACAGATGCTCTCCATCCAATCTGACAGAGCTTGAACTATTTTGCAAAGAAGAATGGGCAAAAATGTCCCTCTCTAGATGTGCAAAGCTGGTAGAGACATTCCCAAATAGACTTGCAGCTTTAATTGCAACGAAAGGTGGTTCAACAAAGTATTGACTCAGGGGTGCTGAATACATATGCACACCACACTTTTCACATATTTATTTGTAAAAAATGTTGAAAGCCATTTATCATTTTCCTTCCACTTCACAATTATGTGCCAGTTTGTGGCGTTGCCATTGCTTCAGTTTGTGTCAGTGCACATGTGACGATGACGTCGGCACATGCAAATACAGGGGATATCTCCTAAACCGTGCAGGTTTAGGAGATATCCTGGGTAGCTACAGGTAAGCCTTATTATAGGCTTACATGTAACAAAACATGGTCTTTAAAGGTTTACAACCACTTTAAATGCTTGCATACTGTGCTGACACTAGCCAGTTTCCACCAAACAGGTACCTGAACTATGTTTTGAATATCTTTAGATTGATTGGAGATTCCGAGATGGGTGGAGGTATGGGGACTGTAGGGTTATGGTTTGGAAGCATGTTTGTTCTCTCTGTTTTGAAACTTTATCAAACCTTTAAGACAATGCACCATAGTATTGTAGAAATAGAAGCTCACAAACTATACTATTACATTGTTTTGGCACTGGCCAATTTGTATAAAGTTGAGGGCTTTTTTGTTTTTTTTAAAAGTAAGCTTTCCTATAACTTTTAAAATTGTTATCACTGCTATGTCCACTATTCAATTCAGGCCTATTGACTCTGCAAAAAATATCAGGTGTCACAACTAAAACTACCTAAAAAGTTTAAATAAATCAAAATAAATTAGATTGGGCTGTATTTCCGTCAAGCTAAATAAAAAGCTTAAAAACAGCCATTACACATTAAACATTTGTGATTCCAGAATATGGTGTCAATGGCGCTGCCCAAAAGATTCATACAGTACTATGCAGCTTTAAAGTTGTTATAAAGTCAGAAGGTATTTTTATCTTGATGCATAGTGCATTAAGATAAAAAAAAAAAAAAAACTTTCTGTGTGCAGCAGCCCTCCTCAGCACCCCTAATACTTATCTGAGTCCCACCTCGATTCAACGATGTTGTTGACTGAGACAGCAGCAGGTCCTCATTGGCTTCCGCTGCTGTCAATCAAAGTCAGTGAGCCAATAAGGAGAGGGGGTGGGGCCAAACTGTGACTCCGTGTCTGAATGAACACACAGAACAGCGGCTCAGCTTGGGTGCCCCCATCGCAAGCTGCTTGCTGTGGGGGCACTCAGTAGGAGGGAGGGGCTATGAGTACTGGCGAGGGACTCGAGAAGTAGAGGATCTGGACTGCTCTGTGCAAAACCACTGCACAGAGCAGGTACATATAACATGCTTGTTATTTAAAATAACAAAAAACAAAGACTTTAATTTCACTTTAAGGCATTTGCCAAGCATGCAACTTAAAGGATAGATGTTTTTCTATGTCACTTTCAAGTCGTATTAAAAATATCCTCCCCTCCACTGTATAGTATTTGTTTTTTATTTTTTTGTGTCCCCCATGGCAGTCACCAGCTCACCATGCCATTTTTTGACAATAGCTTACCTATTAGCCTTGACAATGGCCAGAATATAGTACCAATATTCATCCCACCATAGATGTTAATGGGATTTACTTCTAAGTTTGTGTTTCATGAATTTAAACAAACCCAATCATATTTGCCTAGCTTGGTCCAAACAAACAATTTCAAGTCATAATAAACCTGAGGTTAGACTTTAATGGTAAAAGAGTTCTTAACATTTAACCTAATTCCATAATAATCTTTAAGGTTTTCAAATATATAACATCACAAGTCTGGTTCACACCAGCTGTGGTGGAACTGAATTGGGCGACTATTCCAGCACAGTGCCACTGCATGGCAAGGCAAAATGCCTTGTCACCTATGTGTTTTGTTTACACCACTGCCCAGTGGTGATGTGCAGGCACGATGCACTGAAAAAAGTACTGCATGCTCTTTTTTCAGCATAGCACAGTGCAAGGCAATCCACTGCCTTGCCCCAAGCAGACGGAAATTGGACTTTATGAGATGTCTTTGTGACATCACAATAAAGCTTCTTAATGAAAAAAAAGGAAACAGTGCACTTTATCACTGCACTGAGTTCAGTCAGGTCGCACCACACACCCACCACTTTGCATAATAGAGACAAAACCTGCCCCTTAGGGCATTACAATGAGCACACCGTACAAAAAAGGGAAGTAACTTGGACTACGTATGGGGTTTCCTTTATAAAATTACCAATGTAATCTACTGAGGAAAAGAAACAGAAACAAAAAAGCTAGAAGGAGTCCTAGAGTCAAACCCTTTAGACCTTTAGACCCTCTAGTGGTAAGTACTTAAAGAACAAGTTCTATTATCTGCATACCCCACATACCATATTTATCAACGTATAACACGCACCGGCGTATAACACGCACCCCAAGTTTAGGAGGGCATTTTAAGGAAAAAAAGTTTTAGGAGGGAAGTTTAGGGGGAAAAAAAAAACCGTACATTTAAGCGTCATTTGCAGCTTGCCCAGCGTCTTTTGCAGCTTGCCCAGCATCATTTGCAGCTTGCCCAGCGCCATTTGCAGCCTTGCCCAGCGTCATTTGCAGCCTTGCCCAGCGTCATTTGCAGCTTGCCCAGTGTCATTTGCAGCTTGCCAGTGTCATTTGCAGCTTGCCCACTTTAAATTTCCCGCCGCTGAGACAGACCGCGCGAGCGCCGCCGAAAGAAAGACAGAGCGCCGCCGAAAAAGACCGAGCTCCGCCGAAAAAGACCGAGCAGACTGCTCGGCTCCGCTCGCAGTCCCGCCTCCCTGCGGTTTCTGGAGCGAGCGCAGGGAGGCGGGACTGCGAGTGGAGGCGGGACTGCGAGTGGAGCTGAACAGTCGGCTCAGTCTTTTTCGGCGGCGCTCGGTCTTTTTCGACGACGCTGGGGGCGTGGCCGGCAGCCAGAGCGGATGGAGGTGTAAGGTAGAAAGCTCTGCCACAACGGACCTAATAGCGCGGCTCACAGCGAACCTACAAGGGAGATACAAGTATCCACAGAAAGGGGAGATACAAGGGAGATACAAGTATCCATAGAAAGGGGAGACTGAGGGGAATACACCTGTAACCATGAATAAACGAAAAACGAGAGAGGGACCGAGGAAATTTACCGATTTCTTCCCCCTCACGGCCGGCCGAGATTTCCAAGATGGCGCCCGCTCTGAGAGCAGAGAAGCAGCATCCCCTGCACACCCCTGCAACCATCAGTCGGCATCCTCAGGTGAGCAATGTCCCTCAAGCTATCCACCACCATCCTCACCCTCTGACAGCCCTGTAAAACAAAAACGGAGGATTGGAGGGGAGGGGGAGAAGCAGGATGAAGCAGGGACAGAGGGGGAAGTTATGGAGGAATCTGCCACTTATGGCCAGCAACTAGATGCCTTTCCTACCTCCGGGCAACCCATCATGGATACAACCATGAAGGAGATGTTATTAACCCTTAGGGGGGCCCTCCAACAGGACATGTCTGCATTTATGCACACTACCAAAACTGAACTGTCAGCGGTTCATAGCAGAGTAGTCTATGTGGAAAAAAAGATGGAGGAATTCACTTTGGCACATAATGAGCTGGTGGATGCCCATTTTGAGGTAGAAGACGAGATTAGGGCAATGCGACTTAAGATGGCGGACATTGAAGACAGAAGTCGCAGGAACAATATTAAGTTCAGGGGGATCCCTGAATTGGTCAAACCTGCAGAACTCACAGCATATCTCCAAAAACTCATGACCACAGCCATCCCATCCCTGGGGCCTGCAGAAATAATAATAGACAGGGCCCACAGGCTGCCTAAGCCTTCATTCCTATCTGAGCAAACACCAAGGGATGTCATAGCGCGGATCCACTTCTACCATATAAAGGACCAGTTGATGCGATTTGCTAGACAGCACCCCGCACTCCCTGACCCATTCACTGGAATCGCACTGTACGCAGATTTATCGCAAGCCACATTAACGGCGAGACACAACCTGGTCCCTATAACGAAAATATTGCGCAACCACAAGATTCTTTACAAGTGGGGATTCCCTGCCAAACTGCTGCTGGAAATGAATAATGAATCGCACGCAATTACTTCCCTTGAAAAAGGCATGGAGCTTCTCAAAAAATGGCGACTACTACCGATGAATGGAGAAGCAGCGGATCCTGATCCCCTACCGGAGAGAAGCAACAACTATCGTCATAACAGGAGGGGCAAGTAGACAGTAATATACTCCTTGTCTGTTTCTGCTAATAGTACTTATACAAGTATAGTAATAATTTCTGGATCACTAACCCCTGAAGCCTCCCAATCAACTCATGAACCCAGGTGTAGGTTCACGAACTGACCGTTGTTCGGCTATTTTGATTCCCAGTTATCCCCCCTTTCTACGTACAGGATGTCTCTTGTACCCTGTGTTATGCAATTTCTATTGCTGGACTGTTCCATGTTGCTGAAAAGCTCAGTTTTGTTTTCTATTTTTACCTTTATTTTTGTTTTTGATATTCTGATCTCTACTACAGAGTCCCTATCTCAAAAACCACACATACCCAACAATAATACAAAGGTCTATACCTTCTCAATTTCTACCACTATATGGCGGCAAGTAGCATTAATTAACTGGAATGAATCTTAAAATTGTGTCACACAATGTGAGAGGCTTGAATAGCCCCTTCAAGCGTAGAACCATGTGGAAGTCAGCTCTGGACCTGAATTGTGACATTCTGTGTGCACAAGAGACACATTTCTCCAACAGCAATCCCCCCAAATGCACACACAAAAAATTCCCCAAAGTGTTCACTGCCAATGACATTTCCAAAAAAAATGGGGTATTGATTGCTATCAAGGACACAGTAACCTTTTCTTTATTGCAGGAACATATTGATCCCCATGGACGCTTTATCATACTGGTAGCTGAAATAGACCGAGTCATCTATACACTGGTAAATCTATATGCTCCTAATGTCAGACCATTGAAATTTATTCGTAAAACTATCACACTTGCTAAATCTCTACAAAAAGGTAATCTTATTATTTGTGGTGATTTTAACATGGTTATGAATGATGTACTTGACTCCTCCTCGTGGCCCTGCGGAAGAGACCCTCCTTAGGATGTTGGTGCCATGAAGAAAGGCTCTTTGATCCCTGGCGCTGCCTCAGATCTACCGAGCGGGACTACTCATACTACTCTTCAGTGCACAATAGTTACTCTAGGCTTGATTTCTTTCTCACAGATATGTACACCCTGCAAAAAGTGAGCAAAGCTGATATCCACAACATCACATGGTCCGACCACGTGCCTGTGACCATTGAGGTTGTGGATGATAGCAATGCATCCCACAAGCCGCTGTGGCGCAATAACACTTTCCTTCTCTCACGCCCTCAGATCAGAGATGAGATAGAGGAGAAACTCAAGGAATACTTTAGCCTCAACTCCAATGTGGAGTGTTCTCCGACAATAGTCTGGTGCGCTCACAAAGCTTACGCTAGGGGGCTACTCATCCAGATCGCCTCTAGAGAGAGGAAAAAAAAGATCTCCCGGGTAGCACTGCTTCACAAGTCTATTGCTGATCTAGAGGCACAACATAAGAACCCCTGCACCACATCCCACGATATCTTGCAACGCCTCAATTGCTGTCGCGAGGAGTTACAGCAGGAACTTAGGGCTGACTACGACCTTTATTTCAAAAGGATGAAACTAACCTTTTATTCCCAAAACAATAGTGCAAGCAAGCTTCTAGCCTCCCAAATCAAAAAAAGACAAGCTAAAACAAATATTACACACTTGCAACATCATAGTTCCGGTACCACTCTTCACAACCCTAAGGATATAGCAAATGCCTTTGGGGACTACTATAAATCCCTTTATAATCTCAACAATGACCCATCCACCCACCAACCCACAGAGAAAGAGATTAATGAATTCCTCCAGGGGATCAGGTTGCCCTCAGTAGACACAGCAACGCTACAAGTGCTAAATTCTCCATTCACAAATGCTGAAGTTGAAACAGTTATTAAATCTCTCCCCATGCACAAGTCCCCTGGAGCAGATGGCTTCTCCGCTGAGTACTATAAGGCTTTCACCGCACTCCTAGTACCAAAATTAGTGGATGTTTTCAATAAGGCAGCCACGACAGGATCCTTCCCAAGAGAAATGCTCCAAGCGATCATAGTTACCCTACCCAAACCCGGTAAAGACACATATCACCCACAAAATTTTAGGCCAATCTCATTACTAAATTCCGACCTAAAGATTTATGCTAAGGTTTTGGCCAATAGACTACTAGAAATTACCCCCTCCCTCATAGGATTGGACCAGGTAGGCTTTGTAAAGGGCAGGCAAGCACCAGACGGGACTAGAAGGATGCTAGACCTCTTGCATTTTGCAGAAGTTAACCAAGTACCCAGTATTTTCTTAGCCCTTGATGCCGAAAAGGCGTTTGATAGGGTACATTGGGGTTACCTATCAAGCACCTTACATAAATTTGGACTATCTGGCCTGATCCATTCGGCAATCATGTCGTTATATTCCAACCCCACAGCACAAGTCTACACATCTAGTCTCCTCTCTGATCCTTTCCTATTATCTAATGGTACGCGTCAAGGATGCCCCCTCTCACCAATCATTTTTTCACTTATCATAGAACCACTAGCACAATACATCAGGACCAATGACAACATCAAAGGCATTAAAATAGGTCACGTAAGCCATAAGATAGGACTTTTCACTGACGACATTATATTAACAATATCAAACCCAGAAACCTCTATCTTAGAACTTAAGAAAATGATACACAAATTCAGCCTAGTTTCCTATTACAAAATCAATACAAACAAATGTTTCTCTTTAACACTCCACATACCCGTTGAAGAACAAAATCGGATCAAAAATTTGGAACCCCCCCCTCAATTACCTATCTTGGGGTGCAGCTCACCTCCTCTTCATCTAAAATATATTCCATCAATTACCCCCCACTTCTTACAAACATTGCAGAGGAGATGGATCACATTGGCAAATTGCATCTAACATGGATGGGGAGGATAGCTGCATACCAAATGCAAATACTGCCTAAACTTCTGTACCATTTCAGAACACTGCCCATACCTATTCCCCATTCCTTCTTTTCACAACTTACAAAACTATTGAATACATTTATCTGGGCTGGTAAAAAAACTAGAATCGCATTAACGCAACTGTACAAACCCAAATTCCTTGGAGGTGTAGGCCTCCCCGACGCACACAATTACTACCAAGCAGTACTCCTAGAACAATCACGGTATTGGTTCTCATGTCAAACTGACAATAGATGGTCGGAAATCGAACAAGAAATTACCCCAGGCCATAATCTCCCAGCACTAGCAATAGCAGCATGTTTACACAATAGACCTTCATCACCACTATACCCCACTATACAAGCCTCTATAGCAGCATGGTCCTCTATGTTAACACAAAAGTTTATGGATACTCCAATGCAAGAAATAAGAATACCAGTAGCAACGTATGAATACCTAATCACAAACTTTTCGACCCAAGCTTGGAAAAGGAAAGGAATAAATTTCATTACACCTGACGTTGAGGGACTTGCAGCACTGGATAGATACCAACTGTTTCAAATAAAACACTACACCAAAGCTAATGCAACCAAGCCATTGAAGATACCCCAAATACTGTGGAATCACATAATAAACAAAAGCCCGGGGAAACACAAGGGGATATCCTTATTTTACAAGTTTGCTACCCCCCTATACATACAATCTAAACTACCCAATATGAGGAAGTGGGAACAGGAACTAAAAAGAGAATTCCCTTTGCATCAATGGCATATAGCTATCCGATATAATGCCAAATCCTCAGCCTGTATTGATCACTGGGAAAACACGCAGAAAATACTTCACAGGTGGTATCTCACACCCCTACGTATCCACAAAATGAACCCAAACAGCCCTCCACTATGCTGGCGGAACTGTAACAATACTGGAAACCTTCTACATATATTGTGGAGCTGTAAGGTGATAGAATCCTTCTGGCAGAAAGTAACATCCATCATTAAGAACATAGCAAATACTACATTCATACCAAACCCTGCATTTGCCTTGCTAAGCCTCGGCATAGAAGACTTCCCACACACGGTGAGGAAAGTTGTAATACACATACTATTTGCAGCACGAATATCATTGGCAAGTCATTGGCGCTCTCAATCTCCTCCAAAAATTGAAGAAGTAATAGCTAGAGTGAACGCCAACTACACAATGGAGAAAATGCTTGCATATAAGGAAAGAAGAGCTCAGACCTTCCACAAATACTGGGAGGTCTGGAGAACTTCTCAATATGCCTCCTCTCACTTGTGATGATAACTCTTTGTTTAGTGTATTCATGACAACTTCAGTAAACATCCAGTTGTTTAGTGGTAACGATTTTAATGTTATTATTTTTGGACGTAGTCACACCAAGGGACTTACGGCCAATGCTAAGCATATGTGACTACGCCAAAAATAAAAATAAAAATAACAAACACAAAATATATGTTCTCCCATTGTTGTGGTCAGACAGTATCACTGTTTTTAGTTTTTAGTTCGTAAGCTTTCCTCCTACACAGATGGAAAGTTAATGGATGCCTTACTTCCGGGGACCCTCATTAAGGTCACTGGAGGGCTACCTCTTTCAAATTTCTTCAAGGAACCTGTTCACAGTTTGTACCCAGGCGGGGTGTCAGGTTCTACCTCTTGATGAGGTCGTACGCTATGTGAATATAGGTAGCTCAGGTAGCAGAATTTTTGTGTAGTTGTATATGTTGTAAACATTAATATGCTATCCATGTATAAATTGTTTTATTTTCTTCAATAAAAATCTATGGTTTAAAAAAAAAAAAAAAAAAAAAACAACTACCATGTTCATGTTATATGTTGTAAACATTAATATGCTATCCATGTATAATTTGTTTTATTTTCTTCAATAAAAATCTATGGTTTAAAAAAAAATATTTGTATTTGTTGTGTGGTGTCTATGGCGTCCTGTGCTGTCCCCTCATGGCGGCTGGAGCACTTGTGCGTTTCAGCTCGCCACATCGCTTCCACATTACGGGAGCCTCGGTCAGGCTGCGCGTGCGCACTGGCCGCTGCAAAACCGAGATTTGGTTCACACATGAGCAGTCACGCGGATCGGTCGGCAGCCGCACAGGCACCGTACGGCTGTCTTCCCACGGCACAGGCACCCGGCGGAAGAGGTGGTGACGTCACAGGTGGGGAATTTAAAAAGCGGCTGCTGCTCCCCAGTTCCCCAGCCTTGATCTAGGTGAGTGTGTTTTTTCCAAAAGCCATTATCCCCTGAATTTTTTCTCTGTAAAAAAAAAAAAAGGAAAATTAATTAAGAGTGGAATAATTATTTGTTGAATTTATGAAACACATTTTTGAATATTATTTAAAAAAAAAAAGAGAAGAAAAAGGACAAGTAAAATTAGGCTTTTTGTTTGTTTAAGGTTTTTTTTTTGGTAAGCTAATTTTTGACGGATTGCTTCTAAGTACTATGGCCTTAGGTCCTTGTTTTTTCTCTTTACAGACTAAACCTGTATTGTGACGTTCTCCGTCCAGAAAGTATGGATAAATCACCGCCTTTAAGTGGCCAGCCCTCACGCACTAGGTATGTGCTTGTGAGGTGAGGGGTTGAGATACAGTCGCATTATTTGCGTTTTTTGATGCCATGTCCCCCCCCCCCCATTTTTCTTCTTTAGCCCTTCCAGATTGGATCCACAGGATAAAGATCTTGCCAGGCCACAATACCACTCATCATCCACATCCAGACGAGGATCTCACCACCAGAGGAGATGCTCCCATTCCTCCTCCAGACACCGCTGCCACCGCCATGATAGCCACTCTGATAGCCTGCTGGGTATGTGGAACTCGAGTCCCGGAGGGCAAGTCCTTGTGTGACCGTTGTTCCTCATAAGACGTGTGGTGCACCAGTCGCTGAGGGATATGGATACATCACACATGTTAAGCCAATCCACTACTTTGACTGGCTCTCAGGTTGCTTTGGCCCATGATGATCCGGGTACTCCACAGCCCTACATGGCTTCTAGGGATGAGCCGAACACCCCCCCGTTCGGCTCGCACCAGAACCCGCGAACGGACCTAAAGTCCGTGCGAGCTTTAGAACCCTATTAGTTATAATGGATGCGAACGTTCAAAATTAAAAGTGCTCATTTTAAAGGCTAATATGCATGTTAATGTCATAAAAAGTGTTTGGGGACCTGGGTCCTGCCCCAGGGGACATGTATCAATGCAAACATTTTTTTTAAAAACGGCCGTTTTTTCAGGAGCAGTGATTTTAATAATGCTTAAATTGAAACAATAAAAGTGTAATATTCCTTTAAATTTCGTACCTGGGGGGTGTCTATAGTATGCCTGTAAAGGGGCGCATGTTTCCCGTGTTTAGAACTGTCTCTGCGCAAAGTGTCATTTTTGAAAGTAAAAAAGCTATTTAAAATCACTCGCGGCTAATGTTAATTCACGGCTCCCGTAACACAGAGAACAGTGATTCATTGAAACTCATTCATAAAAAAAAGTCATTGATAAAAAAAAAAAAAAAAATGAAAAAAAAAAAGCGTAGGGGTCCCCCCAAATTCAATAACCAGGCCCTTCAGGTCTGGGATGGATGATTAAGGGGAGCCCCAGCCAAAAAAAAAAAAAAAATGGCGTAGGGTCCCCCTCAAAATCCATACCAGACCCTTGAGGTCTGGTATGGATTTTAAGGGGAACCCTAGCCAAAAAAAATGGCGTGGGGTCCCCCTCAAAATCCATACCAGACCCTTATCCGAGCACGCAACCTGGCAGGCCGCAGGAAAAGAGGGGGGGACGAGAGCGGCCCCCCCTCTCGCCTGAACCGTACCAGGCCACATGCCCTCAACATTGGGAGGATGCTTTGGGGGTCTAAGACCCCTAAAGCACCTTGTCCCCATGTTGATGAGGACAAGGGCCTCTTCCCCACAACCCTGGCCGGTGGTTGTGGGGGTCTGCGGGCGGGGGGCTTATCGGAATCTGGAAGCCCCCTTTAACAAGGGGACCCCCAGATCCCGCCCCCCCCCCTGTGTGAAATGGTAAGGGGGTACAAAAGTACCCCTACCATTTCACCAAAAAAGTGGCAAAAATTGTAAAAATGACAGGAGACAGTCTTTGACAATTCCTTTATTAAAATCTTCTTTCTTCTTTCTTCATCCTTCGGATTCTTCATCTTCTCCTTCCTTCATCTTCTTCCATCTTCTTCTTCCATTTTCTTCTTCCTCCGATCCGCTTCTTCTTGCGCTGGTCTTCTCGTCCTTCTCGTCCGGCATCTTCTTCCGTCGGCGTCGGCGTCGGTGTCGGTGTCGGTGTCTTCTTGGGCCGCTCCGCGCAATGGGAGGCTCCCGCTGTGTGAGGCTCCGCTCCATCTGACAGGTCTTTTAAAACGGAGGGCACCTGGTGACCCCGCCCCCCTCTGACGTCATGGGGAAAGCCATCATGGAATTCCCCATGACGTCCCTGTGCGTCAGAGGGGGCGGGGTCACCAGGTGCCCTCCATTATAAAAGACCTGTCAGACGGAGCGGAGCCTCACACAGCGGGAGCCTCCCATTGCGCGGAGCGGCCCAAGAAGAGACAGAGACAGAGACACCGACACCGACGCCGACGCCGACGGAAGAAGATGCCGGACGAGAAGGACGAGAAGACCAGCGCAAGAAGAAGCGGATCGGAGGAAGAAGAAAATGGAAGAAGAAGATGGAAGAAGATGAAGGAAGGAGAAGATGAAGAAACCGAAGGATGAAGAAAGAAGAAAGAAGATTTTAATAAAGGAATTGTCAAAGACTGTCTCCTGTCATTTTTACCATTTTTGCCACTTTTTTGGTGAAATGGTAGGGGTACTTTTGTACCCCCTTACCATTTCACACAGGGGGGGGGCCGGGATCTGGGGGTCCCCTTGTTAAAGGGGGCTTCCAGATTCCGATAAGCCCCCCGCCCGCAGACCCCCACAACCACCGGCCAGGGTTGTGGGGAAGAGGCCCTTGTCCTCATCAACATGGGGACAAGGTGCTTTAGGGGTCTTAGACCCCCAAAGCATCCTCCCAATGTTGAGGGCATGTGGCCTGGTACGGTTCAGGCGAGAGGGGGGGGCGCTCTCGTCCCCCCTTCTTTTCCTGCGGCCTGCCAGGTTGCGTGCTCGGATAAGGGTCTGGTATGGATTTTGAGGGGGACCCCACGCCATTTTTTTTGGCTAGGGTTCCCCTTAAAATCCATACCAGACCTCAAGGGTCTGGTATGGATTTTGAGGGGGACCCTACGCCATTTTTTTTTTTTTTTTTGGCTGGGGTTCCCCTTAATATCCATCCCAGACCTGAAGGGCCTGGTTATTGAATTTGGGGGGACCCCTACGCTTTTTTTTTTGTTTTTTATTAATGAATGACAGCTCTCTGTGTTACAGGAGCCATCAATTCATTAGCCGCGAGTGATTTAAATAGCTTTCTTCCTGCAAAAATGACACTTTTTTGCAGGGAAAGTTCTAAGCACAGGAAACCTGCCCCCCTTCACAGGCCACCTATAGACACCCCCCAGATGTGATACTGCAATGCTGTTCTAACAGCATGCACACACATATCCCCAGAAATAAAGCACATATTGTTGTCAGCAGTCAGCAGCACGCTGACACTGTCTGAAACATAATATGCGAGGCCGCCGGCACGGCGGCCTCTTATACCGTGGGGCGTGTACTAAAGCCCCTGAGCTATAATTGGCTACAGGCATCCTGCCTGTAGCCAATTATGGCTCTCCTCGCTGCCGGCGCTGTGATTGGCCAAGCATGCGGGGTCACAGTGCATGCTTGGCCAATCATCAGCCAGCATTGCACTGCGCGGGCCGCAATGCATTGCGGGGCCGCTCGCATCACACGAATTTGATGCGAGCGGCCCCAATAGTTCTGGGCTCGCCGAGCGAGCGAACACCCGGTGCTCGATTCGAACATGGGTTCGAATCGAACACCGGGCTCATCCTTAATGGCTTCTAACGAATCCTCCGATGATGATTTCATTGGTGAAGAGGATATTGGAGGCTTTGACTTTGCTATGGTCTCGCCACTAAAATCGATTAATGAGGCCCTTAAGTGGGAAGACTCATCCACCCCGCCAGCTAAACAGAAGAAATTCTTCAAACAGCTGGGAAAAGAGCGTCCAAACTTTCCCCTTCTTACAGAACTGAAGGACATTATTGAGGAAGAGTGGAGTAAAGTGGATAAAAAGTCTTCCATGACTAATAAAACTGCTAGGTTATATCCCTTCAAGATGGAAGAGGTAAAACACTTGGAAAATGCTCCTCTTGTGAACGCAGCTTTGATGCGCCTAGCCAAACATGTGACTCTCCCATTGGAAGATTCTGTGTCCTTTAAAGATGGCCTCAAGAGGAAAATTGACCAGGACCTTAAGAGGATCTATGGGCTTGCCGGTTAGGCCTGTAAACCGGCCTTAGCGCTAGCAGCCATGTCCAAGGCCATGGAGGCCTGGACCGAGAACGTAGACTCCTTCCTCAGGGGTGTTTCCGAAGAGCTGGCTAATGCCCCCTACACACGGTCGGAAAATCCGACCACAAAATCCATCGTATTTTTTCCGACGGATTTTGTCCGACACTGGTGTTGCATACACACGGTCGGACAAAGTTGTCGGGAAATCCGATCATTCTGAACATGGTGATGTTTGTTGCCTATTACGGGACTACATAGAGGCTAGTAGCCAATAGCTTGGGTCTTGTAATGTGATCTGAGCATGCGTGGCACTTTGTCCGTCGGAATTCGCTACACACGATCGGAAAAAGTCCGATAGGACTTTGTTGTCGGAAAATTTGAGAGCAGGAGATAAAACTTTGTCCGTCGGAAAATCTGACGGAAAAAGTCCGATGGAGCCTACACACGGTCGGAATTTCCGACAACATTGTCCGATAGGACATTTTCCGTCGGAAAATCCGACCGTGTGTACGGGGCAGAAGAGTTCGGCAGTAGCAGAGCTGAAGCTTGTGGCAGTCTTCCTGGGGGAAGCGTCCATTGACCTGATCCGCCTATTGGCACGCATTATGTTGTCCTCAGTTACGGCTAAGCGAGCCTTGTGGTTACGTCCCTGGCTTGCTGACCCAGTCTCCAAGCAAGCTTGGTGTAAAATCCCCTTTGAGGGGTCCTCACTATTTGGCAACAAGCTGGACGGCGCTATAACGCAAGCTACGGGCGGTAAGTCGGGCTTCCTTCCCCAGGACAGACGTTTGTTTGGAAGGAAGAAACCTCAGTATAAAAGACGCAGCCCAGATCGCTCAAGAGATGCACGCTCCTACAAGCCTGGATGGGACTTCAGGAGGAATTGGAGCCGAGGGCAGACATCCTTTTGTAAGCCCGCTAAGAATCAGTCGTCCAGTGGATGTGAGCCGACCAAGTCCTCCTGAGGTCGCACCCGCCCAGGCGGGTCGGGTGGGGGCCCGTCTGTCCCTCTTCCAGCACATCTAGGTGGCCTCGATCTCGGATTACTGGGTTGTCAGGACAGTCTCGTCAGGTCACAGATGGACCTTCTCCAGTACTCCTCCCCCCAGATTCGTGTCTACCCTACTCCCTCATTCGGAAGAGCAGAGGCAAGTGTTAATGTTGTATGTGGATTTGTTGAAAACTCAAGGTGCAGTAGTTCCAGTGCCAGAGGAAGAACGATTTCAGGGAATTTACTCCCCACTCTTTTTGGTGCAAAAGAAAATGGGAGCTTGGTGCCCAGTCATAGACCTGACCTATCTAAACAAGTTCATAGAATATGGAAGGTTCAAGATGGAAACACTCTCGACTATTCAGCAAGCTATACAGCAAGGAGATTGGATGATTTTGATCGACTTAAAGGACGCGTATCTTCACGTCCCGGTAGAAAAGGAATTTCAAAGATTTCTAAGATTCCATGTCGGACAAGATCATCTGCAGTTTATTTGCCTCCCCTTCGGGTTGATGACATCCCCCCGGGTTTTTTCGAAGGTGCTCCTGGCCATAGCGGCTCTTATCAGGTTAAAAGGTATACGTCTGGACCATTACCTTAGTCGACCTTCTGGTACTGTCCCAAAGCAAAGAGCAGTTGCTGGCTCATCAGGAACAGGTGATTTCCACTCTGTCCAGTTTCGGGTGGCTTCTGAACTTGGCAAAGAGTCATCTAGAGCCAGTCCAAAGGCTAATATATTTAGGAGCCCAGTTCAACACTCTGCAGAGTACCATCTCTCTTCCGGTGGAAAAAATTCCGGTTATACGAGAAAGGATCTCTCGGGCCTTACACACCCAGTATCTGGAAGCCTCTCAGTGCCTCAAAATCATAGGTACAATGGTCTCAACGACTCCTATGGTCAAGTGGGCCCTGTGGAGATTACGCCCGTTCCAGTCAGGTTTTCTCAGACAATGGAAGTCAGGGGACAAAAACCAAAACATACGCATAACCATAACAATGAGGAACAGCCTCTTCTGGTGGCTCCAACGAAAGAATCTCTTGTCACTCCATCACTCCCATCTCTTGGGTCACGGTTATGACCGATGCCAGTGGGACCAGTTTGGGGGCTCTTTGCGGATCGAACCTTGCACAGGGCAAGTGGGACACATGTCTCCCCGTTCCAGGTTCGAATGTCCTAGAACTCCGAGCAGCCTGGTGTGCTCTCCAACACTTCTCTCATCTTCTGAAGGGGAAATCAGTATTATTAAGGATGGACAACACCACAGCAGTCTCTTACGTGAAAAGGCCAGGGGGCACTCGGAGCTCTACACTTCTCCGAGAAGTAGAACCCATCCTATCATGGGCACAGAAGAACCTGGTGAACATCTCAGCAGTCTTTGTACCAGGGGTTCAGAAATCTCAGGTGGACTTTCTGTCACGCACTCAGTTGGACAACAACGAGTGGTCCCTTCATGCTCAAACATTTGAGTGGATTCTATCACTAGGGGTCAATCCCGAGGTGGATCTATTCGCCTCCCCCTGCAATTTCAAGATGGAGAAATTCTATACTCAAGGCCGTTGCAGCCAGGCCTTTGGAACAGATGCCCTGACGGACAAGTGGAGGTTCAGGAGGGCATATGCCTTCCCCCCACTTCCAGTGATCCTCAGATTCCTTCAGAGGCTGCAAGTGGAAGCAGTAGAAGTGGTAACGATAGCTCCCTATTGACCCAACAGGCCTTGGTTTCCCCTCTTGGTCCAACTCAGTGTTCGCAATCAGATACCTCTCCCTCTCAGGCCGGACCTTCTCTCTCAGGGTGCAGTTCTGCACCCTTGCCTGGTACTTCTGAGACTGACGGTCTGGTTCTTGAGAGGAAGAGGCTAGAATCTATCGGTGGTGCCTCAAGAGTAATTTCCACCCTCATGAGCTCAAGAAGGTCAAGCACAAACAAGGTATATGGGAGAATATGGACCAAATTTGTGGAATTCTGTTCCTCTATGGATAGATCTTTCAAACACCCAGGGGTCCAGGACATCCTCCGTTTCCTGCAAACTGGCCTTGATCTTCCTTTATCAATAAGTTCCCTCAGAGTACAGGTATCAGCTTTGTCAGCTTTGTCCGGTACATCACGGGCAGTTCATCCATCGATCCATCAATTTTTCCGGGGGCATCAAGACTTAAGCCCCAAAGAAAGCCTAGATTCCCCAAATGGGATCTTCCTATTGTTCTTGATTCAATTACTGGACTAAGCACGACGGGGCCTTCCCCGCTTTCCATTAAAGACTTTTCAGCAAAGGTGGTATTCTTAGTAGATGTCACTTCGGCTAAGAGAGTCTCAGAAATTGGATCTTTAGGTTTTGAAGAGCCTTTCTTGACGTTCTTTCCGGATCGGGTAGTCCTCATTGCCATGCTGGGTTCCAACCCAAAAGTATCTTCGGTGTTCCACGAGAATCAGGAGATCGTCCTGCCCACATTCAGGGCCCCGGGATCTACTGATATTCATCCTTTGGATGTTGGCGAAGCTTTAAAGGAATATCTTCAAATCACTGCTCCATTCAGACGATCTGACCATCTTTTTATTCTGCATTCAGGCAGCAACAAGGGGAGCAAAGCTTCAACCAGGACATTGGCAACTTGGATTGTATGGACCATACAACAAGCATTGAAAATCCTATCGGCCGATAGGTTAAATTAAAAATATTTTTTGTTCAGCATACCCACCCGTGTGGTCGGCTAGTTATTTCCCACACGTAGGCTGCCATGGAGTCTGTCAGGAAAAAGGAAAATTTATTATCAAATACTTACTGTCATTTTCCTTTCCTGATGGACTCCATGGCAGACGGAGTTCCCACCCATGAGTCATATGAGTAGGCTAGTTATGGAACACGGTATGGAGTGGTGAGTGTTCATTTATTGGAATGGGGTCCTATAGCATTGGAGAGGAGGTGGGGTTAACCCACACGTAGGCTGCCATGGAGTCCATCAGGAAAGGAAAATTACGGTAAGTATTTGATAATAAATTTTTCCTTTTTTTTACTTTCATCTATAAAACATATCCAATAAAAAAAAAATCAAACATCTAAAACTACAAAAAAATATCAGGTTTTTTTTTTCAATAAAAGTTTTTATTTTAACCTCAATACAAGTGAGCAAGACATATTATCCGAAACAATGACAGTGTAGTTTTACCACAATACTTACAAGAGTTGAGTGAAAACAAATACATATACGAATAAGAAAAGTATCTCTCCGACATCTAAAAAACATGAGAGAGCCAGCAACATGAAGCAATTATACCTGATATCAAGTCATATCAAAACTATGTGAAGAGAAAAATTGGCACGCTGGAGGACTATCTGGGACCCCCTTACCTCTCCGGACACCCCTAAGGGGAACTCACTGTGTCCGGGGAAGAGCGTGGGCCCCGCCCCCATATGAAGTTCCCCACTAGGGAGAATTTACGTATACCTGAGGAGAGAAAACAAAAAAAAATAAAAAACTATAAACTGATGAAAATACCATATCAAAGGATCCTGTGACCCCTGCTGGGTCGTATCCAATGGGTATTGTGTACATAGACCTAGATATGCAGCCGGAGAACCAGAAGATAGATAAATAGCTCTATATTAGTAACAAGAGTTACCATTCTAGGATTGTAGTAAAAGAACTCAACTGTATTACCAATGACTATACTACATGAGCATAATAAAATAATAAGTCAATCAAAAACAAATGAGAGAACAGAGGAGATAGGGATGTAGAAAAGAGAGATGAAAAAAGAGGGAAGAGTAGAAGAAAGATAGGGGAGAAGTGTAGTCGGTAAAGTGTCTATCTATCTGATGCACGACTCTGAAGATGGGTTTACTGCTTATGATCAATTCCAGGTATCAAGGAGATTCCAATGTAATGGGCCCAGGGTTCCCATATAGCTTTAAATTGTTCCGTCCTGTCTAACAGAGAGCTGACCAGTTTTTCTTGCTCCATCATCCATGAAATCTTCCTCTTCATGGATGATAGTGAGACCGTTGGAGACTTCCAGGCCTTGGCGATGGATAATTTAGCTCCCGTTAACATAAAAAATATTAGCTGTCGAGTGAGTTTTGAGATACCCGGTACTAGACCATTAAGCAATGCAATTGCAGGAGACTGGACAATACAGCAACCAGTAACCTTACGAATCAGGTGAAACGTTTTGTTCCAGAAACCTCTTATCATGGGGCATTCCCACCAAATATGGAGCATGGTGCCTAGTCCCTGGCATCCCCTGAAGCAAAGGGGGGATGAGGAGGGGTACATGTGAGCCAGTCTAGACGGGACTAGGTACCATCTCGTTAGAAGTTTGATGTTTGCCTCTATGAGAGAGGTGTTGTAGATGCCTTTGAGAGATCTAGAAAATGAATCGTGCCAGTCCTCCACTTCCCAGGAGGCCTGGAGATCCCTTTCCCAGGAAATCATATATGGTAACTTGTCTGGATTGGTGGAGAGTGACTCGTAGATCACTGAAATTCCTCCCCTCTGCTCCATGGCTTGACCACACCAGCACTCATATTTAGTGAACCCTGGGGGGTCCGGTTTATTTGACCAAAGTGAGTGAATGAAACGGGAAATTTGGTGAAACCTAAACATCTCAGAAGTTGGGAGATCCATCTCCTTCACAAAATGCTTAAGGGGTAGGGGGCCTGTACTGGAGAAAAAATGTCCGATGCGGTACACCCCTTATCTAGCCACCATTGGAAGGCCTTGATGTTCATACCGGGTATAAACAGGGGGTTATGAAATATGTGTCCCAACGGTTGACACAAAGAGACCAGGGAGGGAAGTTTTCTAATAGAATCCCACAAAAAGAGTGAATGTGATAAAGTAGGAGATAGGACAGAAGGTCTATTCTTGGGGGGGCACCACAGCAGGAAGTCCAATGTAAATGTAGGTACGGCTTGTCTTTCAATGGCTATCCAGTCAGGTTTTTCTACCTTTAGGTAAATAGTAGATAGTTGAGCCAAGCGTGCCGCTTGGTAGTACCATAGAAAATTAGGGACCCCTAAACCTCCCTGAGAGGAAAGATTAAAGAGAGTTCGTTGCGAGAGGCGAGGTCCTTTCTTGTGCCAAATAAAGTTAGTGACTTTTCTCTGGAACGCTTTCAAATGGTCCTTCCTAATCTGAATAGGAAGTGAACGGAAAAGATAGAGCAATCTGGGTAAGAGAGTCATTTTGACTGAATTAATTTTTCCTGTCCAAGAAATATCATGGGATTCCCAGCATCTAAGGTCTGCTTCCAGTTTTTTATACATTGGAGGATAATTGGCTTGGTATAAGTTTTCTATTTTCGACGTAATATTAAGCCCCAAGTATTTAATAGAGGAATCACTCCACTCAAATTGATATGCATTCCTAAGAAGAGACACTTGCGAACTAGGAAGAGACACATTGAGAGCTTGAGATTTAGACATGTTGACGTGTAGCCCTGAAACATTTGCAAACTCAGTTAGTAACTGGCAGATTACCGGGAGAGAGGAAGCTGGCGAGGTAACAAAAAGGAGGAGATCGTCAGCAAAAAGGGCACATTTATGAGTAGTGGAACCGCATTGGACCCCTTTGATATTTGAGTGGTCCCGGATCGCAATTGCCAGCGATTCAATTACCATGGCAAAAATCAAAGGGGATATCGGGCATCCCTGACGAGTTCCCCTGGCTATCGTTATCGGATCAGAGTAGAATCCCTGCAGTCTGATTTTGGCTTCAGGTTTCGAATAAAGAGCTTCCAAAGCTCCTATGAAGTTCGGTCCAAAACCCCATTGTCTAAGTACTGCAAAAAGAAAAGGCCAGGAGACGGAATCAAAGGCTTTTTGTAAGTCCAGTGATAACAGCATGCCCTCTTGTTTTGGTCCTCCCTCCCAATTAGATTGTAAAACCGAAATAAGGTCAACTGCCCTTCTAACTTGGTCGGGACCTTGTCTGCCGGGGATAAAACCAACCTGGTCCTTGTGTATATACTGGCTTACAAAGGATGCTAACCTATTTGCCAACACTTTAGTAAATATCTTCATGTCGTTATTAATCAATGAAATGGGCCTATAGTTTCCCGGTAAGCTTGCATCCTTACCTGGCTTGGGAATTACGGAAATGTAAGCCATATTGAGTTGACTACCAACAGGGGAACCTTTAGACAGTGAGTTATAGAATCTAGTGAGGTATGGAGTCAGAGTGGCAGAAAACGTTTTATAATATGGGTTGGAAAACCCATCAGGCCCTGGTGCTTTTGTCCCCTTCAGGTTTTTAATGACCTCTGCTACTTCCGAATCCGTAACGGGAGCTTCCATCTCTGCTCTGTGATCTACCGAAAGTTTGGGTAAGTTCAGACTAGTTAGGAATTCATCTATGCTTCCAGTGTTTGAATGTTTATCAGCTTTATAAAGTTCCTTGTAGAAGTCTTGGAAAGTTTCGATGATGCTCTGTGGGTTAAGGGTAAGTGTACCATCTGCTAGTCTGATCTTGGGGAGGGAGTGGGAGAAAAATCTAGGGGATAATTTGGACGCAAGCATGGGTCCAATTTTATTCCTTTTCTGGTAAAATTTAGCTCCCGTCCACCTGATGGATTTCTCGGCCTTCGTAGTGAGGGCCAGGTTCAGAGCCACCCTGGCTGCGTCTAGGGAATGTCTGGGAACTCTATCAGGGTCTTGTTTATGTTGTCGGCGTAAAGCACAAAATTCCCTCTCCAGTTTTTCAATATTACTCATCCTATCTTTCTTCTGTCGAGCCGCAATTTGAATCAGCTTACCCCGGATCGTCACCTTGTGCGCCGCCCAGAGAGTCTCGGCAGAAACACCCCCAACATCATTAAGTTGGAAATATTCCTGTAGGGCCCCCTGTATTTCTAGAACCCTGATCGGATCATTCAATACGGATTGGTTGAGAGACCAATGTGAGGAGTGTTGTCTGGGAGCATCTCTGCGCAGCGTAAGGAGCACCATAGAGTGATCCGACCACGTTACGTCTAAAATTTTTGACGAAATAGCTAGCGGGATGTGCCGGGTGGATAAGAAGATATGGTCAATGCGTGAGTAGGATTGATGAGGGTTGGAAAAGTGAGTGAAGTCCCGTGTAGTGGGGTTGAGTTCCCTCCATATGTCTGCTAATTGCAATTGAAAAATCAATCGTGCTATTTGAATGCTATGTTTAGTAGGTCTGATCACTTGAGAGTGGGTGGGTTTGGATTTATCAGTACCAGAGTCAAATGCTATATTTGAGTCACCTCCCATTACAATGATTCCTTCTAATAGTGGGCCTAGGGTGCGGAGCATGTGCTGAAAGAACTTCTTCTGACCTCTATTAGGGGCATAATAGGAAATGAAAGAGTATAAATGATTATCAATGGTACCTCTTACTAGAAGGAATCTTCCCTCCGGGTCTCTATGTTCAAGTTGTACCGAGAATTTGCAGTGTTTAGAAAACAAGATTGCTACGCCTCTTGTCTTGTCTTCGGCATTAGCCAGGAAGAACATGGGGAATTGGGCGTGCAGGAATGATGGGGTGTACCGCACCGGAAAGTGAGTCTCCTGTAATAAAAGAACATCTATCTGACGGGAACGGTAGGCCTGGAAGGCCTTCCTTCTCTTAATAGGGGAATTAAGCCCTTGGGTGTTGTGTGAAATTATCCGTAATGGACGTACAGCAGTATTGTCATTAGCCATGGAGCTTGGGGGAAAACAAGTTACTTGATCCACTGTCACTCACCTGATCCTGTGATGTGAATAGAGGTGGGAGAACCGCCCAGCCGACTTGTGGAATCACCGGAGACACCGTACTAGAGGAATGCATCAGAGGATAGACAGAAAAAAGAAGAAGGTTAGGAAGGGAAGAGAAGAGTAAAATGAGATCAGACATAAAAAATTAACAGTGTAAAGCCTGTGACAGGCCCAGATTAAGGGAAGGAGTAGATCTTCCTTCCTTTAATCAAAAAAAACAACGTTTGAGTAGCCCGAATGGAGGGCTATCGTCCCACTACCCAGAGAAGGAAAATTCCTGTCTGAGTAGTAGGTGAGAGCGCAAGGCAACAGCCCCGGCCCTGAACAGCGTGGAAACAAAATTGTAAAATGCATAACAATGCGGAAACAGCTACCAGTTTACCCCTATTCGGGTAGATTCAGATGTCTAATATGGAGGAGCACTAACGTGGGTGGGGGGGGGGGGTTAGGGGAGAGTTACTTGGGGCCAAGGTTCATACTGCCAGAGCAGGCAAGGGGTGACATGTCCCGAAATAGCTTGACAGCAAAAATAGGAACATCCAAGGATGTGCTTGATCCGATCCCGGAAAAAGATCTGGAAAGAGACTACCTTCAAAAAACAATAACAGCAGTGGAAGATGAGGACTCAGCACAAAAAAAAGGACAATTTACTGTTAAATAGACAGCCTCATGGGGGGAGGTTATCCTTGACTCTCTTGTGGTTGGCTTTTTCCCATAAGGGTGATGTAGGGCTCCGTGGTGTGGGTCGTTTGGCAGACCTCTGTTGAGAGTGTGTTATGTCCATGTCCGTGTCCAAGGAGATGAGCTTGAGATCCAGGAGTAGGCGTTCGCCTTCATGAAAATTGTGAATAGCATGTTGTTTGCCCTTATAAGAGAACTTGAGGGCAAACGGGAATGCCCAGCGGTACTTTATATCTTTTTTCGTTAAAGCTGCGAGAAGGGGTTTCAGTGACCTCAGTTTTTGGATGGTAAAAGGGGAGATGTCAGCAAATATTTGGATATCTTTCTCTTGGAACCGAATGCGGTCCTGCTGGCGAGACCGCTTCATCACCTCTTCTTTGACGGAATAGTAGTGAGGTTTGACCACAATGTCTCTTGGAGCACCATCTTTCCTAGGAGGGCCTAGGGATCTATGGGCTCTATCCAGTTCCAGCTTGTGAGATGGGACAGAGGGAATCAGAAGTTTAATAACTTCCTGCACAGCTGCAGGGACATCCGTGACTGTTTCGGGGATCCCTCTGATCCTAAAATTATCCCTCCTCGAGCGTTTCTCGAGATCGTCGATCCTAGCCTGGGCTGCTTCCAGCTGTTCTTGTACAAAGTGCAAATGATCTGTGTTTTGGTTTGCTCTGGAGATAGTGATATCCAGTTTGTGCTCTATATGCTCAATCCTGGAGCCTAGATTCTAAAAATCTGCCCTAATTTCTCCTGTGATTCTGGCAGTAATCCTGTCAGCATTTTGAGCCAGTCTTATGTCAAGCATTTCTGAAATCCTATTAAAGAGGTCAGAGACGTTAAAGGTAACATCAGGAGCCTGTACAGCCTGGTGAGAATTGAGATCAGGCTGATTATGAGATGCTGCACAGGGAGACATCCCATAGGGCCCAAAGGAGTGTTCTAGCAGGGAGACTGTGGAGGCTGGAGAGGGGGTTTCTCCTGCTGAAGCTGGGCCTGACACTAATGGGGAGTATGGCAGGGTGATCGGTGGTAGCACTTGCCTGCCTGTGGTGTGGGAGTCATCTGCAGCCTGGTCCCGTGCCTGAGGTGCGGCCGCCATCTTAGAAAATTCTCGGCCGCCCACGGAGGCAAATTGTGGCTCCAAAGCTCTCCTAGCGTGCCCTCCGGACATAAGGATGGTCCCCGATGCCTCCCCCACCCGCTCCTATGTTCAGCGGGGTGCCTGGCAGCCGGAATCCGCCGCTATCGTTGCTGTATGGCCGGCGTTGTGCGGAGCTCCGGGCTTACGCCGCCATCTTAGGAGACCCGCGCATGCGCACTCCCCGAAAAGGACATTTTTTGAATCACTTCACCTCCAGAAGGTTTACCTACTTTCCTGACCAGCACTGCGTTATTTTAACTGACAATTGCGTGGTCATGCGACATTCTACCCAAAATAAAACGTATGTCCCTTTTTCCCACAAATGGAGCTTTCTTTTGGTGGTAAATGATCACCTCTGTGTTTTTTATTTTTTGCACTAGAAACAAAGAACAACGACAATGTTTGAAAAAAAAAAAAGGTAAAACAATGTAAAAAAATTTAAATTAAATTAAAATAATAATTTAAAAAAAATTTGCGCTGTATGTCCCTTTTTCCCACAAATGGAGCTTTCTTTTGGTGGTAGCTGCCTTGTTTACATAGGCAGACTGGCATTCTGTCAGTGTACCAAACAATCAGGGGGTGCCAGTGGACATTGGGCCTGCAGGACCCGCTGATCAGCTCCTGTTGTGTAAAATCCCAGTGGGAGTGAGCCAACAGATGCGCGCACTCATACCCAAGACCTGGACGTGCAGAATCACGTATATATATGTGATTCTTCACAGCGCAGCTTCCTTGTAGCTTCTATGGGGCTGTCGGCAAGTGGTTAACCACTTGCTAACTGGGCCATAGCCGAAAGACGGCTACATCGTGGTCGGCTTATTCTGGGAGGGCGTCCATGAATGTCCTCCCAGAACGTTGCTCTCGCGCGCCCCCCTGGGCAGTACTATATGAACTACCCAGCAGCTCCCAAGGGAGTAGTGCGCTACACCCGTAAACATGGAAGTGGGGTGAATACGAGGTGAGGGGATGTTGTATGTCAGCATGAAGAGGACCGCCCACATATTCCCGTTGCACGTCCACCGTACGCCAAACCAATCAGAATGCGAGACGGGGTGTGCGGTGGGTGTGCGGTGGGTGTGCGGTGACGAATCTGATCACGTGACCAGAATAACGTCACATCTCCTACAAGGGCAGAGGATGTTAGGTGTAAGCACAGAAAGAACCACCCACATCCTCCCGTCACACATCTGCCATGCCCCAAACCAATCAGAATGGCGGACGGCAGTATAGGTGTGCAATGATGAATCCAATCACATGAGGGTAATATTAGGGGCATTAGTGGTAGGGTAACCAAAGCACATAAACTCAAGGTAAGTATAGTAGCAAGTCCTAGTTGCAATCTCGGAACACCCAAGAGGATAGTATGTGACCGGTCAAAATATATTAATGCATTAAAGTGTTTATTTACCAATGCCAGAAGTCTGCCAAGCATAATAGGTGAGTTGTAAGCTCTGGTGCTTCAGGAGAGCTATGATGTAATCGGTATTGCTGAAATATGGCTTCATTCCTCACATGACTGGGCTATTAATATTCCTGGCTATGCACTCTTTCAGAAAGACAGAGTAAAAAGGAAAGGTGGAGGCGTCTGTCTGTATGTGAGAAGTGATCTCAAATCGAGTGTGAAAGAGGACCTGGTGGATGGAGAGTGTGACGAGTCTGAAGCATTATGGGTGGAACTGCATACAGATGTGCGTAGTTCAAAGTTAATCATTGGAGTTTGTTATAGACCACCCAATGTTAATGAGGAGGTGGAGACTCAGCTCCTTGCACAGATGGAAAGAGCTGCAAGGGCTGGGACGGTGATATTAATGGGGGATTTTAACTACCTAGAAATTGACTGGAGTAATAGCACTGCTGGGACAGTTAAAGGGCAAAAATGTAATAAACCTATTACAGGACAATTTTATGGTCCAGTTTATTGAGGCCCCAACTAGGAATGATGCTCTGTTGGACCTGGTAATCTCAAACCATGCAGAGCGTATTACTAATGTTCAGATAAAAGAAGACCTGGCTAGCAGTGACCATAACATTATTACATTTGATGTTAGCTGTAAGCAAAAATCACATACGGGAAAGATAAAAACACTTAATTTCAAGAGAGCAAATTTTGAGGCTAAGGATGAGGGCAAAGGATGAGGGCTGCTCTCCAGGACTTAGATTGGGAGAGAATATTGGCATCAATGGGCACAGAACAGAAATGGGAATTCTTCAAAAAGACTGTTTATGAACTCTGCAAAGGATATTCCCATGGACAATAAGTTTAACCAGTTCCCGACCGGCGCATGTCGATGTACATCGGCAGAATGGCGCAGACGGGCATATGGGCGTACAGGTATGTCCCTTTTAAATTTGCCGCCGTGCCATCGGTCGGGACATCTGTGAGTCAGATCGCGGGTCCCGCGGCCTTGATCGCGGCCGGGATACCAGCGATAAACAAGCATCTCCCAATTCTGACTAGCAACAGTGTCACTGATTCCTGCTCAATGTGATTGGAGCAGAGATCAGTGATGTGTAAAACACAGCCACGTCCCCACAGTTAGCAACACGCCCCTAGGACACACTTAACCCCTACACTGCCACCTCCTGGTTAACCCTTCACTGCCAGTGTCATTTATACAGGAATCAATGCATTTAAATAGCATTGATTGCTGTATAAATGACAATGGTCCCAAAAATGTGTCAAAAATGTCCCATGTGTCTGCCATAATGTCGCAGTCACAATTAAAATCGCAGATCGCCGCCATTTCTAGTAAAAAAAAAATATTAATAAAAATGCCATAACACTATCCCCTATTTTGTAAACGCTATAACTTTTGCGCAAACCAATCAATAATCGCTTATTGCGATTTTTTTTTACCAAAAATATGTAGAAGAATACGTTTTGGCCTAAACTGAGGAAAAAAATAATTTTTATACATTTTTGGGGGATATTTATTATAGCAAAAAGTAAAAAATAATGTGTTTTTTTCAAAATTGTCACTCTTTTTTTGCTTATAGCACAAAAAATTAAAACCACAGGGGGGGTCAAATACCACCAAAAGAAAGCTCTATTTGTGGGAAAAAAAGGACGTTAATTTTGTTTGGGAGCCACATAGTGGTCTGGGGAGTGGTCTGGTCTTTGGCCAGCAAAATGGTCCGGTCTGAAAGTGGTTAAAAGGCTAAAAATAAAACCTATGTGGCTCACGGCCAAAGTTAAAAAAGCTATAAACTATAAGAAAAGAGCTTTTAAAAAATATAAAAATAAAGGAACACTAGTGTCATTTAAATGTTACAAAGAATATAACAGAATATGTAAAAAGGAAATCAAGAATGCAAAAATTCAAAACGAAAGACAGATTGCAAAACATAGTAGAACAAACCCCCAAAATTTCTTCAAATATATTAATAGTAAAAATGTCTGAGCATGTAGGCCCTTTACAAAATAATCTAGAGTGGGTGACTGGGGGCAAAGAGAAGGCTAATTTATTAAATAATTTCTTCAGCTCTGTATACAAAAGAGTATGGGGGAGCTCATGTCCATAATGGGGGTGGTAGTGACACAGCCCCAAATCCACAATGGCTCAAAGTGATATGGTCCAGAAATATTTAGACAGAATAAAGGTGGATAAAGCACCTGGACCTGATGGCATCCACCCACGGATCCTAAAAGAATTGAGCTCTGTAATTTCAAAGCTATTGTACCTAATTTTTAGGGACTCATTAATGACGGGAATAGTACCACTGGATTGGCGCTGGGCCAATGTGGTGCCTATATTTAAAAAGGTAACAAAGTCTTTACCAAGTAACTATAGACCTGTTAGTTTAACTTCTATAGTTGGGAAGATACTGGAGAGATTAATAAAAGACCATATAGCTGAGTTCTTGCAGGAAAAAAATATTTTAACCGGTTCCTGACTGGCGCACGACGATATACGTCGGCAGAATGGCACGTACAGGCAGGAGGGCGTATATATAAGTCCCTCCTTAATGCCTGCCGTGCCATCGAGAGCACGTCGGGACCCCCGTGAGGCCGGTGGCGGGTCCCGCGGACTCGATAAAAATGCTATAAAACTATCCCCTATCGGGGGCGTGGCTTGGCCGAGCTAGGAGATGGCTGCTTGAAAGACTCACTCCCGCCGCTGCCTCTCTACAGAAGTTGTCAGACAAACCGATTTCTTTTTATGAAGAGGTAAGTAAAACCTTGGACAGTTTGCTACCACCTATCCGAACACAAACAAACGATGGGGACGGCATCCCGCCACACTTCGGCTTCTAGATCTCGCTCTCCCCGCGAAAATCCGGGGGATGGGAGCCAAAATATCCCCGAAATGTTCAGATCCCAGAGAAGCAATATGGCGTCGTCCCGCCACGCTACCTCACGGACCGCTACTCCGCCGGCTTCTAACCCAGCACTCATTCTTCAACCCATCCCGTCGACTGTAACACGGGATCGTGACTTTTCCCCACAACCGCAACTCAACATGCAGGACTTGAGAACCATCGCGGATGACATTAAGAACACCCCTCTCAGCCGCCATAGCAGACCTCAGGGTGGACATACGCGCGCTGTCAGACAGGGTCATGGAAGTAGAAAAAACGACTTCACAACATGACACGGTCCTTCACAAAGTCACCAGAAAGATCGATGCTCACACCCTACAGCTGAGAGAGGCTCAACGCCACATAGAAGACCTCGATAACCGCGGATGCCGCCATAACCTACGGGTCCGCGGTATGCCTGAAACTGCTGAACCGGAGAACATGCCATCTGAGGTAATGGCGCTCTTCAACACTATACTCCAACGGCCGCCTGAGACTCAGATTGTTTTTGAAAGAATCCACAGAGCGCTTCGCCCCAGGGGGAGAGAATCTGACCCCCCAAGGGATATTATATGTTGCATCGTGGATTATGGCATAAAGGAGGATATCTTGAGACAGGCCCGGGCTATCCCCCGCTTACAACACCGGGGCACACCTATTCAAATTTTCCAGGACCTATCACCTATTACGTTGCAGCACCGCAGAGATCTAAAACCTCTTCTAGAAATACTGCGCTCGAATGGAATACAGTACAGGTGGAAGTTCCCCTTCTGTCTATCGGCCACATACCAAGGCCGGTCAGCCTTGCTGAAAACACCTGAAGACCTCCGCCATTTTTGCCGTACGCTCGACATTCCACTGGTGGACGTTCCTAACTGGTATGCTGCATTCCGCACGTACCCCACAAGAAGACCTACACCACCGGACGATGCGATGGACACGCAGGATTCCCAGCGCTCCAGGAGACGATCCCCGTCGGGCTCAAGAACCCGCACCCCAAGACCTGCTGACAGAGGCTCTACCCCGGCCGACTCTCCGGGATCCAGAAGGGCCCGCAGAGATTACTGAAGAGGCTTACCTGACACACCGATCACGCGGCTGTGAGTTCGGTGCGCTCGATGCTACTGAGCTAATAGTAAGACCGCGAATGTGACTTCACCGTTGACCCATACTACAGTCCTGACTAGACGTTCTCCGCCGTTCTATGGCCTACCCTTCACAAACAGTCCAGCTATTAATTTCGACATCTCTATGTTTACCTTGCGGTTGAACTCAGACACCCGCGCTGTACAACCCTCAGGAACCGTGAGCTGGACGTCTCTCGTTAATGCCACCGTACTGCTGTGTTGGCCACTGAACTTCTACAAAAATTTAACCCTTCATTGATGACCGTTACTGTTGTGGCTTAATCCCATCTTTCTCTTTTAGGTGATATCACATCTACATGCAGGGTAACTGAGACTCGCGATCGTTGTACAATGACTTCTAATGCCAACATGTCATGCTTTCTCTGATTGCGTTAAGATGCTCGCTTCAATCAGTGGAGGTTGGGTAATGTAGACAAATATCGGCTGTTATGTCTAGATGTGTATTTACTGTTACGCTTCATATTTCTTATTACACTGTCATTTTTGCGGGAATACAATGCGACGAATAACTACCTACGGCGGCCATCTTAGGATGTGTGTGCTGAGGAAGATGGATACCCCGTATGCACTTTCTACACTCCCTCATCACACACAAAATCATATTTGCTCACAGTCAGGGTTGAGCGTACATTCATACCTCCCCCCCTAGTTTCCCCTCCCTGCTGTAATACAAATCATACCCTGAATTTAAGATGGGAAATCGCACAATGTTCTAGCCATGTAGTTCAATCGTAAGTATGGGTAGCCCGGCTTCTTTACCCCTTATTTTCACTAACTAGATGTACAACACGGTCCTCAATCTTTGCTATGAGACACATTTCCCTTCTCACGATGAGCCTTGAAATGGCCCTCTAGACTCTGTGCATATGCTATGACGCCAATGGGGGTTAGATCTGATTTTGTTTTGTGTTACCATAGATTACAACATTTTATTTCTTTTTTACATTATATCTCTCTGACCCCAGCTCATCTACACAAGAAACGTGACAAGGGGGGTATAATAAAAAATAAAATAATTGGGAAGGAGGGGGGAAAAAAAAAAGAAAAAAGAGGATAGATTTCCTTACAGAGCCATAATTAATGGGTCAAATAACTAACTGACATTCAGCTAGAAGCCATGCTATAGTCTATGAAGTCCATTTCTACAGGGTATGTGAGGTTCCATCCTCTCCTCAGGTCACTTCAAAATGTCCATATCTATATGGAATAGTGGTCATCTAAAAGCACATAAGGGAGATGTTTCGGAGGATCTCTTATTGTTAGCATTAGACCAAATGGAGTGATCCAGTACTTTCCTGCTAGTTTCCCCAGTGAACTCAGATCTGGTAAAGGCTGAGGTTGACCTAACAATCGTGCTCTTCCATATACTGTTGATGGAATTTAATGGACATCTTCATCAAATAGTACACTTGAATATCCTATGCAGACGCTGTAGGTATGGAATGAATATGGCTGAATGGCTCTCTTCCCATTTTTTGCAAGCACACTCTACCGCTTCCAAAGACCTATATAGGCGCAACTCAATTAGATTAGAGGTGTATCATAACCCACCCAACTTGCTCCCAACATATCCCAGTCCTGTTTAGCTAACATACACCCGCAAACACAAGGAACTACTACCTGTTATTCTTACCCAATTCTTAATTGGTCAATGCTTCCTTTGCACTGACACTCTTTTAATTTTTATTATAACTGTCTAGAAGTAATTAACACTTGCTTACAGGTCAATGGGGCTCTTCCTCGGAAAGCAGGCTCAATCAAATGTAGCTACATAATAAACTTCTTATGGCCTATGCATATACAATCAAACTACCTTAACTTACACAATCCTCAGGCTGTCCCACCCTCTCTAATACTTGATGTCCCACTGTTACAGCTTGCAATTCACAAATAGAAGGGACTAAACAGATTTCTTATGACTTCTACCTGTTGCAGTGCGTTCTGAAAGGCTCAGTTACATTATGCCTTTAGTTCGGTTATATACCGCTCCGCTCTCCCTCAATTAACTTGTTTGAGAGGTAGCGGCGGCACCTCTATGTTTTATTGTTCATACCCTACTTGGCCCTAGCCAACCCCCGTACAGCGCAGTGGAAGAATTTTTGTTGTCCTATTATTGTTGACCTCAGCACCCACTGGTTAGACGCTGTATTTTTCTAGCCTACAGTGTAGTAGACTAGGTTACTTTCATATTATCTTACCTACTCCCTCACCCCCCCCCCCCGATATAGTACTGACATAGCGACTTGGTTGATACTGTCCTGCTCCTTTCAGCACATACCCTTCTTCATCTCTTTCACTTATCTTTGCTCTTTACGCTGTTGTGATAGCATGGCGGACCCCCCATCATCTGCCACTAACTTCTCGACCTCTCCAACCGACACACACTTTCCTCAGGTGAACTTCTGCTCTCTGAATGCCCGTGGTCTTAATGTGCCTGAGAAACGGTCTCAACTATTATATGCCTTGAAGACGGATAAGACGCACATTGCATTCTTACAGGAGACCCACTTCAGCTCCTCTGCCATACCTAAGCTTACTAACCATCATTTCCCTACTGTATATCACGCTACTTCAGACGTCTCCAAATCCAAAGGGGTCGCAATCCTATTGTCCAAAAACTGCCCACTGAAAGTTACTGATGTTAAACGGGATACGGAAGGTAGATTTGTCTTTCTTAAAGGTACTCTACACAATAGGCCTATCACACTAGCAAATCTTTATGCACCCAACAAACGTCAAGTCCCCTTCTTCCGTGAAACGCTTCAATTACTCACCGAATTCTGCTCGGGCATCCTAATAGTGGGTGGAGATTTTAATGTTCCCCTCAACCCATCTCAGGACTCCTCGAACGGTTCCTCTTCTCTGCCTTACAGGGCGCTGAGGGCCATTAAACTGAAACTCCAAGAGTTGACACTTCATGACACCTGGCGCACACTACACCCGAACGACAGGGATTTCACATTTTTTTCTGCTCCCCATAATAAATATTCTAGACTAGACCACTTTTTTATTTCCCAAACAGATCTGACTCTCCTGACAAAAGCTACGATCGGCCCTATGGTCATCTCTGATCATAATCCTATCTCCATGACACTCTCCTTGCCTGTCGCTCGAACCCCACGCCCTGTTTGGCGCTTAGACAACTCCCTACTATCAGATCTAGCAAATGTACAGAAAGTTAACACACGACTGACTCAATACTTTCAGGAAAACGTATCTCCTGACTCGACTCCTTCAATCACATGGGCCGCACATAAGTGTGTACTCAGGGGGGAGTTTATCACCTTAATCGCACACAGAAACAAGCTGCGTCGTCAATACATATCCACATTAACAGCTAAAATTCACTCTCTCGAATGAATTCATAAAGCTTCGCTCGCTGCTCAAACTCTTACACAATTACTTCAGGCTAGGGAGGAACTTAGGGAGGAGTTAGCCAAAAGGATTAAACGTAAATACATGTTAACTCAAAAGCTGTTCTATGAGTTTGGTAATAAGTCAGGCAAGCTACTAGCCAGGGCGTTACAACGTAAGAAAGCCTCCACGACGATTCACAAGATCATTGATTCCACTGGCACCTCACACGTTTCCCATGCCGACATTTCTAACCAATTTGTCACATACTTTTCAAAACTATATAATCTACCATGTTCTGATCAGTCAGACCAAACTCCATGTAGAAAGGACATGATCTCTGAGTTCTTGACACAACATGGTATACCCTCGATATCAACAGAAGACTCTCTTCCGTTGGACGAACCTATCACCTGTGAGGAAATTAGGGCCTCCTTGAAGCAGCTTAAACCTGGCAAAAGCCCTGGCCCAGACGGTTTAACTGTTGGATACTACACAACGTTCCAGGAGATACTTATACCCCATCTTGCCGATACGTTTAATTCTTTTGCTACCCCGGGTCAATTGCCCCCCGACCTTCTAGAAGCTCACATCACCCTAATACCTAAACCAGGCAAAGACGACACGATGGTCTCCAATTATAGACCCATTTCACTCTTAAATGTAGACATGAAACTTTATGCCAAAATACTTGCGAACCGGCTCCTTCCTCTCCTCCCAAATCTGATTTCCCTTGACCAAGTTGGCTTTATCCCTGGTAGAGAGGCCAGGGATAACACCATTAAAGCACTTCATATCCACCGATGGCTTTCTCACATGTCTAAACAAAAGGGTTTCTTTTTATCACTCGATGCGGAGAAGGCGTTCGACAGGGTGGCATGGGATTATCTGACAGAGACCTTACGGGCTATGGGGTTACCTCCACGGTTCATGCAGATGATTGAAACACTATATACCCGTCCCACGGCTAAAATACGGATTAACGGCCACCTGTCGAGCGCCTTCTCCATCTCGAATGGCACACGCCAGGGATGCCCTCTTTCCCCTCTCATTTTCATCCTTTCCATGGAACCCTTTCTACGCAAACTTAGGGCAAACCCTGATATTAAGGGGATACAAGTACACGACAGACAATACAAAATAGCTGCTTACGCAGATGACATTCTTCTGTTTCTCTCTGAACCGATTACAACTATACCAAACCTTTTGAAAGACTTCTCACTCTTCAACAAACTTTCAAACTTACAGATTAACTTTTCGAAATCTAGGGCCCTTAATATTTCCCTTCCGACACAGTTAGTTGACCAATGTAAATCGAATTTCCCCTTCTGCTGGGAAAACAAGGCCCTCACGTACTTAGGTATCCAAATCCCGACACGCTTAGATGAGCTATATGAGCTCAACTTTCTCCCGATACTTAGAACTATACAAAATGATCTGCTTAAGTGGACGTCTGGCCAATTTTCCTGGTTTGGGCGGATAGCCATACTTAAAATGAACATCCTGCCCCGCATATTATACCTATTACAAACTATCCCGATTAAACTTCCATCGACATTCTTCACATCTTACAAAAGAATGTGTCGTAACTTTATATGGGCCGCTAATTCACCCAGGATCAACTGGAACACGCTAACCTTACCAAAATCAAAAGGTGGGCTTAGCCTCCCTGACGTTCAAAAGTATTACTCAGCATGCCATCTCACGAGAATTATAGACTGGCACATTCACAAATTCTCCAAAGACTGGATTACACTAGAAGACGCCTTTGACTCTACTCCCTTGACTACACTGCCATGGATATCTCCGTCTCACGTACCTAAAACTTACACATATCACCCACTCACTGGGGCAACTATGCATATCTTTAAAACTGTAGCACAGACTCTCAAATGGACAACTTGTCCTGGCCCAATGACCCCGCTTGATAACAATCCGGACTTCCCCCCTGGAGTTCACAATACTGACCAAGTCGCGGGTAGGTCGCCACACGCTCTCAAGGCCTCACATTTCTTCCTCAACACATCCATCATGTCCTTTTCTGAGGTACTCTCTAATCTTCCTGAACATTGTATCTCCTTCTATAAATTTCTGCAAATTAGACACTTCATTAACGGTGCTCGCCCTATCTCACAGTGGTGTAGGGCCCTCACCCCTTTCGAAGTTTTATGCTCTAGTGAAACCCCTCAACGACACCTCGTATCTTCTACATACTCAATGCTATTTGATGATATAGACCTGAAATGCAACAACACAGTCAAAATATGGGAAAGAGATCTCAACATGGACCTAACTATCAAAGCCTGGGAACATATTTATGGTTACATACACAAAAGCTCTATCAATGTCTCTACCCAAGAAAACTCATACAAAATTTATGCTAAATGGTACAGAACCCCAGATGTTATACACAAATACACGCCCGAAGTGTCGCCGCTGTGTTGGCAATGTGATCTAGACACTGGTTCTCCCCTCCACATATGGTGGGGTTGTACACTGCTTAAACCTTATTGGGAAGAGATTCAGAAGGTCATATCCCTTATTTCATCCTACACAATTCCTTTAACTCCATCCCAATTCCTCCTGCATCACACCTCGATTCCACACTCTATATACAAACGGTCTATAATACCACATTTACTTAATGCTGCGAAGCAATGCATACCGATTTACTGGAAAACTTCAAACACACCCACTATACGAGATTGGTTCAAGCGTGTAGACAGAATCTCAGATATGGAAAATATCATCCACCAAACCAGGGATACTCCAAATTCCTATACTAACATTTGGGCCGGATGGTTACATTTCAGGGATTCCCAGACGTACAAAGACCTTCTCCACTCCCCTTGAACAGAATCAGTATTTCATACACTCTCTCATATCCGGTTGATGACCGGGGTACAACAGGGGTCTGTCATGCTGTCACGGCACGTTACTATCTTTTCCTTTCTCTCAGACCACTGACTCTACTCTATTGTCTCTGATACATGTATCAGCTCCCTACCCCCCCCCCCCCTCAATTCCTTCCCATTTACATTCCGATGCTACATTATATATTACATGTGTTTATGTGCCCATATGGCACGAGTGCTGAAGACCACCCGGTTAACAATACCTCCATGAAATCCTGATTCCACTCTCGGGTTAAGATAGGGGGCACCGGCTGCACTGATTCCCTTACACAGCATGTTCCCGTTAGGGGTGTAAGGACGGTGCAGTTAGTGTCCTATCTCCTCCTGTTCAGGATACCGCATACACCTAAGACTTATGTTAACTGATCACCCTCGCTCACAACTCATGCATAGGTCACTTTCAGGGTGGTATGGATGGAGGCTCTCGAATCAAATTGTAACTCATTAAAGATAGGCATGTAGTACGGTTTTTCTTGAGATCCACTACTTTAACTTTTCTCCTCTTTCGAGAAATTGAGTACATGACGATAAACATCTACGTTTACCATCTATATTGAATGCTTCATCTTCACCATCTATATTGAATGCTTCATCTTAGCTCTCTAATCTCTCCATGATTGTAAGTGCCTTCGATGCTTTTCTGTAACTGTTCTGTAACTTATGTTTATATATGCTGTTAACCAGCGGCGATCGGGTCCGCTGGTCCACAGGGGGGGTCAAATACCACCAAAAAAATATTTTGAAAAAAAACAATTTTGTTTGGGAGCCATGTAGTGGTCTGGGGAGTGGTCTGGTCTTTGGCCAGCAAAATGGTCCGGTCTGAAAGTGGTTAAAAGGCTAAAAATAAAACCTATGTGGCTCACGGCCAAAGTTAAAAAAGCTATAAACTATAAGAAAAGAGCTTTTAAAAAATATAAAAATAAAGGAACACTAGTGTCATTTAAATGTTACAAAGAATATAACAGAATATGTAAAAAGGAAATCAAGAATGCAAAAATTCAAAATGAAAGACAGATTGCAAAACATAGTAGAACAAACCCCAAAAAATTCTTCAAATATATTAATAGTAAAAATGTCTGAGCATGTAGGCCCTTTACAAAATAATCTAGAGTGGGTGACTGGGGGCAAAGAGAAGGCTAATTTATTAAATAATTTCTTCAGCTCTGTATACAAAAGAGTATGGGGGAGCTCATGTCCATAATGGGGGTGGTAGTGACACAGCCCCAAATCCACAATGGCTCAAAAGTGATATGGTCCAGAAATATTTAGACAGAATAAAGGTGGATAAAGCACCTGGACCTGATGGCATCCACCCACGGATCCTAAAAGAATTGAGCTCTGTAATTTCAAAGCCATTGTACCTAATTTTTAGGGACTCATTAATGACGGGAATAGTACCACTGGATTGGCGCTGGGCCAATGTGGTTCCTATATTTAAAAAGGTAACAAAGTCTTTACCAAGTAACTATAGACCTGTTAGTTTAACTTCTATAGTTGGGAAGATACTGGAGAGATTAATAAAAGACCATATAGCTGAGTTCTTGCAGGAAAAAAATATTTTAACCGGTTCCTGACCGGCGCACGACGATATACGTCGGCAGAATGGCACGTACAGGCAGGAGGGCGTATATATAAGTCCCTCCTTAATGCCTGCCGTGCCATCGAGAGCACGTCGGGACCCCCGTAAGGCCGGTCGCGGGTCCCGCGGACTCGATAAAAATGCTATAAAACTATCCCCTATCTTGTAAACGCTATAACTTCTGCGCAAACCAATCAATAATCGCTTATTGCGATTTTTTTTACCAAAAATATGTAGAAGAATACGTATCGGCCTAAACTGAGGAAAAAAAAAGTTTTTTTATATATTTTTGGGGGATATTTATTATAGCAAAAAAGAATGCTTTTTTAAAAAATTGTCGCTCTTTTTTGTTTATAGCGCAAAAAATTAAAACCGCAGGGGCGATCAAATACCACCAAAAGAAAGCTCTATTTGTGGGAAAAAAAATTTTGTTTGGGAGCCACGTCGCACGACCGTGCAATTGTCAGTTAAAGCGACGCAGTGCCGAATCGCAAAAAGGGGCCTGGTCCTTTGGCTGCAAATTGGTCCGGTCTGAAAGTGGTTAAGCAACAGACAGCATGGATTCATGAAAGACAGAAGTTGTCAGACAAACCTGATTTCTTTATATGAAGAGGTAAGTAAAACCTTGGACAGCCTTGCAAAAGCTTTCTATACAGTTCCCCACACAAGCCTAATGTGTAAGGTAAAGTCTACAGGCTTGGAATTATCAGTTTGTAAATGGATAGAAAACTGGCTAAAAGACAGAATTCAGAGTAGTGGTTAACCACTTCCCGACCGCCTCATGTAGATATACGTCTACAGAATGGCACGGGCAGGCAAAAGCACGTACGGGTACGTCCCCTTTAACTTGCCTGCCCATGGGTCACGCGCGCGCCGCCAGCGGCGCGCTCGCGACCCGGTCGGGAGCTCCGTGACCACGGCCGCGGGACCAGCGGACCCGATCGCCGCTGGTATCCCGCGATCGGGTTACGGAGCTGAAGAACGGGGAGAGGTTTGTGTAAACAAACCTCTCCCCGCGCTTCCTACACTGCCTGTCATTGATCGGCTGTTCCCTGTCATCGGGAAAGCCGATCAATGACGTCAGACGTACAGCCACGCCCCCTACTGTAAAAAAAAAACACAACACGTCACACTGACTCCTCCCCGCCCCCTAGTGGTTAACTCTTTCACTACAACTGTCATTTACATAGGAATCAGTGCTATTTAAATAGCACTGATTTCTGTATAAATGACAAATGTCCCAAAAATGTGTCAAAAATGTCCGATGTGTCCGCCATAATGTCGCAGTCACAATAAAAATCGCTGATCGCCGCCATTACTAGTAAAAAAAAAAATATTAATTAAAATGCTATAAAACTATCCAATATTTTGTAAACGCTATAACTTTAGCGCAAACTAATCAATAATCGCTAATTGCGATTTTTTTTTACCAAAAATATGTAGAAGAATACGTATCGGCCTAAACTGAGGAAAAAAAAATGTTTTTTAATATATTTTTTGGGGATATTTATTATAGCAAAAAGTAAAAAATATTGCATTTTTTTCAAAATTGTCGGTCTATTCTTGTATATAGCGCAAAAAATAAAAAACGCAGGGGCGATCAAATACCACCAAAAGAAAGTTCTATTTGTGGGAAAAAAAGGACGTCAATTTTGTTTGGGAGCCACATCGCACGACCACGCAATTGTCAGTTAAAGCGACGCAGTGCCGAATTGCAAAAAGGGGCCTGGTCCTTTGGCTGCAAATTGGTCCGGGGCTGAAGTGGTTAAAGCGGTGTTGTACTGAAATTTGCAAGTTAATCTAAAATAAATCTGTTAGTGCCAGAGATGACCAAATGCCCATTAAAAAAAAAAAAATTGCCGTAATTACCTTATAATCAGAATAAGAATTATGGCTTCCGGGATTTCCTCCCGTGGGAGTAGGCGTGTTCCCCGGCTGCGCAAAGGCCCCTGGGAGCTCTGTCCGAGTCTTTCCATGAATCAGTGAGGAACGCTGTAATGCTGAAATCTCGCAAGATCTCGGCATAATGCCAAAATCTTGCGAGATCTCGGCATGATGTGATAGCAGCTCGGAATTCAACAGCGCTGCTTGCTCTTAGCATTGAGCATGCGCGGGATCAAGCGTGAATGCTGGGAGCACAGCATTCACCGCATCCCGGAAGTAAATGCTTGTGGGTTTCAAATACCCACAAGCAGAATGGAATCGTCCAGCAAGATTTTTTATAACTTACCCAAACGGACGAAATCGGCAATCGGTGGGGAAAAGAACTACAACAGGTAAGTGACATATTATTAATGACTTTAGTAAACAATGAAGGGGGGGGGGGAAAGGATATGTCGGCGGAATCCCGCTTTAATGATTCTTAATCTGAATGGTCTAAGGTTATCAGTGGTGTACCCTATGGTTTAGTGTTGGGACCATTACTGTTTAATATCTTTATAAATGATATTGGGTCTGGGATCAAAAATAAAATTTCTGTCTTTGCAGATGATACCAAGCTATGCAGTGGAATAACGTCCTTACAGGATGTCTCCAATTTACAAGCCGACCTCAATGCTCTGTTTAATTGGGCGACTATGTGGCAGATGAGGTTTAATGTTGATAAATGTAAAGTTATGCACTTGGGACTAAGAATAACAATGCATCATACATACTAAGGGGAGTACAACTAGGGGGTTCCATAGTGGAGAACTATCTGGGGGTTTTGGTAGATCATAAGCTCATAGCATGCGATGCGAAGCTGCGGTTTCCAAAGCGAGCAAAGTCCTTTATTGTATTAAGAGAGGTATGGACTTCAGAGAGAGAGATATAATTTTGTCCCTGTTCAAATCATTAGAAAGGCCTCATCTGGAATATGCAGTTCAGTTTTGGGCACCAGTTCTCAAAAAGGATATTGGGGAACTGGAGAAAGTGCAGAGAAGGGCAACCAAACTGATAAGAGGCATGGAGGAGCTCAGCTATGAGGAAAGATTAGAGGAACTGAATTGATTCACTCTTGAGAAGAGGAGATTAAGGGGGGATATGATCAACATGTACAAATATATAAGGGGTCCATATAGTGAACTTGGTGTTGAGTTATTCACTTTACAGTCAACACAGAGGACAAGGGGGCACTCTTTACGTCTAGAGGAAAAGAGATTTCATCTCCAAATACGGAAAGGTTTCTTCACAGTAAGAGCTGTGAAAATGTGGAATAGACTCCCTGCAGAGGTGGTTCTGGTCAGCTCAGTAGATTGCTTTAAGAAAGGCCTGGATTATTTCCTAAATGTACATAATATAACTGGGTACTAACATTTATAGGTAAAGTTGATCCGAGGAAAATCCAATTGCCTCTCGGGGGATCAGGAAGGATTTTTTTCCCCTGCTGCAGCAAATTGGATCGTGCTCTGCTGGGGTTTTTCACCTGAGTATAAGGGATTGTATGATATTGGAAAAAACTATAGAATCCGCGCTTAGGATTAGAACAGCAGCCTCCCAGGAAAATACTACACACGAGTATGTAGTAAAATGAATATGATATTAAATGAGGGATAGTGGTGCTGTTCAGGGTGAGTATGGAGAGTGCAAAAATAGTTCTCACTATGCAAGATGTTACAAATTAATATTGCTAAATTGTGTAACTGGTGGGTAAAAATTTGAAGACTATGTATACATATGAATAGTATAACAAAACTGTGCGAAAATAAGTCCTCAGCACTCTACTAGAACCCAGTAAAATGTTGCAAAAGTATTAAAAGGTGACTCAGTGCAATGATAATAAAGCTTATATAAATACTTAATGTCTGTGAAAATATTCCTTACAAATTATATGAATATATCAGAAATATAAATTAATTAAAGTGACTCAGTGAAGCAAATAGATATAATGATGATTATAAATAGGTATTAAAAATTATAATAGTGGATGATCAAAGTTCAAATAAATAATTAAATAATTAAAGTGCACAGTTCCGCGTATACTCAATAAGAGTATTAAAATAAAGTTCTTTAAAGTTTGTCCCAAGTAAAAAAGGTCAGAGTGAAAAAAATGATGAAATAATGAAAAATTAATGAAGTCCTGTATGGTCCTTAAAACTCAGGAATCCTGTAACATATGGCTTGAATAGGCATACAGATGACTGATGAACGGTGACTTATTCAGTGCTCCCCTCCTTCCGCAGAGTGACCCCAAATGTGCAAACACTCACCAGAGTGCCTAACCCCTGCAGGGGTAATAGGCATGTAATATCCTCGATGAATGGTAGGAAAATCCTCCTCTGTAGGGGGAGTTGATAGGAAAAGCCTCCTCTGTAGGTATGTCCAGCCCGTTCCAATCTCTGGGGATAGGGGGTACAGCACCGATGTGGTCCGTATGTATAAGAAAGAATAACACTAATAGTGTAATTCTGTAAACCCGATGGGTATTTTATTAAAAGTAAAAATGTATGTTTAAGAAATATAGATTAAGCATACAAGGCTATTAAAACAAAAATAATTGGAAAAGCAGAGTGCGCAGCTACGGGCAATGCGATGACGGCACTGCAAAGTCCCGGTCTACAGTTTGCGTTCCACTCGCGAGCTGTGTAGAACCGGAAGCCACAAGCAGGAAGTGACGTGTACCAGGGTATCACCTTACGTACGTTTCGTCAATGGACGTCGTCGGAGGTGACCTTCTCCACAAATCTGTCCCTCAAAATAGCTGACTGTGTTGTAAAATCCTCCACTTCGGTACAGTTCCTCCGTAACCGGAGGAACTAACTCTGTGGCACCGATTTGAGCCAATGAGGATGGTGACAGCTATCGACCGGAATGTACCCATTACGGTCAGTGGGCTTAAAATGGGTGGTAAATTCCAATCGGTGGTCAACCACTTTGGTTTCAAGTTCCAAAAAGTGAGGTAAGAATAGCCTCATGGCTCAGGCGTATACCCTTATCATTCAAATTTAATAAAGACATGAAGTCATCTAAGGATTCCTTTCCAAAGGAGGAGGATGTCGTCTATGTATCTCGCCCAGAGAACCAACTCTGGTCTCTTGAGGGCATAGACGACATCCTCCTCCCACTTGGCCATGAATTGGCAAATTTAGCCCCCATTGCCACACCCCTAGTCTGCACGTAGAACCTAATCTAAAACCAGAAATAGTTGTGTCGTGCAGCAAACCTAAGGAGCTCCATAATAAAATTGCGCTGAATTAGCGATAAAGTGATACTCTGGGATAAATAATATTCAACTGCATCGAATCCTAAATCTTGCGGAATGCATGTATATAGAGCGGCGACGTCAGCCGTCACCAAGATCATGCCATCCTGGTAATCAACTGACTCTAATAATTTAATAGTGTTGCCAGTGTCTTTCAGATAAGAGGGTACCAGTCGGACAAGGGGTTGGAGATGGAAATCCACATACTTCAATATCCTTGCTGTGACAGAGTCAATCCCACTGACTATAGGCCATACAGGGGGATTGATAGGGTCCTTGTGCACCTTTGTAAGGAAGTATATAGCAGGGATACGTGGTGCAAGCGGTACAAGGAAACTTCTCTCCGTTTTGTCCAGAATACCCAGAGCAAAACCTTCCTCTATCAATTCAACCAGAGCCCTCTTAAAATGTGAAGTGGGATCTGTTTGGATTAAAGTATATGTATTTGAGTCTCCAAGAATTTTATCCATTTCTTTAATATAATCTTCTTTATTAAGCACAACAATGGCACCGCCTTTGTCGGCCGGGTGAATAATTAAATTCTAACGTTCACAAAGTTGTTTCAGTCCTTTTCCAATATCAGGGTTGGTATGTATCTTTTTATTAGGTAGTTTTTCTAAGTCCTGTAATACAAGGCTGCGAAAAACACTCAAAGATGGTGCCAAAACCCCGGGAGGGTTAAACAAGGAGTGGTTTGACAACCCCCTGTATGTATGGCCATCATTTATTACCGTAGTGGAGTTGGGGGGTGTAGCTAAAAAGAGTCTCTGGATGCTAAGTTTTCGAATGAATTTCTGTATGTCTATAAACGTTGAGAACTTGTTCAGTGTTCTGGGTGGGACATATTTCAGGCCCTTGTCCAGTATAAGTTTCTCCTCATCTGTTAGAATAACAGAACTCAAATTTAGAATACCAGAGCCTATCAGAGTCTTTTTCTTTTTGCTTTGGACCCTCCTCCCACCTCGGTACCTCTTTTCCTTCTCGGTTATCTGGGTATCCCTGCATTGACTCTGGAATACCCGGATGATAAGGATGTCCAGGATAACTCTGGTTGTAACTATACGGAGACCGAGTACACAGATCCTCTTCCCTATCATGGTATCCATAAGAATTCTGATAGGTATCTCCCATTCTGCTCTCTTGCAACTGAAAAAAACTATTGTGAGTAGGAATGGGAGTCCTATAATTACTCTCATAGTTTTCTTGATGGTAATCTCCAAGCTGGCCATGCCAACTACTTGGGGGCCCTCTAGGACTCTCATAATATTGAGAATCTATGAAGTGCCCTTGGTGTGAAACTCTTCCTCTATTCTTAGGGCCTCTGCCTCTATTGGTGGAAGGATAATGCACATTCTGTGGTTGGGATTTACCCCGAGGGTCTAGAATCCTCAAAGGACCCCCTCTAGGAGGCCTTAAATTATTACGAGGTCTCATAGAGCTTTCCTTAGGTTTAGGCTCATACGTAAGTCTCCTATCAGGGTTAGAAGCTTCTGGATGAGTAACCTCCATCCCTGATGCATCATTTTCAGAAGGCACAGACAAATTAATCTTCTTCTGCCAATTGAAAACGAGACTGGTCTTATAATCTGTAACATCTCTGTTATATTTTTTTTGTTTTTTTGTTTTTTGATCCTTCTCTTCTTTCTCCAAATGTTCCTCAAATTTTCAGAAAGAGAGGTATATTCCAAACTCGCCAATACTCTGCCAATACTCGCCAATACTCTTCAGTCTTTTTTGATTTATAGCGCAAAAAATAAAAAAACCCAGCAGTGATTAAATACCACCAAAAGAAAGCTCTATTTGTATGAAAAAAAGGACAAAAATGTCATATGCGTACAGTGTTGCATGACTGAGTAATTTTCATTCAAAATGTGAGAGCACCAAAAGCTGAAAATTGGTCTGGTTAGGAAGGTTTAAGTGCCAAGTGGTTAAGCAATAAGCTTTTTTTTTCTAAATTTTAGCTCCAATATGTACCAATATACCTTTAGAGTACTTCTTTTGCAGAAATAAAAAATCTTTCTATTTATTTTACACACTTCTTACCATAGTGTCCAGCTTGCTGTATAAAAAAAAACGCGTTCATTACTTCCTGGACAGACCTTCGTACTTGACACATGAAGGAGTTTACCAGCTGACCTCATTAGCACACACCCTGAATTAACTACCTTCTTACTCCAGCACATCACTACCACCCACCATCAGGTGCATGTTTTCCGATGCAATCAGTGAATATTGTTCTCACTAAATACACAGCCATAGATTGTTCATTTGGCAGAGCGTGCAGGAGCTGAGTGATCAGATGTTTATTGAAAACAGGAGAAGTATATCCTGGGTTCTGTTAAGCTCACCATACACTAAAAAATCTGTTTGTACAATCTCCTTTAGATCTATCATCAACTATAGTGCAATGGTCTGCCTGATTGGATACAAAGTGATAGATGGATACAGGGGGTCCCCGACTTACGAACACCCGACCTACGAACAACCCCTACTTACGAACGGGGTGCTGCGGGGACCCTCCGCCATTTTCCGGTGGTTTTCGGCGTCTGTCGGCCGTTCTGCGCATGCGCGGCCATACGGAGCATCGAAAAATGCCGGAAATGTCCGTAATTTGCCGCGCATGCGCAGAACGGCAACAGACGGAACATCGGAAATGTCCGGAAATCTCCGTATTTGTCGGTCTGCGCATGCGCGCCGACTTACGAACATTTCCGAGTTCCGTACACGGGGCCAGTCCCTAACGAGTTCGTAACTCGGGGACCCCCTGTAGTTGGATAGATGGTGTGTCCTCCTATTATACAGTTTTGGTAAATCTACAGGAAATTGTACAGAGGTTTTATAGTGTATGTCCACCATTATACAGCTAAAATTACCTAGTTGCACGTTGGGTGTCATTCATTTTTAATGGCACACCAAACACACATTTTGCCATGTGAAAAAAGGAGCAACAAATGCAGAAAAACACACAGTAAAAAATGTGCAAACTGCAACATGCCAAAATGTCCCATGAGCTACTTTGCCACATGTAATGCTACCTATTGCAATAAATGGGCTGCCCTATGCGTATCATGGGGAAAACGAGCCAAAAACCCCTGCTATACTAAGTGTGATTTGGGCCTGAAAGTGAGTTTGCATGTTTTCTCTGTGCTTGCAGGGTTTTTCCCACAGAACAAAAACATGTTGCTAGGTTAATTGACTCTTGTCTAAATTGGCTCTAGTCAACTGTAGGGATGAGCCCGCGGTTCGAGTCGAACGTAAGTCGGGTGTTTGCCTGTTCGCCAAATTCCGAACATTATGGGGTATTTGCTGGAAATTTGAGCGCCCGCGGAACGCCACATAATGCACTGCGATCTCACTGATGGCTGCTGATTGGCTGCTGATTGGCCAAAGCATGCACCTGACCTGCATGCTTTGGCCAATCACAGCAAGCTTTGGCCAATCATGGCTCAAGGAGCTAAGTCCATGCCCCACACTATGTAAGACTGCTTACATAGCGGCTGTACATAGTGTAATGAATGAGAGCAGCCAAATTACATTTCTAAATGAACAATTTTCATTTAAAACTGCTCACGGCTGTAATGTATTGTCGGATCCCAGCAATATAGATACAATTTTTTATTTATAAATGGCGTGGGGGTCCCCCCCAGTCTATTACAAGGCCCTTCAGGTCTGGTATGGATATTAAGGGGAACCCTGCGCCAAAATAAAAAAGCACTGCCATTTAAAAAAAATAAAAATGATCTATATTGCCAGGATCCAACAAAACATTACAGCCGCAAGCAGTTTTAAATTACATTTTTTCTTTAGAAATGTAATTTCGCTGTGGTACTGTTATGAACATGGGAAAGATGCGCTACTTTACAGGCAGACTAAGGAGACCCCCGAGTCACAATATTTAAAGGAATATTTTATTTTTATTGTTTCACTTTAAGCATTATTAAAATCATTGCTCCTGAAAAAACAGACATTTTTAAAACTTTTTTTTGCATTAACACATGTCCCCTGGGGCAATACCCGGGTCCCCATACACTTTTTAGTGCAATAACTTGCATATAAGCCTTTAAAATTAGCACTTTTGGTTTTTCTTGTCGTGTCCCATAGACTTTAACGGTGTTCGCACAAATTTTTTGCCTGTTCGCATGTTCTGCTGCCAACCGAACCTGGGGGTGTTCGGCTCATCCCTAGTAGACTGTGATCTCTTTGGGCAGGGTCTGATGTTAATGAACAATATGTAAAGTGCTGTATAAATTGTCAGTGCTATAAACTGTAAATACTTGTAATAAACAAGTATCCTAGTAGGGACTTTAAAAATGTAATTGCTTAATTGATAACCTTTAGTAATTGGTGCCTGTAAAAAAAAGGTTTGTTAGCATGATTTCTAACAAAAAAGAGTCTCTTGTATGTTGAATTTATATAAGAAAGTGTAATGTACTTAACCGCTTTTAAAAATAACAAATGAATGCTTCTACATTTTTATCAAGCACAATTATTGTTACAAATGAACAGCATTTGTAAGTATCATTATCATATACTGAATTGCACTAATCAGACATAGAACACACAGCTAAAAATGACTTTCTCATTATCTTTCTAGATAAACTAACACTGACTTAACCAAATGGAAAGATTTAATTAAATCCTGAAATACTGTTTCATCAGGGAAGACACTATCTAACCTCTGTTTTCTAGCCCCAAGTGTCAGAAGCATGGTATATTTTATCTGTACCCACCAGTAACTTGATCTAATGTTAATTACAGCTATGTGCCCATTCATAGTAAATGCAAAGCCCTGATTTATATCCTATTATGTTTAATTGTATTTCAAATAAATTTGGGGACTGACAAATGCCCTTTTTAATGAGTGAGTAGTGCAGCTGTAGTGGGTGCCTGAGTAGACTGAGAAACAGCAATCTTAAATTTAGGAACTGAGATTCCACTAAATATTTTTTGAAATATATGCACACTGTAGGCCTAATTTATGATATGAGCATATGCCAACACATCTATCAGACAAGCAAATTGCATTCACTTGGAATTTACTAGGTGCCCACAATGTACATTCAAAGACTGCAGCATAAAAAAGTTATGTTGAAATGTACATTCCGGCATCTGAATGGATTTCAACTAAGCTACAGCATGCTTAACATTAAAATGTGGCATTGTTCTCTAATGTATCTGGGTCTATTTAACCACTGTTATCATTTTAAATGTACAGTACATACCATATACAAATAAAAAAATAAAAAGCTTTAGTGAGCTGTATTGTATTGTATTGCACATGCACTAGCTAATGCTAGATTCTTAATGTTGATGCTTGGAATTTAGTTTCTAGTACTACAGTAAATAGCTGTACATTCTCTGCACTTTTCCTTAGGATAGTTGTTATAATAGCCTTCTATCTTGGACATGGCAAACGATTATATCTACCAACTTGACAAAAAGAAACACAATGGCGCAGAGGTGTAATGCAGTGCACACAGAGAAAAAAGTGGGCATGACTGCATTGCACTGAATATTGAATATGTTTCAAAGGGGTTGCCATAGTCCATGGAAGGAAGCTAACCCTAGTGTTGGTGATTAGTGGGAGAAAGAATGCACTGGCATTAGTTTATCTGTGGAAGAAAGGAGCATACCATGATCCCTTATGTTTAGACAGAAAACACAAAAACCCTAGGACATTGTAAAGGTGCTGCATAAAGTTTTAACCAAGCATTTGATAAGATTTCAACATTTTATATATAAAAAATAAAAATAACATGGTACATTGCTCAACATCACGTTACAAAAATAGCCCTTCCAGTACCCCATCAACACATGGTAATACTAGTTGCACATAAACCCAAATTCCTTGATATTGTCTGATGATAAGGTTACCCTCAATGAATTTCATGGGCAATGAGGTTGTTTGAGCTTGTTTGACATTTTATGTATAACCTTTGCAACCCCAATGTTTTTGTGTTTTATATTGGTGGTTTTCTAATTGACATGCCTATTCAGGGTTGGGGATGTGATTCAAGTTTGGTTTGAGTTAGAGTTTGACCTGAACTTTACATGTCCACAGTTCAGGAAAACAGAGAACTATTGAATGTGTCTGTTTATTGAAACCCAATTACCATAATGAATTCCATGAACTGTGAATTGTGGTCAGAATGCATAGCATAACCAATAATGGGGGCCTGGACACGCACCAGCACCCTGCCTATAAAAGTCAGTTGTCCCATTAGGCTTTTGTCAGTGTATGTTATAGTTGGGTCAGGATGAGGTATTTAACATTCAGAACAATATTAAGGAGAGATAGTTACTTCTGTACAGTGCTACATACAGAGATGTACAGTGCTATATACCGTGCCTTGAAAAAGTATTCATACCCCTTGAAATTAGAACCACCTTTCGCTGCAATTACAGCCTCAAGTCTTTTTGGGGATATCTCTACCAGCTTTGCACATCTAGAGAGGGACATTCTTGCCCATTCTTCTTTGCAAAATAGCTCAAGCTCTGTCAGATTGGATGGAGAGCGTCTGTGAACAGCAATTTTCAAGTCTTACTACAGATTCTCAATTGGATTTAGGTCTGGACTTTGACCGGGCCATTATAACACATAAATATGCTTTGATCTAAACCATTCTATTGTAGCTCTGGCTGTATGTTTAGGGCCGTTGTCCTGCTGGAAGATGAACCTCCACCCCAGTCTCAAGTCTTTTGCAGACTCTAACAGGTTTTCTTCTACGATAGCCTTGTATTTGGCTCGATCCATATTCCCAGCAACTCTGATCAGCTTCCCTGTCTGTGCTGATGAAAAGCATCCCCAAAACATGATGCTGCCACCACCATGTTTCACTGTGGGGATGGTGTGTTTAGGGTGATGTGCAGTGTTAGTTTTCTTCCACACAGTGTTTTGCTTTTAGGCCAAAAAGTTCAATTTTGGTCTCATCTGACCAGAGCCCCTTCTTCCACATGTTTGCTGTGTCCCCCACATGGCTTCTTGCAAACTGCAAATGGGAATTCTTTTTAGACATGTGCATTTGTTTTCGTCCGAATGCATTTTCGGCGAATTTTGGAGATTTTCGTGTTCGTTTTAACAAAACAATAACGAATGCGCAGAATCCGAAATCCGAAAGATTCAACATAAAAAATGCTTTATTTTCGTGTCCATTATATTTTTGTATTGTTGCGACAACAGTTCGATATAGATGATAGATAGAATATTCGACATGACGGCGACAAACAATAGCGATCTGTGTCTATCGAACCTGCGGTCGAATGTGCCTAACCTAACTATTAGTCCAAGATTATTCTACATAAAGAGAGAAAAGATTTGACATTATAGAGACAATAGTAAAAAAAAGAGCTGTTAGTGGTCGCTGCTGGAATGGGTGTAAATGGGTGGGAAGTAAAATTATAATGATGATGAATGTTATTGGCTGATTGTAACCAAAGAGGAGGAACAGTAAAATAGCTAGAACTAAGCACACACGTACAGCCAACTTTAACTTACGATTGCTAGCAGAGAGAGACCCGCTGAATCATTTCAGACAGTCAATCTTAGCTGGTCCGTTTGTTTGTTAACAGAGAACATGAATTTTTAAGCAATTAGGCATAAGCACAGCAGCAGAACAGATAGTCAAGCAAGCTATAGTTCAACTTAGCTTTCATTTCATCTGCTATGAATCTGCTATTGTGTTATGTCGCGTACACGCGGTCGGAATTTCCGATGGAAACAGTTTGATGGGAGCTTTTCATCGGATTTTCCGACCGTGTGTATGCCCATCGGTCTTTTTCTGTCGGAATTTCCGACGGACTTTGGATTGAGAACCTGTTCTTAATTTTTCAGACGGAAAACCTTTCTATCGGATTTTCCGATCATGTGTATGCAATTCCGACACGCCAAAAATCACGCATGCTCAGAATCCAGTACGAGACGGACCCGCTCGGTCTGGTAAAACTAGCGTTCGAAATGGAGATAGCAGATTATTCACACTGCAATTTTTTTAATTGTTCAATGCCGTGCATTCTCTTCTTTATAATGCTAGAAGAATGAAGTTGTTTTGCTGCTCATATTCACACAGAGTTTTCACAAACGTATTTCTTTATTATTTCTAGGTCTCTCCTGAATAATATTTATATTATAATTTAGGCCAGATCTGCCTAAAATATATATATTTTTTTTTTTAAAGTGCTTTTTTTTCTTTACTAACAATATTTGTATTATTGTATTATTTTCTCGTGCTCTCCTTTTTATTTTTTATGTTACGTTTCCACAACACCATTATTATGTATTATTTGTAAACCTGTTTGTTGTTGGTGTCCCTTGTTAATTTTGACATTGTATTTTTGAAATGTACCTGCCTACTCACCCAAAATAAATGTATTTGCTGTATGTAGAAAAACACATAGGCAAGTATTTTCTGAAACCAAAAACAAAATTTATTTTACATCATAATAACAAAATAAAGATAAAGGCAACGCTGGAGAAAGAGCTTGAACTTGCACAGCCTTTTGCCCCCAAGGCAGACATCAAAAAATTGGTAGCTTGAGAAATCCAATCTGGTCCAGGAATCCCAGAGAACAGGAGCAGCAGCAGATGATATATGTACCCAGGCTGTGGTACTACAACAGGCTGTGTATTCTTTGAGACCAGACTGAAGGCAGGGGATCACTTTCTGGTCTTCCGTGCAGCCTTCCCTGCAGCCTTCCCTGGAGGCTGTGGCTCTGGAGGTGGCCTTGTAGCAGGAGGAGTAGGAGGAGGAGGAGGAGGATGGGGGAGAAAACACAGGTGGTTGTCTTCACAAATTTCGCCCCTTGTGGATTGTATTAAAAATGAGTTTCTCACATTTGCGCCGTTGGCCCTCCTCCATTTGTTGTAAATTGGAGGCTATGTAGATGCCATAGGCCTCTACAGCATCAAGGGGGGATTTCAGGGCGTCATTAGCCTCCTTGATGAGGGCCAGTGCTGCCTCCTCTGTTTCCGTGCCCTTCCTGGGCCTTTTGTATGGAAGGATGAGGGGAGGCACCTGGGATTGGGTGTTACTGGGCCCTGCCACCTCCTGGCTGACAATTCCCCCTGCCTCCTCCTGTGTGCCACTTGCCAGAGCCTCGTCCTGGCTGAGGTCATCCTGTGTATGAAGAAGGGACATAGTTTTAGTTTTTTGTTCATCAAACACACACAATTTTCAGCTCATGACTGTTGCAAATTTAATGTTAAAGAAATAGAAAAGACTATCATTGTGAGCCCAGCATTTTTCCTTCTTGTCCTAATCTTTTTTGGCCACTTCTGTCTATTGATATGTGCACCACTACCTCCTCCACTTATCTATTTTGGGTTCAGACATTTCCCTCAGTGTGTGCTGCAGTTTATTAGTTAACCCTCCTTGGGCTGGCGCAGGATTACTTCTTTTACCTACTTTTTGTTAATTCATTCATTTATTAGCAACAATAACATCTACTTCATTCTACAATAGTTTTTTTTTTTCACAGAAAAATTATGTATAACAAAAACCTATACCTGACTCCATCTGGGATCCTCAATCTCTTCCTGTATGGAAGGCCCAGGTTGGTCCACAGATGCCTCAGCTGCGGTTGAGGGAAGGCTGGTTGAAAGGCTGGAGGAAAGGGTTGCCGGAAGAGTCGAAAGGGATTCCCTGCCCTCAATCTGGTCATCAATAAAACGCATCCTGTTGTAGTACCACAGACTGGGTACATATACCTTATCTGCTGCTGCTCCGGACCTCAGGGACTGCTGGACCTTATGGTACTCCTTCTTATAGGTGCTTCTCAAGCTACCAATTTTTGCTTCCAGAAACCTCATGTCTGCATTGGGGGCCCGGGTCTTTACAAATTCAAGCAATTTCTCCAGCGTTGCCCTCCTAGCTGGTTTATTGTGATATAAGGGGTTTTTCACCTCCCATAGATTTCTCATATCCCTGTATTTATCTATGAATTCCCCAAGGAATTCTTGGTCCTTAAATAGCAACATTTTCTCTGCAAGACCAAACAAAATAAAAAAATAAACATCTCAGGATAATCTTTCAACACAATATAGGCATCAATCTAGATTCAGTATAGGCTGCACATGTCTCCAAACTTAAAATCTTACCTTCGTTATAATGTTCGTCGTTGTTCGTTCGTTCCTCCTTCCTCTGCACACAGAACGTAGTTACGGCACACACGTGTTTGAAGCTTTATATACACTGCGCATGCGTGAAACTCCGACCGCGTCGCCCGCCCCTGGCGTTCTTTCTAGAATATTCGCTGCCCCGTCTCTTTCATTGCAGTGGGAGCGGAACATGGCGGAGACACAGCAGGTGCATAATTCCAGTAACGAGGAGGAGGAAAGCCTGGAGCCTGAAACGTCACGATCGAGGAGGAGATTTAAGGCCTCAAATATGTCCTTTGTGGAGATGTTTGAGATGGTGGACATCTTGAGGAGTAATGATTATGACGGGAATTATGGTCCGTACCCCAACCCAAATATGAGAAAGGCCAAGATCATGAATAAAGTTGTGAAGAGTCTGTACAGGAATTTTGGGGTACGGCGATCCAAGGATCAACTGAGGAAACGATGGTCGGACCTCAAATTAAGGGAGCAGGATCAGTACAGAAAGATCAAGAAAGTTCTTAGAAAAAGTAAGTATATGTCGTGTGTAACTATTATTATTAATATTGCATGCTGCGCCATGTGTTTTTCCTTAATAAGGTCTTGTACACTCCAAAATGGCTACTTTCATGGTCATACGCACAGTAATCGGTCGTTGGAAACCTCGTTCGTTTTCCAAAATACAATGTTTTCCCAGATAACTGATTAAATACATTTGTTGCTTTTTTAAGTTAAGTTTAATTTTTAAGTTAATCCAAAAGAGTTTTTAGGACATTGTTGTCTAGATGTGTTTGAACCTAGAAGGAATAGCAAACTTTATTCAGTGTAATGTATGTAAAGGACACTCTGCAGCTGTTTACACATCTGGAGCACTAGTGTGGGACACCAGAACAAACTTATTAGGGTTTCAAACACAGGTACTCCAGTGGATACTTGGGGTGTCTCCAGGTGGGAAACTTCTCCAAAAAAGGTAAGTATTCCACCTTGAGTAATTAAGGGAATAAATCATGTCTTCAGCTTGGAATTCTGCCCAAACAGACAATTGTCCTCCACTTCCAAGCAATGTTTAGCATTCATATTTTTTGGCTCAAATATCTGTGTGCTAAGTATACCTTTTGTTTTATTCTCATAGGGGAACAAAGAATCGGAAAATATTATGTCACCAGGGACCGCCCACCTCCTGAAGAAGGGGAACAGAGGTCACCACAAGATGAGGATGTGGAGGAAGGAGAGGTGGTCGAGATTGAGACCACAACAGGTGAGTGTCTGACACCCCAGATTCAGGTAATAAGACATGTATGCCTGCATATTTATAATAGATGGTGTGTTTTTTTGATTTTTAGGTGATGTACAGGTGGTGGAAGAACAATCAGATCATTTCACCAGTGACAGCGCCCAAAGGCTAATCCAAGACATCATGTGGTGTAGTCAGGATTTAGACATTATTTGCCAAAAAACTATGGATAAGAAGTTAAACTTAAGAACATGATTGATGTCCTTGGAAGAATATAATTTTCTCAAAAATTGCCACCATTTTGCTTTTGTTTTTTAAATTTGGACAACATTTTGAAAAGCCTAATTTTGAAGATGCACACAGTATGTCAACATGTGCTATCTGCCATCAGGGGATATCAATGTATGCAATTTGTGCCTGCAACCCCTTCCTCAAAACTCAAGTCAGTGAGAGGAAGGGGTTGCAACCCCAAAACACATACATTGATCCCCCATGATGGGAGATAGCACATGTTGACATTAGGCATGGGATCAGGATGTAAATCCCCAGTTTGACTCCCAATTTGTGTGCATCTTCAAAATTAGGCTTTTACAGGGGTGACTTCACCCCATCTGTTGAAGGCAAGATCCACACATTTTGGACACTATAATGTGTGATCTTGCCTTAAAAGTTTTTCTACGTTGAACTTTGTTATGTTCGAGAGTTGTGTATGTTGTGTTTGGAAACATGGCTGTTTATGTAACGTAACACAAAAACTTTTTGGGGAAAACGTGTATTTTTTGTAAAAAGAAAAAATAAGCACATGTGAATGTGTATGTAAAAGGATTTTTTACTCTACAATGTGTGGCTTCTTCTTTCAATGATCAATACCAGTTTTTTGTGTTGAAATTGGTGTTTACAGTGACAATGGGTGTTTAGATAATAATGTACAAACCCCTTGGCACTACAAGTGCACTAGGAGACACAAAAAAGAAACACAAGCAGGAAATCTAAAGCAAGATTTTACCAGATTAATAAATGTAAAATTTATTCCAAAAGTGCTGGCAAAGCAATGGCCTCTCTCCCCGAAAAATATTCTGAATAATTTTGGCGCACTTCACGGGCGCTTTGGGGAGGCAAGCCTGTACGGGCCGCTTCCAGGGATGTCAGGGCTTGCAGTCCGGCGTCGGGCCCAACAGTAACCACATAATTGGGGTTGTTCCTTTTTAAAAAGTTGTGCAAGATGCAACACGATACCAGAATCATATTAAGTTTGTATTCCGTCATATTAATGGCCGTTTTAAACAGGCGGAACAGGCTGGCCAGATTCCCAAACGCATTCTCCGCAACTCTTCTGGCTCTGGCCAGCCGGTAATTAAATACCCTCTTCTCCGGGGTGAGGGTCCTCTGGGGGAATGGCCTCATGAGATGGTTTCCCAAATCAAAAGCCTCATCTGCGACAAAGACAAATGGCAGTCCTTCGACATTCTCCTCCGGGGATGGCAATCCCAAGCCACCACTCTCGAGACATCGGTAGAACTCGGTCCGGGAAAAGACTCCTCCATCCGACATCCGGCCATTCCTCCCCACGTCCACATATATAAACTCATATGTCGCCGACACCACCGCCATCAACACCATACTATGAAACCCCTTATAGTTAAAATAGTATGATCCCGAATGAGGTGGTGGGACAATGTGGACGTGCTTCCCATCGATTGCCCCTCCGCAGTTAGGAAAATCCCACCGCTGGGCAAACTGGGAGGCCACAGTCTGCCATTCCTGTAGCGTGGAAGGAAACTGTGGAGTCAAACAAGAAAAATATAATTAGTAAATTTGATAATAAACATTACAAGCAGATTATACAGAAACATTGTTGGCAAACATCAGTATAACATTTCTTGTAGTATTTAAAGGCTAAAATATAAGGTCCCCTTATCAGATATCTCCCCCCTCTGATGGCCCCTTGTAAATATTTTAGGGGGAGGTATGTTTTGGACAGGTAACCACCGTCTACTATGTATTGGAGTAACAAAGTAATGTGTGATAGTTTGGCCAGACCCTCCTTAATTACACTATTGGCAGCCCACTGGACAGGTAAGAAGAAGTGGCCTCAAAAAAAAAAAAAAAAAAGGAAGCACATTTGTTGATTCTGCAATTACCTATCACGATAATAATAGAAGAAAAAAAATTAAAACAGTAGCATTTGAAAGTATTAAGGCAGGCCCTTGCACTACGTGCTTTGAAAAATGAATCCATAAATCTGACCACTAAAGAGGTAGGCATAGTGTGTATTGGGTTTGGCAAAGTCAGCAGAGAGAGGATAGGTATCAGCTGACTGAGCAGTTGGGGGAGCGGGGGTTCCCAAAGATTTTGGGCACCACAAAACAAAGCCTCAGGCACTCTGCATGAATTTAAGGACAACTATAACATTTGTACACATTTTAGGGGTGTTTAGGGTAAAGCATTACAATGGAGCTGACAAAATACTTTGTTAAGTGCAGCATATTAGAGCATATTGAAATCCTGGTAATTAGCCACTTCAGCCCCGGACCATTTGGCAGCCAAAGGACCAGAGGTCTTTTTTCAATTTCGCACTGCACTACTTTAACTGGTAATTGCGCGGTCATGCAATTTTGTAACCAAACGAAATTTGCGTCCTTTTCTTCCCACAAATAGAGCTTTCTTTTGATGGTATTTGATTGCCTCTGTGATTTTTATTTTTTGCGATATAAACGGAAAAAGAGCGAAAATTTTGAAAAAAAAAGAGATTTTCTACTTTTTGTTATAAAAAAAATCTAATAAACTCAATTTTAGTCAAACATTTGGGCCAAAATGTATTCAGCCACATGTCTTTAGTAAAAAAAATGCCAATAAGCGTATATTTATTGGTTTGCGCAAAAGTTATAGCGTCTACAAACTAGAGTACATTTTCTGGAATTTACACCGCTTTTAATTTATGACTGCCTATTTCATTTCTTGAGGTGCTAAAATGGCAGAGAAGTACAAAACCCCCCCAAATGACCCCATTTTGGAAAGTAGACACCCCAAGCTATTTGCTGAGAGGCATGTTGAGCCCATTGAATATTTTTTTTTTTTTTAGTCCCAAGTGATTGAATAAAGACAAAAATAAAAAAGATTTTTTTTTTTTTCAAAAAGTTGTCACTAAATGATATATTGCTCACACATGCCATAGTTATATGTGGAATTGCACCCCAAAATACATTTTGCTGCTTCTCCTGAGTATGGGGATACCACATGTGTGGGACTTTTTGGGAGCCTAGCCGCGTACGGGGCCCCGAAACCCAAGCACCGCCTTCAGGATTTCTAAGGGTGCAAATTTTTGATTTCACTCCTCACTACCTATCACAGTTTCGAAGGCCATAAAATGCCAAAATAGCACAAAACCCCCCCAAATACCCCATTTTGGAAAGTAGACACCCCAAGCTATTTGTTGAGAGGCATGGTGAGTATTTTACAGCTCTCATTTGTTTTTGAAAATGAAGAAAGTAAAGAAAAAAAAAATTTTTTTTTTCTTTTTTCAATTTTCAAAACTTTGTGACAAAAAGCGACATCTGCAAAATACTCACAATACCTCTCAGCAAATAGCTTGGGGTGTCTACTTTCCAAAATGGGGTCATTTTGGGGGGTTTTATGCCATCTGGGCATTCCATGGCCTCCGAAACTGTGATTGGCAGTGAGAAGTGAAATAAAAAAATTACACCCTTAGAAAGCCTGAAGGCGGTGATTGGTTTTTGGGGTTCCGTACGCAGCTAGGCTCCCAAAAAGTCCCACACATGTGGTATCCCCGTACTCAGGAGAAGCAACAGAATGTATTTTGGGGTGTATTTCTACATATGCCCATGACATGTTTGAGCAATATATCATTTAGTGACAACTTTTTGTAAAAAAAAAATATATATATTTTTTTTTTTTTCATTATTCAATCTCTTGGGACAAAAAAAAAAAATATTTAATGGGCTCAACATTGCTCTCATCAAATAGCTTGGGGTGTCTACTTTCCAAAATGGGGTCATTTGGGGGGGGTTTGAACTGTCCTGGCATTTTATGCACAACATTTAGAAGCCTATGTCACACGTCACCCACTCTTCTAACCACTTGTAGACAAAGCCCTTTCTGACACTTTTTGTTTACATGAAAACATATTTTTTTTTTGCAAGAAAATTACGTTGAACCCCCAAACACTATATATAATGTTAAAGCAAAGGCCCTACAGATTAAAATGGTGGGTGTTGCATTTTTTTTTTCCACACAGTATTTGCGCAGCGATTTTTCAAACGCATTTTTTATGGAAAAAATACACTTTTTTTTATTTTAATGCACTAAAACACACTATATTGCTCAAATTTTTTGATGAAATAAAAAATATGATCTTAGGCCGAGTACATGGATACCAAACACGACATGCTTTAAAATTGCGCACAAACACGCAGTGGCGACAAACTACATACATTTTTAAAAGCCTTTAAAAGCCTTTACATGATACCACATTAGATTCACGGAGGAGGTCTACTGCTAAAATTACTGCCCTCGATCTGACCTTCGCGGTGATACCTCACATGCATGGTGCAATTGCTGTTTACATATGACGCCAGACCAACGCTTGTGTACGCCTTTGCGCAAGAGAAGGGGGGGCAGGGGTGCTTTTTTTTTTTTTTTTGTTTTTTTTTTTATTTATTTAGCTTTTTTATTTTATTTTTAAACTGTTCCTTCCATTTTTTTTCTTTGTTATGATTTTTATTGTTATCTCAGGGAATGTAAATATCCCCTATGATAGCAATAGGCAGTGACAGGTACTCTTTTTTTGAAAAAATTGGGGTCTATTAGACCCTAGATCTTTCCTCTGCCCTCAAAGCATCTGACCACACCAAGATTGGTGTGATAAAATGCTTTCCCAATTTCCCAATGGCGCGGTTTATATCCGGGAGGGGGGACATTCCCTCCCACTGCTTGTAAAAGCAGTCTAGAGGCTAATTACCCGCTAGAATTGCTTTTACATGAAAGCCGATCACTGGCTGAAAAGAATGATACCAAGATGATACCTAAACCTGCAGGCATCATTCTGGTATAACCATTCAAAGTCCAGCAACATACTGGACATATATTGTAATCTTTTTTTTTTCATGCAGCCTCTTGGCTGAACGAAAAAAAGAGATTGATTGGTGGGTATGCCCACCATTAGAATACCTCCCTTCATCCACCCACTTCTAATGATGGGCATACATGCACCATTTATATATGCCGATGCATGGGGGCATCCTCCCGCAAAAGTTATGCCGTGTACACACGGTCGGAATTTCGACCGTATGTACGTGGCATTAGGAGCCAATCGCTCCTCCCCCCCCCTGCTGCCCCCATGCTTCGGCACATATGCTCTTTTTTTTAACTGTGGTGGTGAAATCACCTCCTACAGCGTTGGAGTCGCGGCTTTATGTATCGTGGGAGCAAACGCTGTTGCTGTCAAGATAAATAAATCCGCGTTGCAACTGAATGGCGCACCTGAAAACAAAAAAATGCTTAACACTAAAACACAGTAAACAAAATTACATACCTGAAAAGCAAGCATGATAAAACATGATAAAACATAATAAAACATTGCAGAATAGAATGGAGTAAAAAAAGAGCAACAATAGAGAGAGAATAGAGTGAGAGAGAGAACAATAAAACGACAACTATTTTATTTTTTTTTATTTTTTTGAGATTCACAGGTAAAAAAGCTCCTGACTGAAGCGACTGAATCAAAACGCTACCACAAAAAAACTGTTAGCGATCGCAGGGATCAGGCCTGACTCTGCGAACGCTGCAGTTATGTGTGCTTAGTGTTTTGTAAGTGACAGTGATCGATCGATACTGCACTTGGGTGGGCTGGGCTGGGCGGAGGGGGAAAACGCAGGTGCTAGCAGGTATCTGGGCTGATCCCGCTAACAATGCGGTTTTTTTTGGAACCCTAAACTGCTGGGACGCTAGTATAGATCTGATCAGATCAGATATTGATCTGTTCAGATACTGTGCCACTAAGGGAGGTGTATGCTTTGTGCGTGGGTGTTTGCGGTACTGGCACTAACCTGGGGCGACGCAGACCTTATTTGACCCTAAAACCTAATTGATATCACCCGCCGGGCGATCAGGGGGTTAAACCGTTATTGGGTAATAAATGGCGGGTGCCCTGACAGTATAAAAAACAAGCTAACTAACCAGCGTCACCCGTAACAGTAATACAAAAAAAAACTGGTTACCTAGCGACACTAATGCAGCGATCAGAAAAACGATCGCTTAGTGACACTGGCAAAAGGGGGTGAAAGGGTTAACTAGGGGCAATCAGGGGGTTAAACCTTTATTAGGTAATATATGGGGGTACCTGACGCTATATAAAAACCTGACGGGGAACCTAAATAACGAAATAACTAACTGGCTAACCAGCGTCACCAGTGACAGTTATACAGTGATCACTGGTGAAAGGGTTAACTCTAGGGGCAATCAGGGGGTTAAAACCTTTATTTAGGTTGTAATATGGGGGTACCTGACCTATAAACCTATTTATGAACCTATATAAACATGGCGGTTACCTAAAAAAAAAAAATGGTTACCTAGCGACACTAATGCAGCGATCAGAAAAACGATCGCTTAGTGACACTGGCAAAAGGGGGTGAAAGGGTTAACTAGGGGCAATCAGGGGGTTAAAACCTTTATTAGGTAATATATGGGGGTACCTGACGCTATATAAAAACCTGACGGGGAACCTAAATAACGAAATAACTAACTGGCTAACCAGCGTCACCAGTGACAGTTATACAGTGATCACTGGTGAAAGGGTTAACTCTAGGGGCAATCAGGGGGTTAAACCTTTATTTAGGTTGTAATATGGGGGTACCTGACCTATAAACCTATTTATGAACCTATATAAACATGGCGGTTACCTAAAAAAAAAAAAATGGTTACCTAGCGACAGCAGTGACACTAATACAGCGATCAGAAAAACGATCGCTTAGTGACACTGGCAAAAGGGGGTGAAAGGGTTACCTGGGGGGCAATCAAGGGGTTAAACCTTTATTAGGGGGGGGTAGGGGGCTACCTTGGACCTAAAACTAACTGCCCTGACAGTTATTACAGTCACACTGACACTAAATGCAGTGATCAGTAAAAAAATGATCACTGCAATTAGTGACACTGTGACTGGGGGGGGAGGGGGTGATCTGGGGGGTGATCAGGGGGTGACAGGGGGGTGGAATATGTGCCTAACTGTACTGGTGTCAGTGTAGTGTTGTGAACTAACCTTAACATGTTCGCCGCTCGGCGTCTCCGGTCACATAGACCGGCGCACCGAGCGTGACATCACTTCCGCCTTCCTGTCTATACAATAGACAGGAAGGGGAAGCTTTTCATTGGCCAGGAGCGATCGCGAGGGGGTGGCCAGAAACCACTGGCCGTCCCCTCGTCCCGGATCGCTCCTGAAGCGATCCCGACCGTCCCCGCCGGCGGAGGGGGGTCCGATCGGACCCCCCAACCGCCGGAAGAATGTCACGTACAGGTACGTGATTCTGCCTGTACGTGCCATTCTGCCGACGTATATATACAGGGGGCGGTCGGGAAGTGGTTATGGCTTGCCGCATGCAGGTATCCTGCCTGCTAATATAAGGGGACAGCAAAGCCAACAGACAGTGAAAAATGGGGTCCGTCATCCTGAGTTAATTCCTGAAATCATCAGGATTATTCTCACGGATCTCACGAAGCAGAGGCATGTGCGAGAATTGGTCACGCTGGAGAAACCAATTCTTGGTCCATGAACTCCTCCTCGCCCTGTTCATGGACTGGGCTTGTGTCAAAGTAAGAACCCCAACACCAAGCCCCTGCACAGCACGAACTCTATGACGAGTACGTACACGCAACATGGCTTCTAAACGGACTAAAGAAAGCACTGATAAACAGCAAGGCCTGAAAGAACGAAATGCAAATCAAGCAACGAGCGGACAATAAGCACTGAAAATCAGAGCGTACTATATATAAATATATAGGCCGCAAAGACAAAAAAATGTGAACTGACTACACGCACTGATAAGCAGATACGCACCGACAAGCACAAACTGTAGAGCAGGAATGATCTGAAGCACAAAGTCTGAGAAGCGCAAATCGTCTATAACCAATCTTCTACTAACACGCGATAAACACGAGATCAGCAGAAGGTGCCCACAGGGTGCCGGACGTGGTGCTGAACTTTCCTTTTCTAGTCTCGTCATACGTGGTGGACGTCACCGCGTTCTTGTTGGTCGGAATTTGGTGTGATCGTGTGTAGGCAACACAGCTTGAGTGGAATTCCGTCGGAAAAAAACGGCAGAGCTTTTTCCGACGAGAATTCCGATCGTGTACGCGGCATTAGTGTTGTGTTAATCTTAATACAGATACTAGTGTTGTTAGTGTTGTGATAGCCTCAGAGGCTGTCCATGTTGTGGGGGGGATTTATTATTTATTATAGATTCTATATTATAGATTCTATATAGATTCTATAAACCCTAATTACCTGTGTGTAGATAGTTTTGCCAACTCTGGCATATTTATTGTTTTTGTTCTATTTCTTGTATCTATTTCTCATTTGATTTTACATTGTTACCAGCTTGGTCTGATTACTATCACCAGTCCATTTTCTGTTAGAACTAAATATACAGCAATGTACCGTTCTAACGGAAAACTGAAGGCAGGTAGAGGTCATGTTATGGTCGTGGTGGACGCCTTGCTAAAAAAAGTGGCAAGGTCTCTGCTACTAGCTGTTCCTTAGGTACTGCTGACACTTCTGCCGCCACAAACATGTCGTCCACAACAGTGGGTGTCACCACCACTTCCACCAGCAAAGCTAGTTACATCACCACCAGTTCTACTATTTTTCCTGCCAGATCACAAACATCAAAAGCATGGAACTGTAGTGGCAACAGCTTCCACCACTGGTGTGCTACCTGCTGCAGCTACATCAGCTTTAAATAATACTGGAGGTAAACAGGGTCAAAGGGCTGCATCGCGCTGCAGCATTTGGAAATACTTTCACAGATTGGAAGCCAGGTTCTTTGGAAAGTGCAATTTTTGTGGGAAGCAAGTGAGTAGGGGGAAAAAGTTGGGACATTTAACCAATACTGGTATGAACCTACACCTTAAAAATTACCACCACTCTACTTTACTGCAGGCAGAGGCAGAAAAAGAAGGTGGTAGCGTAGAAAGCAGCATTACAGACTCTGACTGTACTGGTGGTACCTCCTCAACTACACCACTTACTCAGAGCACAGCCAATAGAGAGGGTTCAAGTAAGGCAAACCGTCCACGTACAGTAGTTCCACTGCAGACCCATTGTAATAATAATAAAGAGCTATGAGTAAGCACTCCTGGTAGTGTGAAACGCGTTAGAGATTTTTGCTTTGCTGTGACCCACATTTGTGTGATTTTGTTTCACAAATAAAAGGCATTGAAATTTATTTTGGAGTGCGGCCATCCAGAGTCTTTCAATCTACCGTCATTAGTTTGTGCCGTGCCTGCACCTGGGTCTCTCTTTCTTAGGAGAAGCTGCAAACCTCAGTTGTGTGGATTTTCCTGTAGCAGTGGTTCCCCTACCTAGTGGAGGCAAGATGAACAATGTGGGTATGGAGTGATAGAGGATATCTGAAATGACATGGAAAAAGCACAAAGATAAATGATGTTGTAGGCACATTATAAAAAAAATATGATAGAAATTGGCTAGCATAGCATTATACATGTATACATATGAATGATTGTGAAATTAACAACAGTATTCATATTCAGAAATTGATACGGACAAATCTATAGATGCACATGCAGACAATGTATAGAAAATATGCTGAGAATTAGAAAATATCAGATATCTAGTTGGTAAAACATAATTACAAATCGAGTTTGCAGGCCCCAGATTGAAAGCCATCAAGAAAAGACTCAGTGAGGCCAGGGAGCATGGTAGCATTGAGGTGGAATATCCAAATTAGCTCTGCAAAAGCGATTTGTTGTAATCTCCTCCCCTGTTGCTGGGAGGGATATAGTCTAATGCCAAAAACTGTGAGGGTGTGTGATCGGGATGCACCAATCTACAGTGTCGTCCAAGAGGGAGATCCTGGATGCTAACGGTATGTCAGTAAATACGTTGCCATGATGGCAATTTTGTACCACAATGGCAGGTTCCCAGTCGCTACTACTTTTCACGTAAGGCCATTCCATCTCTGTACCATCACGCGGAAGGGAATGTTCTGGCATCATTGGTCAAGGCAGTCAGCCGTAAAATCCACCTTACTGCTGACACGTGGTCCAGCAAGCACAGGCAGGGGCGATATATTTTGTTCACAGCACACTGGGTAACACAGCTTGCAACTCGAAAGGATGTAGGACAGGGCTCAGTGCTGCAGCTTGTTGTGCCCCCACGTCTCCATACAGCTGGTGCTGATGATGCCAGACCCGTGAGATCTACTCCTAAAAGGTGCCATGCAGTGCTTCAGTGCTTCAGCTGGTGTATTTAGGGGACAGGAACAACACCGGAGCAGAGATTCTTGCAGCTCTGCAGGGACAGGCCCAGAGGTGGTTCACACCACACCAGCTGGAGCCAGGAATGGTGGTGTCCAATAATGACTCAAACCACCTGTCCGCCCTTAGACAGGGAAAGTTGATACATGGGCCATGCCTTGCACATGTCCTCAATTTGGTGGTGCAGCATTTCCTAAGTACGTACCTAGGGTTGCAAGATGTACTAAAGCAGGCCAGAAGACTCTGTAGCCATTTCAGGCAGTCATACACAGCCAGTTCTCGGTTGACTGAAATTCAGTGTGAATTACACCAGCCCATAAACCGCCTGATTTGTGACATGCCCACCAGGTGGAACTCAACTTTGGGAATGCTGCAGCAGCTATATATGCAGCAGAAGGCCATCAACGAGTACCTGTGCCAGTACAGCTATGCTCAGGCCGCCTCAGCATTTTTCTCCACGCCAATGGCTGATCATTAAGGATGCATGGACGTTATTATCACCATTTGAGGAAACCAAAGGGATGGTGAGCAGTGACAGTGCATGCATCAGTGACACAATCCCTGTGGTGTTCCTGCTGGCGTAGACTGAAGGAGGACTGCCTTTCCTCTCAAGGCCCACTTTATCCAGACACCATCATTCCTATGTCACAGAACACACAGGAGGAGAGAGGGGAGGAGGATTCTGGCACTTTCATAGGCTTCGAAGAGGAGGAAGACATGTGTCAGTCTGTAAGCGATGGCTTTCCAACCCCAGGACCCTTGGGAGTAGTACGTGGCTGGAAGGAGAAAGTTCCAGATGCTGTCATCCGGAGTGACCCCGATGAGTCTGCTTCCTAAGCCTGATGCTTCAAAGTCTGCGAAAGGACCCAAGAATATGTGGCATAAAGGAGAAGGATGATTACTGGTTGGCAACCCTCCTTGACCACCGTTATAAGGGGAAGGTCTCAGAACTCATCCCATCCCCACAGAGTGAAGAAGATAAAATCTCTTGAGGACACCTTAAAGAGGATTTTATTGAACATGTCTCCTGACTCCAGTAGGTTACAGTGTCGTGGAAAACATAGTATTGTGTCTTCTGAGGCAGTGAGGCATTTCAGAACATTTTTAGTCCTTGCCACCCAGGGCTGTCAGCTTCAACATCCCATCAGCAGTGTCTGCATAGCATGGTGGACGATTACCTTGGGGCCGAAACAGAGATGGAGAGCTTTCCAGCTGATGATCCACTGACATACTGGGTCATGAAAATAGACCACTGGCCAGAACTTGCCCAGTATGCTATTGAGTTGTTGGGCTGCCCTTCATCCAGCGTGCTTTCAGAACAGGCATTCAGTGCTACAGGAGGTTTCATTACTGATCATAGAACGCGTCTGTCCACAGACTCTGTAGACCGTTTGACTTTTATAAAAATGAATCAGTCCTGGATTACCAGCTATGAAGCTCCTGATGCCGATGTCACTGATTAAGTCTTTTTGGGATGTGGAATCTCTGCAGGAATTCAAGGCTGCCCAGCTTTGAGGGTGTTCAATCATTTCATCTGGAAGTATGTTTTGGTATAGGTTTCATGGACACAATTAACACTCAAAGACCAATTTGTCAGCACCTGTTTGACAGGTGCATATCATTGCATTTTTTTACAGCAAGGCCAATTCTTGCTTTCATCAAGAGTACCTCTATAGGGTCACGGTGGGAAGGCGCAACCAACACCCAAAGACCAATTTTTCTGCACCTGTAAAGGAGAAATGTTGATTGTTACAATGTTCCAGCTTCAAATTACTATGAATGAATACTGTATATAGATAAAATGAATTAACCATTAGCATACCATTTAGGAAGAAAAAAAAATCTGTAAAAATAGAATAAGAACGAGGCACTTTTATGTCCTGGTTCCAGTGGCGAGTGCTAGGAGCTGAGGCTCTATCTGTCACTGCTTCAGCGGTGATGCTAGAATCGTCAATGGAAGGCTGGACAAATGGAAAAGTACCCACTGTATTAGTGTCACTACTACAGTACTTACTGTATGATGGTGAAGTGGAGGACTCCTGCTGCTCCGCCCTCCCCCTCCGGCACCGCTGGGCCTGGTTTCGATCTTTGAATATAATCAAACACAACATGGTAAATGACATGCTTGAGAAAAAAACAAAAAAAATGTCCTGCACAATGCAATGCTGACACCAACCTTGATGAGCCAGGAGCTGGGTGATCTCATCCACCCCTACACCGCTAGGAGCTCCGCCGTGTGGGGGAGGAGAGGGACCTGCCTGCGCTTACGCACTATGGTGCTGCAAAACAAAAAGAGAAGAGAAACGGGTTCCATAATTAAACTACAATTTTAATCTGAAAATTACATTAACACATTAAAAAACAAATGTAGAATGAACCCATATAATGAAACAATGCAAATGATTAGGCTTAGGCAAAAATGATTTTGGATTAGGCACATTTTTTCATGTAGCACAAGATTTGCAATTTTTTTTATTAACCCAATTTATTTTTGGAAAAACGTATGCTTTTTGGTGCACAATAAGACACCCAAACATTTGGTAAAATATAAAAGACAGGATTGTGCCGAGTAAATAGATGTCCAGTCCACCTTTCTAATTACGCGCTTGTGTTAACTGTGTATGGTGTAAATTGCCTTTCTTTTTTCCTTTGCAAAGAATTAACTACTTGCGGATGTGGACACGGTAAAAACATATGGCGGGTCCGCAAGCTGGTTAAGTCCAGCTGCCATAACACAAACATTTTTATTTTTAAAAAAATATTTAACTCTTTTTTTTTTGTCTCAATAACAACATTTTTTAAACCCAGCGGTGATCTAGTACCACCAAAAAAAAGCTCTATATGTGGTGGAAAAAGGGCATACATTGATTTTGGGTGGTACATCGCAGTTAAATTGTCAGTTAAAGCTGCAATGCGCCAAATAGCAGAATATTGCCTGGTCAGAAAGGGTGGCATACCCTAAAGATGGTCAAGTGGAGCTTAAAGCGGGATTCCACCCTAAAGTGGAACTTCTGCTTTTCGGAACCCTCCCCCCTCCGGTGTCACATTTGGCACCTTTCAGGGGGGTGCAGATACCTGTCTAAGACAGGTATCTGCACCCACTTCCGAGCATAAACTCCCACGGGAGTTTACGTCACTTCCTGTCCCGGCACGCTGTTTGCCGGGACACACACGTGTCCCGTCAGACAGCGCAGAAGATTCTCATTGTGCTGCGCGACTCGCGCATGCGCAGTAGGGAACCGGGAAGTGAAGCCGCAAAGGCAACACTTCCTGATTCTCTCACGAGAATGGCGCCAGCAACAGCAGAGAGCCGAGCGATTGATCGGCCTCTGCTGCCGACATCGCTGGAACTGGGAGACAGGTAAGTGTCCATTTATTAAAAGTCAGCAGCTGCAGTATTTGTAGCTGCTGGCTTTTAAAAAAAAAAATACAGGTACAATCCCTCTTTAAAGGCACTTACTGCTCATCAGTTTAGTGATTAGAAGAAATAACGGCCATGGAAATACTCCTCTCACAACGATCGTGGCAATAATATGTAACATGTGCAAACTATGCTTTCATGTGTAGGCTAGGCGCACCTATGTGCAAATTAGGTTTTTCACAGGAGGAAGGATGATTTGAAAATAATTTTTTCCTTTTTGTAAAAAAAATAATTCACTTAAAAGGGTTGTAAACCCTTGTGTTTTTTTCACCTTAACCTGTGAAAAAACTTCTGTCACCGAGTAGCCCCCCAGCACCCCCCCGTTTTACTCACCTGAACCTGTTTGATCCCCCACCGTAGACGCGCTCTACCTCTCTGGCCGGGGTTCTCGGTTCTTGATAGGACAGATTCATAGCAGCACGGCCATTGGCTCCCGCTGCTGTCAATCAAATCCAATGACAAGAGTGTCGGGGGCGGGGCCGAGTTTTGGCATTCTGTGTCTATGGAAGCAAATGCTGGACTTGGGTGTGCGCCCAGACGGTAACCCCCAGGGAGAGAGCTTCTCCTAGGGGGTTTACCAATGTGAGGAGAAGCCGCAAGCGCCGTTGGGGGACCCCAGAAGATGATGATCAGGGCAACTCTGTGCAAAACGAACTGCACAGTGGAGGTAAGTATGATATATTTATTACCGTATATACTCGAGTATAAGCCGAGTTTTTCATCAAATTTTTTTGTGCTGAAAGTGCCCCCCTCAGCTTATACTTGAGTCAAGCACTTTTCTGCAGCAGAGAATGACCTTTTCCGAAACAAATTTGGGGCCCTGTATATCTGGGCCACTTGGTGCTAGGAACCCCAAATTTGGTGTGCAAACCCAGTATAACTAGCACTAAAACATATCTAGCACCAAATGGCCCCAATTTGATTCGGAAAATGTCATTCTCTGCTTCAGAAAAGTGCTTGACATTTTCTCAACGGACTTTGGGGCCCTGTATCTCGGGGCTACTTGGTGCTAGGAACCCCATCTTGGACATATTGTAGTGCTAATTCCACTGGGTTTGCACACCAAATTTGGGGTTCCTAGCACCAAGTGGCCCCGAGATACGGGGCCCCAAATTCGGTTGGGAAAATGTCATTCTCTGCTGCAGAAAAGTACAACTGTGTCCATCTGCAGCAATATCATTTTGGGACCCTTTGGGTCTAGGAACCCTTAACTACCGAGTTTTAAGTTCAGGGGACCTATGGCTGCAAATGGGCACAGTGAGCCATGCAAACGGGCACAGTAAGGCTGCAA